>VZRE01009720.1:104805-210073 GCA_013396775.1 Cephalopterus ornatus
GAGGGGATTCTTTTACCTCTCTGACCAGGGACCTGTTTCCATTCCCCCCCAGTCTGTTCCATCTGCCTGACGGCAAGAGGGGCAGGGCTTCTCTGACTCCTGATGAACTTCTTTTGGAGTTGAAAGGGTGTGACTCCACCAGTTTATTTCTCTTTCACTTTCCCTAATACTCCTTTGCCTCTTTTCTTCTTCCTTAAGCTCTACCACTAAACAGAGCATATCATGCACCTGATTGCACCAAATGCAGGTGTCTTTAGCACTGTCCTCCAATGCTAATGCCAGGCTCCTACAGGCATTGACCTGGACAGCTGCATCCATCTTGGGGGGTTCTGTCTGGGTTAGAACACTCCTGCTGGCAGCAGCAGCAGTGGCTTTTGATTGTTTGGAAACCATTGCTGGATCTCATTGAGAAGGAGAGAAAAAAAAATAAAAAAAATCACCCAACAAAACCACGCACACAACATGAATCTACCACACAATCCATCAGCAAAAGCCAGGACAGTGGCTGTGCCCTTCCTGCTCACCCTGCCTGTGCGAACTGCCGTGAAAACTGTCGTGCCACGTCCTCATATGATGTGCCACGCCCCTGTTCGCCCGCTCCTGACCACCTCACTCCCTGGAGATTCTTTAAATCACCTGCAAATGGGCCTGGCAATGCCCCTTGCTCGTCTGGTTGGCTCCCAAGAATAGCCAAGCTTGGGTCTTTGCCAAAGTAACAACAAAGCTGAAACACGTAAAGTAGTCATTTCACCATAAAGAAAGAGAAGGTAAAGGAACAGTGATGAGACAGATTCTAGCACATGTGTATGAAAAGTGACATAAAAAGAATAGCTTGAAAAACAAAGAGGACAACTGAGAGGCAGATTTTACAACATATGCAGAATAAAGTACTTTTACTATGGGTCTTGTTTTTATAAATTAGGAAATTATAATAAATGACTTGCATAATTTTCTCAAGATCAACTCCCACCCACAAAAACATCATCACCCTTCCTCTCTGCAAATCAAAACAAACCTGCCACCCTTAAGAAAACACTTTCTGTCTTATTTTTTCCTAAAACAGGCTATCACTACAGGAGGTGTTACTTACCGGGAGCAGCCGTGGCATAAGGAGTGCTTTGTTTGTACTGGATGCAAGAAGCAGTTGTCCGGACAACGCTTTACCTCCAGGGATGAGTTTGCATACTGCTTGAGCTGCTTCTGCAACCTCTATGCCAAAAAGTGTGCTGGTTGCACAAACCCAATCAGTGGTGGGTCTCTCATAGCTGGCGCTTTTACATTTTGGGGGGGGGGGGGTGTGGGTTAGGTTTTTTTGGTTTGGTTTGGGGTTTTTTGGTGGGTTTTTTTGTTTGTTTTTTTTTTTTCAGTGAATAGCTGCTAATATTAAAATTGGTTCAATAATTTATTCTGAATAACTTGAAAGACTGAAGACACTATACAATTCAAGATCTATGAAATTAAATACTTATGATGCCTTTCCAGTGCCTAACAAAAAGAAACAGAAGAGGTCCTTAAATTGAAGTTTTTTTCTTTTCCCCTGATTTTCATGGAACACAGTGGACGCGCATTAACTGACCTATGGGATATGAATGTTCCTTACATCGTCCCACTTGTGTTCATTAGGGATCACTGACCTCAGCAACAACAATCCCTTCACCAGCAGGAAGTGTCTAACTGGCTTATGCCTCATGCTGTATCAGAGCACATTTCTTCTCTGCCTTCTCAGGACATCAGCTGAGAAGTCACAAGGCTTTTAGATACCACTTTCCAGTGCACAGGTACTCAGAGGAGCAACTGCTTAGAACTTCACTATTAAATAGCACAAAACTACAATCTCCTCTATGAAGTAATTAGTCTTTAACAGTATGATCTATACAGTCCAAAACTGCAAATCTGAGTTACACCTGGAGCACTGATTACACAGTTCCTAGAAAAGCCAGTATATAGCCCCACAGTTACTGTTTTATGTTCATGGGAAAGAGGCATTTCTCTCTTGAATATTGCAGTCCTTTCTATCATATAGGTAGATGTGGTTTGTTTCATAATGTTATTACTAAAGGCAAAACTAAACAAAAAACTCTCCCACCAGGTAAGATATAGGCCAACTAAATCTTTTCACTGATTTCCAATGCATCATATTCATTCAAATGCATCATATTCAAATTGTTTGACATTTCTGAGGTTAAGCAAAAGACAATTACCACAAAGACATATTTGATTCTTCAGTTCTTCAGCTTCAATATCCCTTATGATAACTTGCATAGCCTCGAACTTTGGAATCCTTCCTGGTCTTTACTAACCTGCTTCTTTTCTTGAGGCACTCTTCCTTCGTAGCTATGAATCAAGTCCTGACACAACCTGACAGACTTCTTTTTTAATGATCTAAATGAACTTCTACAAAACAAAAGATAACTTACTGATACCATAAAACATTCTGTAAAAAACTGAGAATTCTGTTCAAAGGCAGGTGCTTTCCTTTTCTTCAGCTGTATCAGGGCCATCCCTCAAAAGTTCATTTCTACCATTATCACCAGTTGTAACAGCCTTGCTCACTTAACTTAGCTGAAAGCAATGGAAGTATTTGGGGGTGAAAATATTAGTCGCTACAGAGTAAGGATGGCAAAACTAGCATAGTAACAAATGGATTTGTCACAATGGCATTTTTTCACTACTCTGTTGGATCTCTATGCCAATGAGGGGAGTTTGCATCACTTGATGGCTGATGTGCTATTCTTTGCTTCTAACAGAAGGCTTTTGGTTTTCAAACAGGACTCGGAGGAACCAAGTACATCTCCTTTGAAGAAAGGCAGTGGCATAACGATTGCTTTAACTGTAAGAAATGCTCTCTTTCACTGGTGGGTCGCGGCTTCCTCACAGAAAGGGATGATATCCTTTGCCCTGAATGTGGGAAGGATATTTAAAGCTCAAACTAAGAGGTGAGGAAGAAGGGAGGAAAGCTGTGCTTCCAATATAGTCTGAAACACACGGATGTTCAGAACTAGCTTTACCATTCTGTGTCTCGCTGTACTATTAATATTACTTAGCCTTTTCCTCTCCAAGTCTGGAGGGAAAACAACTTGAATATCTCCAGTAGCAGTGTTGGTGTTTAAGATTTCTACAGCTAACAAAAACTGATTCAAAACCCAAGGTGTAAAACCATTTGGCTGTTTTTGACATACATACTATTTTTCATGTTTGTTTTTTTTTTCCTTCCACTAAATATTCAAGTTACAAGCAAGTGATACAGTTCAAGGATTACAATGGCCACACACAATACATTCATAGGTGGATATTTAGGGTGAAACCTTCAGCCCACTGAAATCAATGGCAAATGCCATTCAATTCTAGTAAAGTGATGGTCTCGCTCCACTGTTCTTGAGCTATGTGACTAGTGTGTGCTGTCAAATCTGTATAAAGACTGCAAAGGTAGAGTGTGTTTCAATGTACAAGGATTTGTGCCATGTCGTAAGAGATAATGATAAAACAGTTGAATTGGGAGTGCATCATAAAAGGTACAGTTTATTGCATGACTAGCTGATCATTGTGTGAAGTACAAGTTCTGATTGACAGTGTCAGTATTCCAGTTAGTTGACGTTACACTGCACATCGTATTTTTCAAAATAAAATAATTTAAAACAAAACTGTGATTGTGGTTTAATTGTATTTACACATTATTTACAAGTAAAATGTTCTCACAGTCCAAAGAAACACAACACATACAATCCTTTTTGCACCCAGTCATTGGGAGTGTGAAATTTAGACAATTCTCATAAGGGCCCTGCTGATACAACATAGTCCTCTACTAACTGAAGTCAGTGGGAAAATTATCAGCAAAACTGAGTGTGTGAAAATGCTGAACTGAATGCAGTTGATAAAAATGTATTCACAGGCTCTAAATTCCAAACTAAAGCATTTTTCTTCTCATCAAGCAAGGTCAAGACAACTCAAAGGACATTTATCTTTGCAAAAGTCAGCAGTTTAACTTCTATACTAGTGCATGCTTTAACTGTGTCTGCATTGGGATACATAACACCCTTTGTTGTAGCATAATTTCTGCTACACGTTTGCCAGAGGCAACTGTCGGCAACAGGGTGCTGGCAGGACAATAAAAAAAAAAAGAAAACAATCCAAAGGAAGATAACTCTTGTCCCAAAGCAAACTGCAAGAAATATGGCCATGTTATGCAGTGTACAATCGCAGTACACCTTCCAGATGGAATCCATCTGTGTCCAGCAAAAGGAGGAAAGAAATATGTCACACCTCCAACAGGAATCTTCAGACATGGAAAGAAGATTTAGGAATATAGTTACTCTGTGTGTTACTGAGTAGGGAAAGTTTGCTCCTAGTTTCTGCCACCACTCTTGAATTTGTCTCTTTTTGTACCAAGTACGAAGTGCTCACAGGTCATTCCCCTCTCATTAATTCAACAAGCTGAATATATGCATCAGATCAGATTTAGTTTATTGCACAGCATTGGAAGAACTTCGCTGGCTGACATTTTTGAAGTGCACACTGTGCTAATCAGAACTCACTGAATTCTATCCTTTGGTGATTTCATTTTATGACATAAGCTGTAGTAAACAGCCACAAAACTCCCTTTTATATCCACACCTCTCAAAGGAGGGCAAACACCTCACTCTCCTCTGGGGTCTGGCAATCCCTCAGCACACTGCAGCTCTGCCCTAGAGCTTTGCTGAGAGAAGAATCACTATTAGCTAAAGGAGTAATGCCCCTGTACTCAGTACTGGGGGGGGGCTGCACCTCGACCACTGTGTTCAGTTTTGGGCCCTCACAAGGACATGGAGGTGCTAGAGAGTATCCAGAGAGGGGTAACGGAGCTGGTGAAGGGGCTGGAGCTGGGGATTGCTTAGCCTGAAGAAAAGAAGGCTGCTCTCTACAACTACCTGAAAGGAGACTGAAGCAAGATGGGCATATCAGTCTCTTCTCTCGGGCAGCTAGTGATAGGACAAGGGGAAACAGCCTCAAGTTGTGACAAGGGAGGTTCAGGTTGGATATTAGGAAAATTTTCTTCACTGGAAGTTGTCAAGTACTGGAACAGGTTTCCCAGTGAAGTGGTGGAATCACCCACCACCCCTGGAGTGTTCAAAAAACAAGCAGACAAGGCACTTCACGATAGAGTTTAGTGGGTGTGGTGGTATTCAGGGAAGGGTTGGATTTGATGATCATGAAGGTCTCTTCTAACCTTGATGATTCTATGAAGACAGTAAGAGCAGCATGGCTTGCACCTTGCCTCCCAAGTACTACAACAGAGGGCAAAATGGTCCTAGCTTTGGGGAAAGGCAGGTGAAACATAACAAGGCTGGAAAGCATACTGGCCTAAAACCAAGCCTGTTAGTTACCATGCAATAGCAGCATCATGCTATCACCCCAGTGCAGCTCTGAATACCCCTCCTTAACACATACCAACACACACGTGCTCCTAGAAACTGGAACTACACAAAATACATCCTACATTCTAGATCACTGACAATAAGCCAAGCACAAAACAGAATTCTTATCAGACTGTTACAGTAGCGCAAGAACCAGCACTTCACATGATACTACCTGCTGCTAAACCTGCTAAGTAGCTACTGAGCCTTTTACCCTCCAAGCTTTTTCTCAAGTCCTAATCACTTCAAGTCCACTGAAATATAACTGTATAAAATGAACAAGCTTAATTACATCATAAAAACAAGTCAGTACTACTTTGTTTGCTTTTAATTTAATTTATTTAAATAGGATAAGGCTACTTAAAAGACAAGTCTTTACATACAAAATGTACATTACGTTAAAGTTTGCTGTACTCAAGTACAAAAACTGCACAAGTGTTTAGTAAAAGGGGAACAGCACACTATTTCAAAACACACATTCTTACCATTTTATAGCATTTGAGAAGTGCCTTTTATAACAGTGAATGGAGAACTTCTGTAAACTAATGAACTACTGTACAGTAGTTCTGTAAAGTAATGCAACTATAGGGTTCGGTTTCAATATAAACCAGTGTTAAAAATGTAAACAAGCTTTCTGATCACTACTTACAGTTTCTTTTAGTGGGTTATCTAAGAGGATTCAGAAGTTGATTTTTTTTTTGTTTTACTAAGTCTGGGAGCATTGTTATTATTACTTACCATCCATATCTAAAACTGATCTAAATTGGCTCATCCTGAGCCACTGAGTTTTAATAAAAATGTTTCTATCAACTTAATTGGATTTCTGCCCTGTAAGGCACTACCAATAATTCAGATGAAACATCAAATTTCACAGAAAAGCAAAATCCATCTTAAATTATCAAAGGAAGGGAAAACAGGTTTGTGTATTTTTTTCTAGAGTGCAATTACATGTGTCAATGCTTTCAAGGTACTTCTCTGTCTTCCTCTCCATGCCCCTCTCCAACTCCATAAGCTGAGAAAGCACTGGTTTGCATTCCACTGGTTTTTCTCATATTTTATAAGCATGATTGTAACCACGGAAGCAACCGAATTTGCTACACTGGCGCAATTTTACATTTATGCATGTATAAAATATGCCTATGTACTTCAGAGAACATGGCACTAATCCATTCACTACTTTCTCTCGAAGTTTCATATCAAACAGTCTAATAACATATTTCCATCTGTGCATTTCTTATTTCATATATCAAGAGAAACTTCAATTTGAAGTAACGCTGTCAAAATAGTTCATCTCTTATTACCAGCCTAACTTGCACTGCAAATTTTACACTCCTGTTCTGTGCAACAAAAAGGAAAAAAATTTCTTGTCGACCATCTTATCAGCAGAATGGTCAGTGTTCTCATCCAAATTAATTGCCTTTTTAAAGCCAAGAAGGCTCTTGGGATCACTCTAAATCTCAACAGCTGTTTTAACTTTTTAAGCAGATATGTAACAAAACTGAACTTTAGTTTAACTATGTGTGAATCACAGTGACATGGAGCAGATGAACTATAATAATCTTGAAAACTAAAAGTGGGGGGTTTAGTATAGTGTAATTCCAACACCTGTTAAAGAAGTAATTAACTACTTGGGGTACAAGAGTAGACACTCTTAAGGTTACTGGTGATAGTGACTCCAGATTTATGACAGGGAACTGTTAAACTTGTTAAAAGCTTCACAGCAATCTGAATCTCTGTAAGGTTTAAAAACAATTTTATTTAAACTGTTTAAATATACCTATCTATTTGAAAATATGGAAGTAATATTTATGTTTCAAGCACCATTAGCTACTTCATGGCCATGTAACATGCTGGATTTTCTTCTTCGCTTCCGTAGGCTTTAGGTCATTCTGAAATACAAAGAAATATATAAGTATTCTTAGACATACTGTACAAATAGAAGTCAGGCATTAATTTGACATATTCAAATCTGGTACTATTGCTGTACTCAGCTATAGGCTACTACAATAGCTTTCTACTGCCATCTCGTGGACAAAGTTAAATATCACAGAACTTCTCTACAGAAGATAAAAATAGAGCCAATGAATTTAACTACCTGCAAATCATACATGTATTTTGGTTTTTACTAACCTAAAATCAAATACGCAAAAATGTCTTTCAATTATGCAGGTTAGAAACAGGTACATGCTGGAGTTTCAAAACACACTTCTAAAGTTATTTCAGATTGTGTTCTTGAAACACTTGTTGAAATGGGATTGCATAAGGAAAAAAAACCAAACATACAATTAGGAAACCAATTTAGTTTTGTCTAATAGTAAAAGCACTAGAAAAAGAGAAAAAAAATTTGGTCTTCCCTTGTAATGATCTGGATTAAAAAAAGATAAATAATTGCCAAAGCCTCAGATGAACTTATCTTTCAAGTCCCCCCACCCCAAGGAACTTGTAAAAATCAAGAAAATCTGAAGCAAAACAATGGAAGATGAAGGAGTGAAATAATTACTTTTCACCATCTAAAATAATAATAACAAAACAAATCTGAAAAATTGAGTTTTAATAGTTCACACTAGCAGAGTAAAGACAGGTTTATGAGTTTTCAAGAACATTCTGCAACTCACTGCAACTCTTGTCTTTAAGAGTTTCACTGTTAGTTTATTTACAGAAATCCTGTGGACTGCAACCATTAAAAGGTTTAAGAGAATCAGATCCAAAGATAAGAGGGATAGTTCTGTGCTATTCAGCACGAGAACTTCAGTTTTTCTTGAAGTCAAAGAACAGTCGTTTGCTTAAAGAGAAAATTGCCACTACTGCCATTATACTAAAAATAAATCAGGCTTTACACTCTACAGCCATCTGCCAAGTACACTGATTCTTCCTGACTGCATCACTTACTATTCAATACCACATTCTTTAATTTCAGACAGTAAAGTACCATCCATAGAACACACCTGCCTAACTTCAAACGTGTCTGACCCACATCAACCAAGGCATGACTGAACTTGCAGGTTCAACTGGAACAACCTAAACTGTGGCTAACATAAAAAGTCAAATGTCAGAGTTCATAGCTTCTGAGTGTCAGTTATATAGTGGCACTTAAAAGTGCCATCGTTGTGTCTACAAAATATTTAAATGAAATATAAAGAAGCTGTGAGGTGTATACTACACAAATTTCAAAAGCTCTGTAGGTTCAGATCTGACCAATACTTGGAAGAGTTATAATTACTGAGTCAGTAATACTGGTAGCAGGAAACACACCTCTCCAGCACAAATTTCATTCAGAGCCTCAACCATGATTCTTATAAAAGTTGCTAAAGCTCTCTTTCAGAACAGCCTCATGTTTAGGTGCTCATGTTTAACACAAGTCTGATGGAATCTACCAACAGATGCAGCAAGGATACTACCAGCATTCTTTCATTAAAGGATTTTTAAAGAAGATATTAACAGAAAGCATTTAATGAGGGAATATTGAGAAAACAGAAGTTCAGTCTCATGTCTTGGGAAAATTCTAATCAATGTAACTGCACACTGTATACCTAAAGCTCCCCCTGCAGTTCAACTAAGAACACGTATTTCTATTTCTTCCTTTGAAGCCCAGACTTATTTCAGATATTCCTGTACTCCAGTGGAAATGTGAGAACTCCTTCATTTGTATCATGAAGGAATACCACACAAATATAAGACTTATCACTACCTCATGGCATGTTTTGAAGAGATGACCCATTGTTCCTTCTCACTGACAAGCCCTTTAAGACTAATCACACAGTTGTCAAAATCAACTACTGCTTTATCTCCCCATCTGGCAGCTACATTCAGGACCATTACCTACACCTCATAAGATAAGCCCTGCTAAATTCATAGATCCTGCCTTAGCTCTTCACTCATCCCTTCAGCTCATCAGCTTTGTTCTGAGTGTAGTGTAGTTCTCTTGTATATACAAAATCTGTTTACAGCCAAATATAAATTGTAGAAAGAAGGTATTTATTTACCTTTATGGTTAACATCTCACTCATCAGACTTCTATATGAGAACAGCACCCTTCTGTTCAAGATCTCAGCATGTCTTCCTCATTGCCCAAGTACCCAATTAAAATCCCATCTCAAAATGAGCCCTCGACCGATACAGTTTGTTGGTTTGGCTTCTCATTCAGACCCACAGTCTAAGCACTCTCCAGATTAACACGTCCAGTTCCTTCCTCTAGCTTGCTAATTCCTGGGCAAGATTTTAAACAGATGGCATTCTTCCTCTAAGAATATATTCTATGGCTCTCAGAATCTCACTTCTGTTCCTGTAACATCTCTTCCTTTACTGTGATAAATGAAAGCTTGTCCTACTCAACCATTCAGCTGTGACTGCTACAAATCATTTCATTTTTTCCTTCCCTACTACAGAAAACAGATCACTTCTTTTCCCTCCACAGCTGTTCATGTTGTTCTACAATACCTGTTTTTTCTCTCAGATCTACCAGTAGAATTATTTAGTTGGTGTTTTATCTGACTGCTACCAACACCTCCTTAAGTTTTACCTACCTACTCGTTTTAAGATTACATGCATGTTTTCTCCAGAGTTGCATCTCTCACACAGAAGTTTCCCATGGACAAGTGCAAAGTTCCCAAACCAGCTACACCTTCATCTGTTTCTAAATACTCTACTATTATTCCAAAATAAAATAATCCTGAAAACTCTTACCACGGTCTAACTTCAGCTCCTGTAAGTTTCAACTGAAAAAAGCTGCAAAACAAGATACTGCACAGACATACCGGTAAATCAGATTCCTCTTTTGGAACAGACCTCTTTAGCTTCACAACAGTAGTTCCTGCTATTGGAGACAAAGGGTAAACCTTCAGACTAGTCAACACACCGCTGTTAGTCTTTGAAATATTGTTCTGCTGAGCCTCACTATTCCTCATTCCCAGCTTAGTGTCCTCTGACAAACTGGAGGCTGAAATGTACGTTGAGGCATTTGAAGAAACTGATAATCTTCGAACAGTGTTGGTAGTGCTTCCAGCTGGAGGAGGTTTCAGGCGATCAGCAGCTCCATTCTCTGTCTTCTTCACCTTTATGCTTGTACTTGTTGAATTGCCATCAAATACAATTAATGGCCGTTTCCTTAAACCTTCCACTGTTGTAACACTGAAAACACAAATTATAAAATTCTCAGAAACACAAGTTATATAATCAAAAAATAACATATCCAAGAGTATTTATTTATATACATATCCATATATATATGTATCCATGAGTAGTGAAAATTAATTTAACTTTGTCTAAATATACATCCCAAAACACTAACATTAAACTCTGATCTGCTCCAAACTTAAAAAAAATACTTATATAAACTTATACTTAAATAAATTTAAAAACCAACAAAAATTGCTTCCAAAATATAAAGGGGCAGGGGTTTGTGTGAGGAACAGTGCTCCTCAGCAAAGACAGTTGTGTGAGGAACTGTGTAGGCAAACAATTACATTTGTACAACCAAAGACTCTGTAGTGGTTTTGATTTTAGACCCTCCTTGGTAACCAGGTTGTAACTGAGGAAGTAGTCATCCTCCCAGTATTCCATACGATTTTCTACGTAAACCAGGGTATAAATAAGAAGGGGGAGAAGCCTCTTGCTCTCTTTCCTTTCCGGTGGACCCGAGAGCAGGTTCTCTGCTATCGGCTCTGCTCGTGTGGAGGAGTGAGGCCCAGCGAGGCCTTGTGGACCTTGGGAAGCGGAGAGTGCCGGCGGTCGCTTGGTGCAGTTCTGCTATCTCAAGGAGAGTAGTAAGATTTTCTCTTGTTAGTTTTTTATTGGTTACTCCTGGGTTTTTTACTGTGTATATCTGTTTTGGATTTTTTTTTTTTTTCCTTCCCTCTCCCTTTTCCCTTCGGGGCAGGGGGAGGTGTTCGGAGTCCCTTCTCCTGTGTACATACTATTCTAATTGTATATAAGTGTAAATACAGGTGTATATTATTGTACAACTTTGGTCTGCTCATTTCGGCATTTCAGTAGCTTTTCCCTTCTCCCTTTCCCTTGCGTTCATAGAGGGGGTGGGGGGAGGAAAGGCTGCAAACTGTAAGGTTTGAGCATTCGGCAGAAAGGTCGGATCCAAACCATTACAGACTCTATGCTTATATCACTGCAGCTCTTCCACAGTAACTACAGAGATAAGTATTTCAAAAGATGAATATTTGAGAAAACATGTGCCACCTTACCTACAAGAACAGCATCTAATATTCTGATAATTCTAAATTTCTCTGTTTCCACTCTTACGCAAAATCATAATGTTATGACAGTCCAAAAGATTGTTACACAAGGAATAAAAACACCAAGCAAAAAAAGCACGCCTGTTTTTAAAATAAGCTCTCTTTGAACAGGAACCCTAAGTGGATTTAATGACTTCTTTTTAACAGTTTGTGCCTTTAAGCCTGTGTGAAGTCAGAGCCGGCCAATTCAGTGACTCATGAAAAGAAATACTATCAAGCTGATATCAAAACAGTATTATCAGAAAACATTTTGATTGTGAGAAAATAAAGTACAAAGTAAACATAACTCACTCTACACGAATTCAAAGATTTAAAAAAGCATTGCTCAAGAACGACAAAGAGAAAGTGTTTGGAAAGTCCAGATTTAACAAATAAAAAACCCAAACCACCATTAAGGTATATAATATTTCTGATTAGAAACTTCAGCTTTCAGTATACGCTGACTGTTCAGTCATCTCATACTAAACAGATGAATAAAAGTTGAATTACAGTGAATTACAGTGTTTCAACAATTGACTATATTTGCACTGCTTTGCAACTATACGAATTTGACAATATTGATATTAGGTATCTCAATAGATTTCAAAATAAGCCACCAGCAGAGACTTAATCAGTTTGGACTTGGAACAACATTAGATTAGTAGCCACTGATAAACCTCACACATTAAGAAACTGCACATCACTTGCACAATTTCTGTCAAGACCAGGGGTTTCTTTAAAAAAATGGAAGTGGTTCACAGTTTAGGAGTTCATAAAGCAAGACAAAGTTCAGCTCTTAGTATGGTAAGGAAGGTGAAGGGGAAAAAAGTCTAAGTCTGCTTTTCCTATGGAGTCAGGGTTTTTTATACATTCAGATTGGTGAACAGTGGCAAGTTAGGAACTAACTAGACTGCAGTTCCTGAACTGTGATCTATTCTAAACTCAATGACACAATACAGGTAACAATCCCACAGAAAAACTTTGGGAACATTCCAAAAGAAATTTGAATGCTGTACTGTCAAGGACTGTCACATCCAATTTTTAGATACGTGTCTCACAGAACAACACAGAACCTTGGGAGTGACATTTGCTTCGTTTATATAAAGTACAGGCAGCTTAAAAGCTTCACTGTAGGCCAGCACTCTTCTGAGGGAGGACACTGACGCTCACTCACTGCTGAAATCAGCCATTTTGGGATTGTGTCTCCTCCTGCAGATCACCTTCTGTGCAACTTAGATTTCAGTGCATATCTACATCTAATCCTGCTGCTTACTTTGAAGTGCATGGTAAAGATACAAGATTTACTAGAGGAAGCCAAAGCTTCACTACATGAGCAATCTGGGTTTCCACTCTCTCACATGATTACTCATGCAGGCAGGATGGCCTCCCAATTATGAGGACAATTTAAGGAAATATGTTCCTGTTTTTGTCTATCTTAATCTGGTACTTTAGGCAATCACAGAGAAGTGTAGGTTTTAGCTCCCACACCCTGATTATCCTAAATATTTGCCTGTTACCAAAACATGCAGGTGATCACCTTTTCTGTGAATATCTGAAACTGGTCAGAAGTACGATGTTTTGCACTGAACTAAGTATTATCAGCACCTTAGCAGTTCTAAGGGCATACTGAAGTGGCCTCTCAGAAGACTAAGTAGAAATGGTGAGCCCTACAAAGACAACAGCTACGAGGATGAACAGCCACAGTGCTCCTGGAGACTGAGCTTTTGCAGGTGAGAGTCTTCAGACTTGACAGCATTTCAGAAACTACATATACACTGTGAGATTCTTATCATCCTCTTTCTTTCAGTAGGCAAGATGATCTTACAGATCTACAAAATTAACTATCCCTGAACACAAATACTTTCTGAAACGTTTGAAATTGGATAGACCGTGCTTGTCTTTATTTGGTACGATTGCCTGCAAACTCAAATATTCAGTAATAAGATATATAAACCATCATCTGTAACCTCAGATATTTGACTGCGTTACTGAAGTACAACACGTTGCTTCAAATCAGCTGGCATACAGCAAATCTTCTAGGACATGACATTAATCACCAGCAGTAAAACTAAACACAATATTCAACACCAATTTTTAAATTTCAATGTGTTTTTACCTGCAATCTGTAACTACTAAAGGCAAGCCAACACACGCTGAACTGTGCTGATCAAGCCTTCAAGCTTCATACTAATTCCATGTGATTTCCACAGAGAACTCATCAGAGAGTTTTTTTATTCATACAATCAATCAGTTTATCTGATTTCTAAAGTGAACTAACAGCAGGCTTAGTTCCCAGCTCCAACTTGCACATAACTTACAGCTTCCAAATATCTAGGAATTTTGATTTCGCTTTAGAAACAAGAATGCCAAGCTCTACTTCCTCTTCTGCACAATTGCATCAAGTCAATTTTGTTTAAGTGGTACACACAACTCTGAAGAAAAGTGTAATATTCCAATATTCCAAAAAGACAACTGAACTTCCTTGATATAGTGTACTAAAACTGAAGTTTTTTCTGTGCAACTTTTACTTGCTGAAAGTGATGATAATCTATTTCTCTCATTTCTCTAGAGTTAGTAATACTAGCAGGAAAAGATTAACTTTTCGAAACAGTATTTTGTCAGCATATTTGTTAAGTATGAAAGAAGTAATAAAAGCAAAAACAGCAACTGCTGGAAAATCTTAAAATTGTCTAAAAACAGAGTAAAAGACTAAGCCTGATGTGCTAGACGTTAAGTGCAAAGAACAAAGGGTAAAGAAAAGCAGACTGCCAGATTAAAGTTATCTCCTTATACTTACTGGTTTCCCAGCAAATATACACAGGTTTAACCATTACTGCATTTTATTGTACCAAAATAAGAGCCCCTAAAGTTATTGTACATATAAACTCTGGATGAAGCCATTCTCCCATCTAAAAATTAACGTTATCTCTTTCTCCCAAAAACATCTAGCCTGCTATCTTTATTTCTTTGGACTAGATGACCATCAAAGATCCCTTCCCACCCAAACCATTCTATAGTTCTACATCAAGAAGCACTACAAGCTAAATACTATTAATAACATTTGGATGACAAAACAAAAAAATTATCTTTCCCTTTTTTCCATTATTGCAGTAGTAGAATCTATCACTTCTGACACAGGAAAACTGACATGGCATTCCCTGTAAACTGTGACAATGTCCAAAAGCTGTACAAATTTCATTAATCCGGCAAACAAAGACTGAAATAAATGCATGGTCCTAAATTCTCCAGGTCTAGCCCAATAAAAGCTAACTTACCTTTTACTTTCACTTTTCAGGTCATTTTGCTGTCTCTTCTTTTCCATCATTTTCCCCCATCTACTTTTTGGTAAGTCACGCTGAGGTAGGGGAATGGCATGTTGAATATAGAGATCAGTGAGACCGTCTTTGTCCATTTTTGCATCATTTTCGACTAATATATTTTTCTGGGGGGGGGATAGAAAAAAAGTTGTTATTGTCATAACAAATTCAAAACACAACCATCTTAGTAGCATCATTTATTTGTTCAAAATCCACTTTAAGGTACTACTTTGGTCATAAATGCCAGAGTTTCAAAAGTGAGGCGGTGGCTGGGATGATCAGTTTGGAGAGGCCATGAACTGCCCAGTGCCAATGACAGCCTGGTCTCCTGCCTTCCTACTGTGAAATTCCCTTGTTTTCTGTAGAAAACTGTGGCAATCTGTGGATTACACTCGGTCCCGCCCTTCAGTGAGGCGATGGAAAACATAGGATGTTTTAGTCAGTGCATAGTGGTTTCTTTTTCCACCACCTGCAAGTGCATCTCTTTCTCATGGCTCCTCATGTGCTTCTTCCTGTGTGTCCTTTGGAGTCTCCTGCCACCAGTGTCTGCCACTCTTTACGTGCATTTGAGCATAGGTGCCACAAGCTCCCCTGCTCCAAATTCTGGTGTGCGATGGGCTGTTTCCATCAGTGTCAGAGACAGCTGGATGCAGCTGTGACTAGCGCTGGGCATTTATTCACCTCTGCCCACACAGGTCAACCCTGCAGCCCTCCCTATCCAAAACCCCATAAGTTTTACCAATAAAAACAGTAGTAAAAAAAAAAAAAAAGTAAAACATTTTGATAGAAATACGGTTGATGGCTGATGTTTTCATGCACTCTTAAACACACTTCTCTGAATCCAACCTCAGGACCAGAGCTCTTCTTCACACTTCTAAAAACTAGGTAACTAGAACATAACACAGGTAAGACTTGTAAATGTAGAGCTGTGCTTCCTTCCCCAGTCTCCAAAGAATAAGGGAGATGAGTTTAAGCTCAACATGAGGAAGAACTTCTTTACACTGAGGGTGGCAGAGCGCTGGAACAGGCTGCCCAGGGAGGTCATGGAGTCTCCCTCTCTGGAGACGTTCAAAGCCCACGTGGATGAGTTCCTGTGTCACCTGTTCTAGGTGACCCTGCCTTGGCATGGGAGTTGGACTGGATGACCTCCAGAGGTCCCTTCCAACCCTAAATATTCTGTGATTTTGTGAGATTTTTAGGAACTGTCAGTTTTACCAGAACACCAGTTTTCTTTTCAATCATGTATAGTATTGTGAACATTTCTTAGTACCTCCTGCCAGATTTACTAGAAAAGAAAAAAAACTCCACTAACATCCTCCAAACTAGAGGTCACCAAAAGCAGGTGAAGCCTCTGTCACTAATGTTTTTGGCAACACTTCATGACTTCTGATGGTAGCCTGAAAGGTGTACATTTTTTCTACATGGATGAGAGCACATGAAAATTCTTTGAGCTCATACAAAATCCTGAAACTCTGATTCCTATTGTTTCATGCACCTAAAATTTTCAGGCAGAGCAGTAACAAGTATTTCAAATTACATCAACCAAAGCTTTGTATGGTCCTCAATTGCTTAGAACTCACTTTCAAACTGAATTTCTTTTTTCAACTATTAAGAATTAATAAGCACTTAAGTAATGCTTCAGTATTTGAGCATTAGTTGACTGATTACGTAGGATTCACTTCTCTAATTCACAGAATCACAGAATATTTAGGGACCTCTGGAGATCACCTAGTCCAACCCCCCTGCCAAGGCAGGGTCACCTGGAGCAGGTTACACTGGGTGTGGACGTGGCAACTTCAACAGTGTAAATATCATCTTACCACAGACAGTTTTACTGTAGCACAGACGCTATGTCGATTTGGGCAAACCGCAGCCTCGGTGTTCAAACACAGCCCTTTGCAAACACGGAGACATCTCCCACGCCACGGGCCTCCTCTCAGCAACTCCGTGGCCTACGGAGCACGGACTCGGAGGCTGCTCTCCCCTGAACTCCCCCTCAAGGACCGCCGGTCCGCCTCGGCCCGGCCCAGCTCCCCGGACGCACCTGCTCCAAGGTGAGCCGCAGGAATTCCTCCGAGAGCAGCTCCGGGTGCAGCAGCAGCACCTCCGACTCCGAGCGTGCCGATCCCAGCTGCTCCTCCTCGAAGTCTCCAGCGCCCGCCCGGGCCCTTCCCAGCGCCGCCATCTTCGGCCCCCGGCAGCCCCTTCCAGCCTCCCACAATCCCGCGCGGGGCTGGAGACGCGTTTCCAGAGCAGCGGCGCCGGGCGGTGGCGTCACCTTCTGGAGCGGGGGCGGGACGGCGGGACACCGGGACGGCGGGGTGCCCGGCCGGCGGTCTGCCCGGCCGGGGAGAGGACACAGCTGATGCGGACGGGGCTTCGGACTGCACGGAAACACGCAGGCTCACATGGAATCACAGAGTATCCTGAGCTGGAAGGGACCGACAAGGATCATCGAAGTCCAGCTCCTGGCCCTGCACAGGACAGCCCCGAGTCACACCGTGTGCCTGAGAGTATTGTCCAAACGCTTGAAATCTGTCAGGCTTGGTACTGTCACCACTTCCCTGGGGAGCCTGTTCCAGTGCCCAACCACCCTCTGGGTGAAAAACCTTTTACTAATATCCAGCCTAAGCCTCCCCTGACACAACTTCAGGCCATTCCCTCCAGTTCTGTCACTGGTCACCACAGAAGAGAGATCAGTGTTTGACCCTCTTCTTCCTCTCACAAGGAAGTTGGTAGACTGCTAAGAGGCCTCTCCTCGGCCTCTTCTGCAACAAGCCAAGTGACCTCAGCTGCTTCTCATAAAGCTTCCCCTTAAGGCCCCTCACCATCTTCGTGTGCCTCCTTTGGATGCTCTCAAATAGCTTTTTATCTTTCTTGTATTGGGGCAACCAAAACTGAACACAGTGCTCAAGATGAAGTTGAATCAGACTGGGACAACCCCTCCCTCGACCGGCTAGTGATGCTTTGCCTGATGCCCCCCAGGACACAGCTGATCCTCCTGGCTGCCAGGGCACTTCTGACTCATATTCAACTTGCCATTGACCAGGACCCCCAGGTCCCTTTCCAGCATCTCATTCCCAAGCCTGTATGTATAGCCAGGGTTGCCCCATCCCAGGTGTAGAATCGTGCACTTGCCCCTGTCAAACTTCATACAGTTGGTGATTGCCCAGCCCTCTAATTTTTCTTGAGTCTCTCTGCAGGGCTTCCCTGCCTTCCAGGGTGAGGTTGAGTTGCTGATGAGGTGAGGTTATCCCCCAGCTGATAGCGTTGAACAGGGAAAACATACTTAATTGTAATTCTGTCAACATACAAGACTACAAACCATTTTTGCTGCTACATGCCAGAGCTGTGCTACAGAAATAATATGGGATCTCCCTCCTGCCCATACCTGTGGCACTTGCTTGTTAACGCAGCTTGATCTGCAAGAACAAAAGTTGCTTAGTAATTCCAAAGTAAAATAGCCACCTGTGCACTGGAGTTAGTCATCTGCTTACATATTTAAAAGCAGAATAGGGAATTACAAATGATTACAATTAAATAACAATGTCATTGTTACAATACAAAATTGCAAAATAATTTGAAGTATTTGATTTTCATATTACAGAATTATGAGGCACAGGCAACAATGTAACACAAGTAGCATAATGTCAAGGTTTTAAGTGTACATCCACATGAACGAGCTGCAGATATGTCACTATGTATGCCACATTATTGCTACATATATCCAGTGCTTCTGTGCATGAATTCAAATTTTGAATATTTAATTGAATATTTAAAAGTCATTTAAGTATACAAGGAAGTAGTAACATTATTTCATAACGGTGTCCTCAAAACAGCCATCTTGCAGCATATGCAATTTACTTCCTTGTGCTTTCCCTCTGTCCCTCCTCCCAAACCAACCCCAGCTACTGTTACTGATTTTTTTTTTTCCTTGGAAGTGCTGCTTTTTCCACTAATGTTTATCTTTAGTATGCCTGGGTTGGGCTTGGTCCGTAACTATAATCTGTAATGTCACTACAGTGTTTGGAAATAATAAACAGATCCCCCAGAGCTGCCCAGACCATGAGTAGTGTTTGGTGTTTGTGCTGCTGGGATTGGGTCCTCCTCTGCATGGATGCATAATTCGCATGCTGGCCCTGACGCTCAGCGCAGGCTATTTCTGAGTCTGCACTGGGCAAGCTGGGGTCCAGTGAGCCAAGGAAGGAGCTTCCCATCACCGGAGCAGCACAAGGGCACAGTTACCCTCCCTCTCCTCCCTCTGCAGGGAAGCTGCATCCAAAGGGAAACGCAGGCTGTGCACTGGGGCTGCCAACCACCAAGAGCCCCAACTTTATGGTTGTATGCCCAACATGCACACAACTACAGACTAGTTCTGTTTTCCTTTCCCCACTCTTCTTTCACTTCAGCCAATTACATCACAAAATCACCTTAATTCAAATAATCTTGTAAATGAATATACTTTCTAAGGCGAATATTCAGTCTGCATTTTGGTGCTTATTTCAGCCAATGAAATTACTTTCTTATAAATTACATGGATCATCTCTCTCTTCCTAAAGTATCTTATAAGTTCTTTCCTCAGGGAAAACATATCTTTGCTAACCAAATTAGTTTTGCCGATCATGACTTTCACTCTGTGAGTTTCTTATGTTAATATTTACTTTGTAGGGATTTGTACCCAAAATTATAGTTCCTCTTTGGTTAACCAGACCATGTCCTCTCACAGTGAAGTTCTGACAGGGATGAAATGTAAAAAGTCTCATAAAAACGTAATGTTTATTTTCAAATTGCTGTAAAAATGGTAAAATTTTAATAACCTATATTGTTTTCATAGATCTGCTGAATGATCCTATTGCATTTTATAGTAGAGATAATTTTTTTCTATTTTTTGGTTAATAAATAATACCACGTCATTTTCCATTATTTTTCTTTTTAAGATTTTCCAACTAGAAAAACAATGCTTTATATCAGTTCTGATACCTTCCTTTTTATTTTGTTCAATAGCTGTATGTATTGCCCCAAAATAGGTGTGCAAGAGGCCAATTCACACACAGAGTCAAGGTATTTGGTTTATTTACAGTTCTGCACAGAAAGGGGTGGCAAATCCACAAAGCCAGCAGGACGACCACCAAAACTTTTCATTATTTATAGATTTTAGCAAACAAAGGCATTAATGTTCTTTGGCTGCAAGTTGCCTAGTTCTATTATAGTTAGTATTCTACCTTCTATTGGTTAATGATTCCCTTGCTTCTCATGCTAATTAGGCAACATGCTCAGTCCTTCTTTTCTTTTGAGTCGGTGGGCTGTGAGTCAGTGGTGACCACCTCCTGCAGCCAGAATTACCTTTTGCCCAGTCGGAGCTGATTTCAGCACATCTGCTGAGTTGGCTTTGTTAGTTTCTTCCTTATCTTGGGAATTCTGCCAAATGTCCTGTGGCCCATAAATTCTGCATTCTTTGTGTCCACTATCAGCAGTACATCCTTCTCCCCAAGGTTTGTTAACCTCCTGCTAAGTCTGAGATCATTGAGGCATGTCAAGCTCTAAACCTTAACAAGGCAATTCTACCGAAAAGTAATTTATCTTTCTAACACCCACACTTCCACTGGGAGCTGCTTTTTTCACAGTCCAAGAAAGTGCTCTAATTGGACTTAATAATAATAGGAATGTTAAAAGTCTCTTATATAACATATGTAGAATATATATATAATTTATATGGAATATATATAATAGTATAAATATATATAAAAGACACTTATGGCATATATAATATATATAATAACGGCAATAACATAGAAAGAATTGTGTCTTGTCATTACCACCTAAGGAGACTTTCCGCTGTGCATTTGTCTATCTCGCATTGGCCTTTTTAGCCATCAGCGCGTTTGCAGTAAGCGTGGGTAGAGTCCTTCTCAAATCTTCGTTCGCGAAGCCTTATCATGATGAATAACGGCAGTATTATAAGTTTTATAATATATGAGACATATAATATTGCTGTGAAGTCCAATTAGATTGACAGCACTTTCGTGGACTGTGAAAAAAGCAGCTACCAAGTCTCTATAAAGTTTCATATATATATATGAGACTTATAATAAGTAAGTCCCTTTATATATATATATACACGCATATAAAGACACTTAAAACATTGCTATTATTAAGTCCACTAATTCCAAGTCTTTGGAATCTCTCTCTCTATATATATCTCTTATATACACACATATATACATATACACAGGTGCATATATACATGTATAAACATACGTACATATACACAGGCACATATACATAGATGTGTACGTCCCCTCTCTCGGGAGCAAAGCCGGAGGTCCCCGAGCGCTGTTCCGGGCGCTGCGGGCGCCCTTCCCCGCACGTGACCGGACGCTCCGGTTCCCGGTGACGCGGCTCCGGGCGGGGCCGGCGCCGCAGCGGAAGCGGCGCGTCCCCCCCCCGCCCGCCGGCGGATCCGAGNGGCTCCCGCCGAGCGCCGGCAAGTGCGGGGCGGGCGGAGGGCGGTGTAGGCTCCCTGGCCGGCGGGGCGGAGGCGGCGCGCCGGAGCCGATCGGTGCCGGGCCTGGGCTGCGTGCCGTGTGTGAGTGTGTGTGTATGTGAGTGTGTGTGTGAGTGTGTGTGTGAGTGAGTGTGTGTGAGGGGACGGGGCGAAGGAACCGCGCCGGGCAGCGCATCCCCGCCCTCCCGGGGACTGAGGTGGCCCCGCTCCTGGGCTCGGTGGGTCGTGCCCAGAGGTTAATTAGCGCTCGCTGAGGGTGTGGGAGAGGGAGCGGTGCGGAGGTGAGGCAGGCAGGGGGCCGGTCTGCGGGACAGCAGCCGGGAACAAGCAATGCAAGGTTATTATTTAGCAAGAGCGGGGGAGAGAGAGGTGCTTCGCACTTCTCGCCGGACGTGGGTCCGTGCGGGGTTACTGGTGCGCTTAAAAAATAGTGTCTGCTAAGACTGGTAATTTTCCTGACTGTTGCGTTTTGGCTTTGACAGCAAACATCCCCATTATCTTGTTTTCCGGAGTTCTGAACATCTAAGAAATACTACCAAAAAATGCTGTTTGTAACTCTGGGATGGCCTCTTGCACTTTAAAAGGAACGTCATGTTCTGCGGAACCTGTTCTTTGCAGTGCACGCAGGCCCCTAAGGTTTTATAAATGAGGACAAAATAAATGTTAAAAAAGAATACATCCAGATCGCATGTGTTGGCATTGATTATTCCTAAAAGCTTTTTCTCACAGCTTTTTTTTTTTTTTTTTCCCCTAGAACGAATTTCTTTTTTACCAGACTTAANATTTCTTTGTTACCAGACTTAAGTAGTACTATGGATTTCTTGTTACCTCTGTTCAGGAACTGTGTATTTGTTATGATTTGTTTTGTACTTTTCCTTTTCATCTACTTTTATTTAGGCAGTTCTTTTGGAGCTTTTCAATGCTCCTTGGTCAAGAGCAAAATTCTCACTATGGCATACATTAGCATTTGTACTTTGGGCTACAGGAAAGTTAAGTTGTTGCCAACTTCAAGTATGAAAGCTGCCTGACCTCTCCAGTTGATAGTTCATCACTGCAGGCTGTACACAGACTCTTAAATTAAAACTGTTGGGGTTTTTTTTGTCAGTCAACCTTTGAACAGCCCTTTCTAACTTAATATGCCATGTTTCTTTTGATCATGTTGGGGGATAACAGGGCTGTGTTGCCAGAGACTTGCATTATCATTTTACCTTAGGCTATTTCTCTAGTGCTTCCTGGGTTTCTTTGGGTTTTTTTTGGTTAAAGAACAGAACACTAATTTACACTCCAGGTGAGGATGGAATTTGAGAATTTGGAAGTCCAAACTAAACTCTTTTTAACTTCTGAAAAAAAGCTGAAAAACAAGCCCTGAAGTTCTTGGCGTTAAAGATCACTCCTTTCTCTTGGTAACATTGGTTGTTTCTGGCTGTATTCTTTGTTTGATCTAATTTTCTGTAGTGGTTACTTGCAAGCTGTGTATCTTACCTTTTCTCACTCAGTTTTGGATTTTTTTTGCCATGGTTTTCTACATTCTCTCACAAAAGCAAAGGATTTTGTTATATGTAATAATTATAAACTAAATTAATTTTGACTGTGCTTAGTTTGAAGTTTGTTCTCAAGAGCATTTTGTTGATGTTGGTCTCTCTGTCGGTCCACAGAGATTGCATTTGTTGTTTTGTATCTCCATTGTAGCTGTGGACTAGAAGCAATTGTGTATGTTATATCTAAAATCTACTCAAGGTATTTGGTATTTGTGTTGGCCGAGTGGCTGTTACAGACCAGTCATGACAAATTAAAAGGTGATTAGACAAGGTCAGCAGTTTCTCATTGGCTTTTCTTTGGAGTGTTGAGCACAGCTGCCTGCTGGTTCTTATTAAAAATAACACAAGTCGGGAGTACAGTAAAGTTGCAACTGTTTCTAAAACACGATTAATTGCTTCATAAATTGCATCTGTCCCTTGACAATGTTTGATTGCAAAAGAGTAGGTATAGTTTGTAGAACAGATATTAGAAGTCCTGCTTAGCACTTAAAGACAAACTTCTAGGATGATTGTGATAGTAGAGAACAGAAAGTCTTATTTTCTGTGATATTGCAGGTTGAGTTTGATAAATGCTTGATGGGCTATGCTTCCAGATTTTCTAGGTGAATGTGCTTTATAATTGCTGGTGCATATAGTCTGATGCAGAGAATGTCTAAGTAGCACTGAATACAATGGACATTCTGTAGATATTAAAAAAACAAAACCAAATCACAAATCAATAACTTTTATTATGAGTTGGATGATATTTTGCATGAATTTTTATTTAACTGGCTTGGAAGTTACGTATTTCTGATTACTGGAAAGTAAGGAATGTAAAGTGTGTGTTAAAATGCAATAAGCCTGCAATATTTTATGAAGAGACTATGTACTAATAGGCCTACAATTGAGCGTAAAGCAACATGAGATGTTAACAAAAACCACTTGAATGCCTTATGGCTTCTCAAGAAACCTAAGACCTGAAGCTCGTCTGTTTTCATGTACGGGTGATAGAAACGCATGCATGACCGGTTTATAAATCACTAAGTACTGGCAATAACCACTTGTAGAGCCAAAGTGTCTGAGGGAGCCAATAATGTGCTGGTTACATGTGGAGAAAGCATCACTTCAGAATAGCTGGGTGCTCTTGTGAATCTGTTTCAGAGTACGTTTGAAGTGGAAGCATAAAATTTGATTAATTTCTGTGGTTATTAGTGTGCTGGCTCTGGCTTGTGTAATTGGGTTGGAAATGGAGTATAGGCTATTAAAAAATGCAGCAGTTAAGTTTTTGTATTGGTGAATATTAAATTGCTACCTCTGATATTTGATTATGTGTGTGGAGGTAAATAGTGTTTTTTTCTCTTTAATCAGATCACCCAGAAGACACAATGAGCGTTAAAGCTTTCAAGCTCGTTTCTGCTGTTGAGCGGGAGATGTTAATGGGAGACAAAAATTACATCAACATCGAGTGCATTGAGTGCTGTGGGAAGAACCTGTACATTGGAACCAATGACTGCTTTATCTATCACTTTATGTTGGATGAAAAGGTATCGACAGCTGGAAAAATAAGTTTTGCTGCTACGAAGCAACTGCATAAATACCTGGGCTTGAAGAAGCCTGTGAGCGAGTTGAAAGCGGCCTCTGCCCTCACCAGACTTCTCGTGCTTTGTGACAACACGATAACACTAGTTAACATGATAAACTTGGAACCCGTCCCCACCGGTGCTAGGATCAAAGGAGCTGTGACATTCACGTTGAACGAAAACCCTGTGAGCGGGGATCCGTTCTGCGTGGAAGTCTGCATCATCTCGGTCAAGCGTCGGACCATTCAGATGTTCATGGTGTTTGAAGACAGAGTCCAGATAGTGAAGGAAGTGTTTACCCCAGAGCAACCCTGTGCTGTGGCTGTAGATGGATACTACTTATGCCTTGCACTTACTACACAGTATATAATTTTGAATTATAATACTGGCGTCTCCCAGGATCTGTTTCCTTATTGCAGTGATGAGAAACGGCCAATTGTGAAAAGGATAGGCAGACAAGAGTTTCTCTTGGCTGGCCCTGGAGGCCTAGGTGAGACTAAGGGTTTTAATTTTTTGTGTGTGTGTGTTTTTTTTTTTTTTTAACTTCTCCTAATTTCTTTCATTTATGAAGCAAAGCTTTACTAATTAGAGTGTTTTGCATCATAATCATGATTTACTTCACAGGTCTGTATTGGAATGCTGAGATAAAAAGGGCGATGGTAAATTTTCGGTACTTAATACTGTTATAACTCTCTTGGGGTTTTTTCAGTGCGGAGAAATCTATGATTATTTGTATTTTAATCATGTCTGTAGAAAGCTACATTGCTGTATAGACAGCTAAGAGTAGTAGTATCATGCAGCCCTGAGCAAAAAAATTGTTTGGTACCAAGTGAAACTTCAGAGGCTGATGGTTCTCTGTAGTGACCAGTCAGACTGGGTTTGAAGAGCCCTGTGTTGCTATAAAATTGTTAAATTCATGTAGATGAGTTAAGTTGTTCCTCAGAGTTCACATGAAGTCCATTTTACATTGAAACAGATTCACAAGTATGTTTGTTGTACTACAGTGCTAGTAAGAAATTTTAGTGGAAATAGACTGTATCCTAACTCTTGTTAAAGTAAACTGTCTGAACAGTAGATGTTGTCAGATACTACCCGGTTTTTATGCTCCCATTTGTGGCATTTTTTTAATGGTGCTTTTCAGGTCCATATTACAGAAAATGGTAGTTTAACAATTGTAAAACCATAGTTAGATCATGTGAAATAATGTCCTTGTCTAATAGGTAAATGACTGTAAGGACTACTGCTGCTGTAATCTGTCCAAATCAACAATATGCTGTGGGTTCAGTAATCTTGAGCTGTTTTTCTGGAAAAGCTGCAATATCCCAGAGCTGACAGGCCACAGGCAGAAGGCTTTCATGCTGTTTCTCATATGATTCTCCTTTTAGGAGATGCAGTCTATGTATTTTTCCTGACACATAAGGAATAGCATGGCACAACTATTTATGTTCTTAATTCAGGGATCTGAATTTGGCTTTTTAATATAAATTCCAAAGAAAAATAAAGGATGTAATCGGTTGCTTACATTGAAGTTTTGTCTTGTGACCAGAATGGGATATATGTACATCAACTCACCAGTTTTTCTTGGAACAAGTAAACTCTCATTACAATATCAGTTTATGCAAATTGAAGATTTCCAAGATGAACTTGTTTTTTCAGATGTAAGGCTTTTCTAAGTCATTTTGGCTGCCCACTTCTTATTGAAACTTCTGCTTGCTTTAAATGTGAATATGTATTTGTGGATAATAACTGTTTTAGTAGTGCTGTAAAAGTTTAAGTTTGTGAATTAGCTGTCTGAAAATATTTCCTTTTGACATATTACTAAGAAGATCCCAGTCTTTTATTAATGTTTTTAAGAATGTCAAACCAGGTTCTGTTCAAAATTTAAGAAGAATAGATATACTTTCAAAAGCATAATTTTATTTAGTTAGAAAGCAGAATTTTATTTAGTCTGACTTTTGCTTTTATCTGGTGTCCTGTAAGAGAGAGATAAAATGAGAATTTACTCATAAAATCCAACATACTTGTGTAAATAGCATGTCTTGAGGTTAGAATATCAGGTATGTGAGATCTTAAGTAAATGCACTTTTGCTGTTTTAAACATGCTATAAACCACCCTTTTCCTCATGATACAGGCAAAGTCTATCTTGTACTGCCTCAGAAACCTTGCAGACTGTTTGCTATCAATTGTATAATGTTTCCTTGCCTAACACAGCTGTGGGTTGTTTGTGGTTTGTTTTTTGGTTTTTGTTTTGTTTTTTTTAAATCTCCTGTTTTCTGTTCACTCCCCATTATTATTTTGACTAGTACTATCCATCTTGCTGTTCTTGCTTGGTAAAATTCTTAGTGTCTTTAACACCTGTCCCTTTGAGGTTATGAAGGTAGTTGAGTACCTTTATAATAGATAAGCATAGTGTATCTTGGAATTTGAGGTAGGCTTCTGATGTAAAATGAATGGACTTAAAAAGGCTCTGTGAATCTTCAGTTCTAATTTTGATTTGTTTTTGTATGTCTCATTGGTTAAGGCATGCTTGTTTGGCACTTGGTAAAGCCTCTGTGCTAAATCCAGCCTCTTACTGAGGTGGAGGTATTCTACATTAATATATTTGGCTTTATAGTGTTTGAAGTGGCATATATTTAGATTAATTTGCTTTTGAGTTAAGACTGGAATTTAGATAGGCAGAAAGCAAGTGCTCAAAATGGTTATCAAAGTAAAATGTCTTTGAGTTTATTGCATATGTAACTTTTTTCCTTACCTGGACTCTTTGCATTTAAGATTCATTGTTAGAATTGTTCATAGCAGATCCCTGATCTTACCCATTTGGTACTTTATTTTCTCTGCTTGCAGTTAGTATTTAGCTCGTTCTTTCAAAAGGAGGAGGAACTTCATTTTTTGTGCATCTTCATTTTGTTCAGTAATTAGTTAATTTAGAATTAAAAATTAGTACTTTCTGATACATATGAAACTGTGCGTAGCAAAATTCAGTTTCTGAGTTTGGGAAGCTGTTATCGCATGTTTTTAATCAGATTTCTTACTGTCCAGAAGCTTTAAGTGTTTAAATTTCCAGCAGACAGTTCTTGCATATTGGCATATTGTGTGCTTCTTAGCACCAGCTGGAGCAACTGCCCCAAAACATCAGAAGTGTCAACTCAGACTGAGCTCCCAAGAGGGAGTGCAACTTGTCCAGCCTTGAGCTGAAGAGAGAGCACCTCCTACCTCCTGCAAGGAGACTGGAGCAAGGGAGAATGTGGTCCTTGCCCACAGGAGATGTGTGCTTCGTTGAGGATTTCTGTTGCCATGTGAAGGAGGTGCAGGAGGAGGTCAGCAGAGTGCACGGCACCACAGATGACAAAGAGGAAATTGAATCTTCTGCAGGACCCTGGTGTGAGCCTTGTAGCTCCAGCTGTACAGAGGGAAGGACAAGGCTAAGTCTCTGCTTGTTCTGCAGTGGCCAAGGCTGGAAACTTGTGACTTGTCATAACCAAAGAAGGAAGAATTTTCCTTCTCTGCCTGCAGATCTACATCTATATAACAAGTTCAGTGCTCATAATAGCACATGAGAAGCAGGAAGTTCTGTCCCAACAAATCATCTGAGCTTGTACAATGCAGTAGCACCAGGAAGAATTGGCAAGTAAGAGTAGTGGGACACTCCCTCATATTGGCGACGGGGGTTTTCTCATCAATCCTGCTGGTAAGGAAGAACATCTTGAGGAATGTGTAGATGATGCAGGTCACCAACTGATTGCACAGCTTGTGTTGACATGGTTTTGGCATGGATCCCTGTTTAAGGAAGTAATGGGACCCACCAGGCCAAGAGGCAAAAGCATTTTTGCCAGCTTGATTGACCAGCTTGGTGAGGAGGACTTAAATCAGGTGTGGTGATGGTTGTAGGCTGAATTGGCAAACAAAGAGTGCAAGATGGTGGGATGAGAGACTTTGTAAGCAGCAAACAGAGCTGAAGAGGCCCTGCTTCAGGCATATACAGACAAAGAAGTCTTTACAAAACAGCATGATAGTGGAAGTTCTCTTTTTCTGAGAAATCAGCGCACCTATGTGTTAACAGCTGAGAGATGGGGTTACTCTCTACATGGGAGCAGTAGGAAAATGTAGTGGTGTGCCTTGGAACAAAGGAGAAGGCCTATGAGAGTTTATGCATTGGGCTTAGAGAGCAGACTAATATGGGTGACATTGTGGTCACTGTCTGCTAGAGACCACTTTATCAGGAAGATGATGTAGGTAAGACCTTCTTCAGGTAATGGGAAGAAACCTGCATTTGCAGGCCCTAGTTTTTAGGGTGGACTTGAACCAGTCCAGTACTTGCCAGAGGGGCAACACAGCAGGGCACAAGCAGTCCATGAGTTTTCTGGAGTGCATTGCTGGTGACTAAGGAACTGATGAAGGAATGTGGTCTGTTGAATGTAAGTGTGTTAGCAACATCGTTCTCATACTGAATCCAAAACACAGCCCTGTACCAGCTACTAAGAAGAAAATTAAGCCAAAACCAGGACGGAGGCCGGTGTCTGTCTGGCATTGACTCTGCTGAACACCATGAACAGCAACAAAAGGAGCATATTAGCAGCAAAGGAAGGCTAATGGATGCCCACTGTTACATGGGGTGGAGGACCTGGTGTGAAAGGGCATGAAAAAGGCTGAGGTGCTTAATGCCTCCTTCATATCAGTCTGCTGGTATGACCTTCCTTCAGTGCTTAGGAACAGTGGGAAAATCTGGATCAACAAAAACCTGCCCTCATCAAAGAAGGATCAAGGTTATGGAATATTCAAGTAAACTGGACAGACAAGACCATGGGACCAGATGGGATGCTCCCATGAATGCTTGAGGATGATGGTCAATGTCGTTGTGAGGCCAGTCTTTATTATCTTTGAAAGGATGTGATGATCAGGGGATGTTGCTCAGGTCTGGAAGAAAACAAATGCCTTCGCTGCTGTCTTAGGTGAGCAAGAGACAGAATCCAGGGAAGTACAGGCTGGCCAGCTATACCTTGATCTTCAGGAAAATGATTGAGAAAATTCTGGAAGCTGTTTCTAAATATATAAAAGGCAAGAATGTGATTTGAAGTAATCAATATGGATTTAAAAAGGGACAATTGCCTGACCAGACTGTCTTCTATGATTAAATGCCTGTCTTGGTGGATGAGGGGAGAGCAGTGATACTGTGAACTTCAGCAAGGCTTTTAACACTATCTCCCGTGACACCCTTTGTAGACAAACAGATGAAGAATGAGCTAGAGAAACAGTGAGGTGGACTGAAAGCTTGACTGGAAGGATTGTAGTGAGCAGGACGGAGGCCAGCTGGAGGCCAGTCGCTAGTCTTGTGACTAGTGACCGGGGGCCAGTGTGAGGTCAATACTAACATCATCTTTAAACAACATGGATGGTGGAGAAGAGCACACCTTCAACAAGTTTGGAGAGTGTACAAAACATTTCTATATCTCTTGGTGCTGAAAACAGTGTAGCTGTGTTTTGGGTAAGTCTTGTAACCTTTGGATAGCCTATGCATTTTTAATATGAAATTGATTACTGGCTGCATCTCAGGTTTGATCAAATGCATTCCTGTACTATAAAAAGGCTGTGGTTTCTGATTGTACTTGTTATGTTTATTGTTATCCTTAGGTGAGAGCTGGATGAAGATGGAAAATGCATATTTCTACACCAGAATGATATTCCACCTAGCTATTGAGGGCAGAGGGATGTAGAGAGATATTGACTTGAAAAAGTACCACACCTTGCTGTGCATGCCCTTTCACTTCTGCAAAGGATTTTTTTAAATTACCTAAAAAAGAGCTCTTTCATTTAAAAAAAAAAGTGTTTTATTATTAGTTCTGTTAAAACATCAGAGAAATAGAAAACCTAAGAATTAATATTTTAAATATAATAGGCTCTAAATTTACTATGGGTTAGTATGTGTTTAGTTCAAGTTTTCTCTGACTTTTGAAATGGGATTATAGCACAGAGCAATAACAGAAAGCCTTTAAAAGTGGACAGTGCGGTTTGCCTGACATAAAATTTTACTTCTGAATCATAAGAATATCAAGACCTATAGAGTAAATTGGGAATTAATATATTATGACCCCCAAAAAAAGTATTTTCTGTAAAGTGCTTTGGTTGAAAAGCTGATCACTGTAGTGAAAAAGAACCCTTAGTCAAGGGGAAAGGGTTGATCATTTAAAAGCTGCTATGAGGGATATAGAAGCTTAGTCTCTACACCATAGTTGTGTAAAAGTCTACAACCTTCTATTTTGTTTTCTGGTTTCCCCTTTTTTTTTTTTTTTTTTTTTAATTCAAAATTGGTCTTTTTTCCCAACNTTTTCAATTCCAAGATGGTCCTTCTACCCAGCTCGCCTTGCCTCATTATCCTCTGTTTAGAAGAGATTTTGTAAATTGAATAACATAATCTTTTAATCTCTGTTCTTTAGAGCTCAGACTTATTCTGCCAGCTGTCAAGTGGCTCACTGCTGCCAAAGATCAATTTTCTTGGGCATGCCTTTTTAATGGCATGAGAATACTGATTTTCATATTTTGAACAGAAGCTTACATACTGCTGCAGTACAGCTCAGATGGTAATTGTTTACTGAACTAGGCCTTAAAATTTTGACCAAAATTTTTCTTCAGTCAATGTCTCAGAAAGAATTGGGAAATACAAAGTAGCATGAATAGAACAGTGGCATGCAGTCCTAAAGCAAGTCAGAAGTCTGTTAAGCTAGGAGAAGGAAGGAGGACAAAAGAGACAAAGAGGAAAGATAGTGACACCTGCCCCACCCCCGATTTAGTTGAAGTTTTAATCTGGTTATTTCAAAGACATTTTAGGAGTTATCATTGGGATATTAGAAAGTATTTACTCTGCGCTGCTTTATAAACAGCCTCTGCATTTTTTTCAAATGATTGGAAACACAGATGCTTTGCAGGAAGTGACTCATCCCAAGGAACTGGACGCTTGTTCTGTGAAAACGTTGCTGTATCAAAAGTGAAGAAGTATAAGCAAACTATTGTGGTCACTGAAATGCTCTTTAGACATTTGATACAGCAAGGAACTAACATGCCTGCATTGCCAGACAGCTCAGGCAGGGCAGGTCTGCAGCTTCTACTAAGGAAAGATTGAAAGCTGGGTCTCAATAAATGTTAATGTTCTGAAATTAATTCAAACTTCATGGCATAATTCTTATAAGAAAACCCTGAAGCTTACTAAACTTGAATGTTTCTTTGCAGTTTTTTTCAGTATTCATCTCTTCTCAGTTTTTGGTGTTGTCTGTTCCTGTGGTGAAGGAGAAGGGGGATAAAAAAGACTGACCAGAATTAACTGTCGGGCCTGTCAGGTCCAGGGAGGTGTGATGTGCTGTTGTCATACTGCCTGTATCCATTCTGAGTTTGCATTGCTGTACCTGGGTACCCCTGCTTTGTGCTGGGAAAACAACTAGGCCTCAACTAGCAAGAGCCTCAGGCTTTGTTTTTCCCTTTTTGCAGGCATGTTTGCGACTGTAGATGGGATCTCACAGCGCGCCCCAGTGCACTGGTCAGAGAATGTGATTGGGGCAGCTTTGTGCTTTCCTTATGTGGTGGCTCTCGACAATGAGTTCATTACAGTGCACAGCATGCTGGACCAGCAGCAAAAGCAAACCCTGCCTTTTAAAGAAGGTCACATTCTACAGGACTTTGAAGGTACTTTGTTGCATCAGTAATTCTGGAACAGCCTGCAGTCACTTTGGTTTGTTTTTTAAACAAGTATGTTGACTGTTGAAACTTTTATTGCAACTGCTTTACTGGTTAGATTCCTGCAGATTTCAGTAATCCAAAGTTCTATGCTTCTAACAAAATGTATGCCCATTAAATATACTCTAATTGTCAAGGTAATTGTTGGGTAGGAGTCCATGGGGTTAGAGCTTTTTTTTTTTTTTTGGTGAATTGATTATTTCTTTCAAAAGAGCAGTGTTAGTGCTACAGCTCAGTAATTGTGAACTACCAGTACATTGGTTATCCTGACAGAAAAGAGTAAGATATCTGTGTAAGAGTTTTACAATTGGATATAATGAATTGTTAAACAAAAAAAAACCCCAAACATTTATTTTGGTGTGTTCTTCAATGAAAAACTCTAAAGTATGGAATACATTGTGCTAGTACTTTTTTTTCCCAGAAAAGCTGCAAACTCTAGCACTGTGAACTGTGTGTTAATTGCTACCTTTGATTTTCAAATGTAAGCCCAGGGAAATACCTGGCAGTTAAAAGTCCCTAATCTCTGGAATCTGGGCAGTGATTTCCATGGCCTTTACAGCTTAGTTCATCATGAGTGATTATAGCCAGTTTCACTTACTTAGAGTGGAACAAAATCTGCTGTAAATAAATAAATTTACCATTGTCTCTGTATTTCTGAGGTGGAATTTACAGGTAAGCTGCTATCTAGAAATGAGGTGACAGCAAAGGTCTGTTTTGGAACATTAACACTGCTTAGGTTCTTGAACCTGATATTGTATATATTAAAGCTTATTTCTGAAATTATTTTTTTTTCTGTAGAGAATATAAATGGAATATGTCTTTTTGTTCTGTCCAGGAAAGGTGATTGTTGCTACGAACAAGGGTGTGTATATTTTGGTGCCACTACCTTTGGAAAAACAGATTCAAGATCTTCTAGCTAGCCACAGAGTAGAAGAAGCCCTTGTTCTAGCAAAAGGAGCTCGAAGGAATATTCCAAAAGAGAAATTTCAGGTCTGTCCTTCCTTTAGTTTTCATGAAAATGTATTCCAGTGTTCAAGTGACTGGAGAGGGTGGGGAAGGAATTTACATTGAAAAGAAATTGCAATACCTTTTATGATTTCAGACTGAGGAAATAGGTGTGCTGCTAAATCGGTTTGTACTTGTAAAGGCTGTGATATTGGCAGGTTGAATGCTGTTGCTCTTCTGGGGTTTGGTTGGGTTGTTTTTTTTTCTTTCCTCCAAGACACTTGAGAGAATTGAAAACAAAACAAAACCCTAGTGACAGAAAATCCAATGCTATGCTTCCCTAGTCCTAAGTTCAGTCATTATTTGCTATTGCTATTTAAAAAGATACACTTTATTTCAAAACAGAATTTTTACATTTTACCTTTTTATCAAAGGTTCTCACTGTATCCTAAACTCCACAGCAGTACAGCTTCAAAGTTAAGTGATGGGAAATCTAAAGCAAATGCATCCTACTTCCGAACTCTTACAGGTAGCACTTGCATTGCTGTGTAACTCAACTTTTAAGACTTTTGTATGGGAAAGTGTCTTACAAACTCTTGAGTGTTGCTTAGAGATTCGTGCTCACTTCCTTCTACCTCCTGGTTTACATTACAATACATATTCTACTGTATTTGTTTCTATTTAGAGACTTGGAAAAAACAGTATGAAATCTCTACTCACTAAGTATGTGAATGTATATTTGGTTTCTTTCCTTTTGTAAAAGCAAAATTTGATCTGTAACCTGAGGAAAATCTGGTGTGTTTTTTGTTTTGGTTTTTTTTTTTTTTTTTTTTTTTTAAATATACTTTGGTGCATTTTGTTGCCATTAAAATAGTACTTGTTATTACTTCTGGTTTCTTTAGAAAGATGTAAACGAGACTGTGGAAGTTAAAGAATTGCAGTGCTTCAAAATTATTCAGACCATCAGGATTTTCTTCTTTTTTTTTTTTTAATTTAAAGAAGCTTCTAATTCCTTGTCATTTCAATTTTGGTCAAGGCCCTTGAAAAGTAGTCATTAAATTAAATGGAAGTTTGTGTCAGTTTTCGTTTTGATCGCTGACTCCTCTGTTGAGCGAACAGCTGGGAAACTTCTGGAAGTAAAAAGCTTGTTGAGAAAAATGTTTCCATCGTTTTGCTAAGGTACATCTGTCTGGAAGTACTTGAAGCTGAAAAGTATTTAGGCAAATATGGGGTTCATTTTCCGGCACGTTTTGCTTTGCATCTTCACTTCCAACCTTTTCTTTGCAATCTGTTCAAAGAAGCAAACAGGATGTTTAAAGAAGCTGTGAGGACACCATGCATGATCTAATCAATGTCTTCTACAATGTATGATGGCCTATAAGTCTGCAATTATTTCTTTCCAATTTATGTAGATGTAGTGTTGGAGATGTCTTTCTGTGTTTTGCCACAGGATGAACTGCAGTTCATTACCTAAAATATGTGATGTCAAATCTCATTCCTCCTAAGTCTTCTTGCATTTAGGATTTTTCAATCTTTAGAACAAGTTACTTTCTGTCCACAGATACCTGATGTGCACAGTATCTGTCTTCCTGAAATTTGTTTCCTAGAATATTCTAAGTTCTTTCTATCTTAATGTGCTCTTAAAGGTGTTCACTTACTTTAAGTCAATGCTACAGCTGGAAAACAGAAAACATAGCACTTGCAAGCAAAATAACCTGGTCTATTTCTGGGCTGTATTTGCAAACTGATATTAACCAGTTTGAATTGATGGAGTCTCCCACTGACTCATATTAAAATGACCGAACTTGGCTTAGTTGTTGAGATATTAGTGCAGTTTTTCAGAGCTTATGTGTAACTGGCAATGTAGCATGCTGAGCTTGCTGTCTAATGGGACTCCAACACCAAGTGCTGTCATTACAGGTCTGTTAGAGGCGCATCAGACTTGCTTTTACTGTGGTCTCATATAATGTAAATCTGGTGGAGGTCAACCAAATTAAATGCCATACATACGTTTTTTGCGACATTTCTTTGGCATACTTTAACTGATCACATAGTCACTCATTTTTAAGTCCTGTCCAAGAGCTGTCTTCAGGTAATAGGTTTTGGATAGATAATGGGTATCTTCTAACAGATATCTTCAGGTATCTATTTTGCAAGCTTTAGTGAATCTTGAGTAACTGACAATTTATTGTGCCATTGTATACAAGCAGTAAGAAGAAATGCTTAGGTTTGGCATTAAGGCACTTAATCCAGCCACTATAACTTATCCATGCAGAGTACGGATTTTAATTATCTGGTTCATGAAGTATAGTGTCCCCTTTGCCACGTGATGCTTTAGTTCTGCAGTTTGCAGTGACTGTTGCCATCTTACGTGTGACTTGAACTTAGGGCATTGTAGGGCAGATCTTGAGGACGTGGATTTTTTTTCCTACAGTTCAACACTTTCTCATTGCATGCATACACAGGTGCGTGCTCTCCCTCTGCATATCAACAGTACTATATCAGCATAAATATATATGTGCTAGTAATGCAGAATGATGGTGGAATAGGAATGAGGTATTGTACTCAGAGTTATTTGCCTAGTCAATATTTAGTTATTGGAAGTAGCAGGTCATGCATTAGTAGCTCTAACTTGTTATTTAACCTGTGGTCCCTGCAGATTGCAAATTTAGCTCTGCCATATCAGATGAAAATGTCTTTGAGCATCAGGAATCCCTGCTAGGCAGAAAAATGCTAAGCTGAAGTGTTCCAAGGAGATGGCTTTACTGCATATCATTTCTGATAGAAGAATACAAAGGCTTTTCTACCATGCTACCATGAAATGACTGAATACTACTTATTAATTTTTCAGGACACCTGACGTTTGCAGAAATCATGGTTGATGGTAGTGAAGACCTTGGTTAGATTGACACACATCTTGCATAGGTATCTCTCTTTTCTTTTTTTTTTTCCCTTCTCATTTCTTTTTAGTTTCAAAAAAACATATTAACTGCACCCAAACCTGACCAAAAGACAAAGTAGCTTTCTAGGAAAATTCTTTTGGACAATATAGTTGGTAATTCTGACCATTTTAGAAAGGATTTTTCTAGCGGTTATGAGAATCAAAGCTTTGCTATAGCTGTCGCAGCTTCAGCAGTCATCTTTCTGTTGTCTAGGGCTTTTTCAGACATGAATTAATACAAAACTTATTTCATGGGGGTTTTTATGTGAATTCAGTCAACAATGCAGAATTTCCCTAAAGCACTTCAAGTCTTACAGTAGTTCTTCATAAATTATAAGGGACTAAACAATGTGTTGAATTTTGACTGGATGTAACTTGGTACCTTTGTAAAAAATGCCTGTTGCAGTGTTCTGGCCTGTGGGTCTGGAATAACTCAAGGTGCTTCTTCTATCATAAACAGAAGTTGACTGTATGTATTTGGCATATAGATCTAGCTCATTCTTAACAACCTGTAAGACAGGGAATATTGGATTTTCCACAGTCTGGTCTGTTGCTTCCATAATCTTTACTCCAGGATAACTTAATGTCTAGCGTTTATCTTGTTGACGGAAAATCTAGCAGGATACTCCCTATTCCATCACTGCATCTTTAAAAAGTTGGGAAAGCACCTGTCTGTAGATATTCTACAACTTTTTTGTTGCGTGAAGGGAGAAGTCAACATTTAAATGAAAGTGAATACCACTTAATCAGTTCAAATTTAAAACTGATTCCTTCAACCTCTAGTTACACTATTAATGTGCTTTTTTCAACTTTTTGTTGAAAAGATGCTGTACAAACTAAACTCTGCAATTAAAGCAGTATTTTCAGTGTCTTAGATAAATTCAAACTGAATTACAATATCATAATTTACTAAATATATAAATTTTAGTGATCGTTCTGTTGCAAAAATTGAAAACAGACTTTGGGGGGAGGGGGAACCCCAACCTATCTACTTTGATACTAGTCAGCAGAGTAAGAAGACTTTCCTTGTAAAGTCAAGCCAGATTTTAAAGTTTTTCTGCTGCCACAAGATGCAGATATTTGCAGATTGAAATCCTTTAGCAGTGTCCTTAAGAATGTGACCAGATGGGTATTCATCAGTTCACAAATCACTGTGTGTTGATGTAATAACACTGTCAGAAATCCACAATATTTTGGCTAGTTCGTGAATTAATCACCTAAGGAAGTTTTACTTTATAACTGTAGCTAAATTCCCTTTTAGCTTTAGTTAACTAAATTTAGTTAACTGTGTATTTTGAATTATTACACATGAATGTAAAACATTAATTCATATAAAGATGTCATAAATTATTGCTCATTTAATTTTATGCTGTTATATTAATTTTATATTTTCATATTTGTCTGAAAAAGTGTGCCAGATAACATTTCTGTTTCACTTTCTCTCCTCCACACTGGGGAGTCAAGAAAAATCCCATAGAACCTTAGAAATCAATATGTTTTAGTGACTTGCTAGTTACCAAGATTAAGTATTTCCTTAAGACAAACCATTAGTAAAGCATGACTAAACAGACTGAAGCCAAGCTTTTCTCTTGGTAAATCCATAATCTTTAATCAAGGTGAAAAATCATCAGTTACAGAATCAATCCACTGTACTTGAGGTCTGATGTTCTTCAGTAGTTTTTGCCTGGAATGTGTTCCTGTTGTGCTGTAGTTTCTCAGGGTATTTTCATTGAAAATGGTTTTTTTAAGTTTGTTTTAAGTCTGCCTTCAAGTGCAGTGTGAAATGTTAGAAAGCTGTACGTTCATGAGCAAGTTGAAGGGAAAAACAGAAGACGTGGAGGTAGCTGGGTGTGTTTGCCAAAATACCAGTGTTGTTGCAAACAGGGGATGCTTTGCAGAGCACAGTTTAGGTTCTTTACTTTTAGTAGTTCTTTTTTGCTGTTAAAAATATTCTGGGCACAAGGATTTCATGTAATCTTCTGTTAATTGGTTGACCACTGAGATTTAATAACTACCTATCATTTGAAGTAGTTCTTGTGGTTTTTTTCTAATGAACTTCTTTTCAACATTTTCTGTCTAGGTGCGACCTTAACAGTAAAACTTGGTAACAAATAGCTTTTCATATGTTTTAGTTGGTTTTTAACTGTATTTTGATCTACATTGCATAATGTACTTTATATTGGATGAGTTGAACTGCTTTGGAAGTATTTTTATTTAAAAAAAAAAATCAAAATAACAAAAGTGAAAAACATGGTCATCAGCTAGGGGTGAAACTGAGAATTGCCAGCAAGGTTGCTGCAGCAGTGAGATGACACAGGAAGGAAGTGGCTGTGTGTGGTCAAGTGGGACCATACTTATCTTTTTTTTTATGCTTACTGAATCATGGAGAACTTCAAAGATGACCATTGGCTTTTACGTTTACAAATAATTAGTGCAGAAACTTGAGGCAAGTCAGTGTGATGTCAGATAAGTCATTATGTGAACAAGAAAAATTCAACTTACCGTTTGTTGACTTGGCTTTTAATAAGGACTCATGAGCAGTGTTGTGTTCACACACATTTGTGTAAGAAACTGAGTCTGGGCAGCACATTCAGTATGTACGTAACTTAAAATGTGGAGGATCAAGGCTTTATTTTGCATGTGACTTGACAAATGTGGTTGAAGATCATCTGTTCAGTGTTGTGGCAGGTAGTGATTGCAGTAGCAATTAGCACTATGTAAATACAAATATAATAAACTTTTTCTTTTCCTCCTTTTTTCATAGGTAATGTACAAACGAATCCTGCAGCAAGCAGGTTTTATACAGTTTGCACAGCTTCAGTTCCTTGAAGCAAAAGAACTCTTCAGGTAATTGTGTGACAAGAAATTTATTACTTCACCTTTTTTAAATAAGGGATTAGTGTTCTTGGTTTTAAAAACTTGAATGGCTTTTGATGCAGATGTGAGTTCACTGTAATAAAATGTTTTTGTTGGGGGTAAGAACAGAGTAATATTGAAACAACTTTATAGCTGAAGAGTTAATGCAACTGGTTTTTTTCTTTTTTTATGGTAGCATACAGTAGCTTTAGGAATTTGAGTGTTGTTTGTGTTGAGATTTTTTTACTTTATGCCCATGAAGGTCAAGGCTTTATTATTGAATCTGTGCTGTGATTTACAGCATGAATATTGCTTTATTCTTTTTTTTAAATACTTTTAACAAAAAGGTATAATTTAAATATTAGTTACAATTTAAATACTATTGACACAATTGCACTAACTTTTCTGAGGCTGCTGATACTGAACTTGTTATAACACTTGTTCTGCTAGACCTCTTCCAGAAAGCAGATTGATTATTTGTTCTTGAAGTCTGTATTAACTTTCCCACCTTAGCCATTTCAGCAGTCACATGTTTATAAATTGACCTTGGTATTCCATTTACATAAGAAAATTCAGCTCGTTATCTTTACCTGATAATTTCATTTCTGCTAGCCATGCCTCATTCTGTGATGGGGCACTGTCTATAGTTAGTGTAATCCATGCTGACTACATAAAATAACTCCTTGTTATCTGCTGAAATTCACTTTAAATCTATGTAGAGTCTATGGAATAGGATTAATCTTAGACAGTTTTCTGTGTATTGTAGGGAAAAAGTTGTCCTTGGGTTTATGCAAATGCATTGAGGAAAAAGTTTGTGGGAATTCTGCTACTGATGAGAGACTTTGCCATTTTGCCTGCTGCTCTCCAGTGTAATGAAAGACGCTGGGCTTAAATGATGAGGGACGGACAGGAGAGGCCTGAACAGCATTTGTTCGCAATTTGTTCCAGCCACAACCACGTTCTGTGTCACCCTGCAACTTTTGTCATTAGTGAGCAACTTGCAGTCTTCCTCTACCCTTATAATCTTCCACACACACTGTGTATCTGAACCCTGTGTTGTGTATCTGAAGTAGGAGTGCAATCTGTACATACTTGGGAATCTTGGAAAAACAGGGAGAAGAGGGAAATGTATCCTGCAGGGAGCTCCACCACCTTGTGGAAGGAGTCAAGATCAGTTATGCAGCCTCCATCCAGCTATCAGTCCATCTGACAAATAAGTTTTAATGAATAGGATTGTGGGAGCTCCTCTACAGAAACAAACGTGCTGCATGAGGAAACATGCTGTCCAGCCATGAATCTGTAGCTGAGTCAGCTTTCCAGGGTGTTCCCTTCCTCTAAAAGCTCCAAAGCAGAACAACAGTTTATGAATTGCTGAGATCTGCTAGAGGAAGAAAGCCAGGATAAGTTATCTGTGCTTTTTTTCTGTCCAGCCATACATAAACTATTCAAAGTATTTTGGTATCTGTAAAAAAGCTTTAGTTTCCTTGATTTTCAGCCCTAGTGAACACACCCAATTAGAGTAGTATCTGGGTGTGCCCTGATACACTCTCAATCAATCTTGTTCATTTTAGACTTACTGATGCTCAGAGGAAAAATGGGAAAGGTAATGGCAGTTTGTGCAAACACTTCCTCCCATTCCAATGCCTTTCTCTGAAGGTGATGTGTTAATAAGAAATGTGTCAGTAAGGAATACCTTCAGTCTTAATGCCAAAGGGAAACTTGATACCTATCTGAAAAAAAGATGGGTTTAAGCAGTGAAACAAAGTGACAGCAGTACCTTCAGGAACTTGGTGTGATGTGAGCCTACTTCTGGACAAATATGAAGTCAGATTATCGCACTACTCAGAAAATACCTGTCAGTTACAGATTAGCTGGGGAAACTACTGTATTGGACTAAAGGTCTTTGTTTTCTTGCATCAATTATCCCTCTTGGATAACCTTGTAAAAAAAAAAGTTATATCTTATGCTTAAATTCTTAGTTCTTAAATACTAAAACTTTTCAGAGGAATACTTTGCAAAGTTCCCTGTGGTTATGCTGATACTTCTGAATACTGAAGAAGGTTGACAAAAAGGAAGGAAGTGATAGTTTTATTGAAATTCAAGTAGCCCAGCAAAGGGAGGAGAATTTTCTTCAGCTGGATCTGTTAACCTTAAACTGAGTGAGCTGTCACGGTAGGGCTTCTTTGGTCTGACAAATTCTGTTATAAACAATAACAGAATTGTGTTTGTGTTATGATTTATATTTATGCTGTTTCATCTTACTGTCATTAGAGGGTCACATGCACACCAATCAGCGCTGTTTACCAGGCCATTTTCTGAATGCTAAATATCTTTACTGAGGCGTTGGCAGCTGTCACAGTGAAACCAGTTCTCTTCAGTGTTTTCTCACTGATTAGATGTTGCTTACATTTTGACACACCAGATACTTTTCTAGACTTTGTTGCTCTTTTTAACAAATCAAAATCTTAACTCTTTTCACAGTATTCCTCACCTGAGAAAACCTATAGAGAGACCTTAGGAGTAAGTGTTTCCTACACTGGAAAGGTTAAAAAATTGCTGGTACTTACGGCGTCCCTACTTCTTATTTCTCAATATATAAGATTTGCATCTTAAATGATTTGAGAATATAAGCTTCTATTACAGCCAGTAGGATGTGGGCAAAAGAGCTTATACTGTAGGCTTCTTTGACATCTCTGATACCTGTAAATACGAGGGTCTGAATTTAGACTGAAGTTTCCTAAAACTTGTAGATTCTGCCTGTTGAATTATTTGTATAAATTAAGCCCAAAAAGAGCTAATGCAGAATTGGTTGAAGGGAAGTTGCTTCTTAACATTGATGACTCAACTTGTCTTGAGTTTGTTTTCTACTGTGAGATAAGTTGCTACCTGTATTTTGCTAAGCCTAAGATGTTAGAAGCTGAAGACTTGGATGTGTGTTTTGAAAGAGATGAGGTCCTTTGTACCTGCTGTTAAATGATTTTGTCCAGATGTGGTGGAAAGAGCCACAAGACAAGACATCCACAGATCCCAGAAACCGTAAGCCTTGGGATGAACGTTAGCCATTCATGCATCGTTGGGTCATTGTTTGGTATTTGCTATTTTTCCTTAAGAAGCTTGTGGAAGACTCCTTTTAAGGAAGCTGCTTGATTACCGATTTCCTCTGCTGTGGGGAGAGCAAATCTGTGTGACGTGAGCTTGAGTCAGACCTGCTGAGAGAACCACTGGTGATTCATAGCCCAGGCTTTGGGCTATCCCAAGTTGGAAGCTGGTTCTCCTCGAAAGCTATTTCTCTTACTCAGTCTTCCTGGGTGTCCAGGGAGTTACTCCTTTGGTTTGATGAGGAGAGATTTCACCATCACACACCCAAACCCCTTCTCCCCCACCACCCACTGAGGCACAGCTAGGGCAGATTCTTAACACGGAGACATTCTTCCCTGAGCCTTGTTTATTACCTCTCCTTGGACCTGGGATGATTAGACAATAGTCCTATCTCAAGTTCCCAGTCACAGTCCAAATTCCAGTCAAGAGGCATTGGGGGGTTGGGGGTGGGGGGCGGAGGGGGTGCTTCAGTGGCCACAGACAGACTGTTGCTTCCTCGCAGTTTGACAAAAGTCTTGATATTATTTTGACAATGTTTAAGACATAAATAACATTCAGTCCATCACACAACCACAACTAGAAAAAAAAACCCCATTCATTTTATTCTTCTGTCACAACATACATTCTTCAAAAGCTTGAGGAATTTCAGTCTAGGCCAAAAGAAAAATGTTTTGCATGGCATATTTATATTACAACTTGCTGCTGGATAAAAGTATATGTGCCCTTCAGCTTTAGGATGTCAAAAGCAAAAGACTAGCCAGTCTCCAAATTCTTGGAGCTTCCAATGTCTGGAGAAGGAAAAAGAATGAGAAATAAAACAAATAGAGAAATAGCAAAAAAAAAAAAAAATTCCAGGTTTGTTCAGCATATATTTACTCCAGCACAGAAAACAATAGCTTTCAGAAAATGACAACCTGTTAGTGTCCTGACTCTAAGCATATGTGAGCACACATCTTTTTTTTTGTGCCTATGTATACTTTTTCTTTCTTTTTGCTTCATCTAGTTTGACACTGTAATTGCAGAAGCGGCCAGCTTGATGTCCGGGAGCTGATCTCTCTCTACCCCTTCCTGTTGCCTACTTCCTCTTCATTTATCCGGTCTCATCCCCCTCTGCACGAGTACGCCGACCTAAACCAGCTGACCCAAGGGGACCAGGAGAAGATGACAAAATGCAAACGATTCCTCATGAGTTACTTGAATGAAGTCCGCAGCACTGAGGTTGCAAATGGCTACAAAGAGGATATCGACACAGCTTTACTCAAGCTATATGCAGAGGCAAATCATGAAAGCCTGCTGGACCTGCTGGTTTCGGAGAACTTTTGTCTTTTGACAGATAGCGCTGCCTGGCTGGAAAAACACAAAAAGTGAGTGGATTTTTTGACTATTGCGCCTTTGAGACCAGAGGGAAAATTCTTAGATGCTGCTGGCTTCTAGAACAGTGTACTCAAGTACTTGCAGTTTCTGTGCTTACAGATCCAAAAGACAGCTCAGCCTGAATTGACATTGTTAGCATTTAAAAATATTGGTGAAAAGCTATTGATTGACAGTCTGAGGTAAAGGAAATGCATGGTAAATAGCAAGTTCTCCATGTAAAAGTTTCTGTATCCAACACAAAAATAAAGAATTGATACAAGTTTGGGAGAAAAAAGTTAATTGTTTGCCCTTGTGATAATGGGAGAGTTGCATGGCTGTAGTAGTCGTACACAAAATTAAGAGATACCTTAAAGCATGCACTACGTGAGATAGGAGTTATTAACCAGTTACCTGGCTTTAAAATTGTTGTTTATTCAGGGAAGGAGCTCTTACTTTTGAATTGCATACTTTGTGTTCCCACTGATTCACGAAAAGGAGGTTCCATAAGATTTGAGTGCAAATGACTTCAAATCAGAAATGCCAGCAGGCAGAGAATTGACAGCCATTAAGCAGGAAATTAGATAGTAAATGTGTAAAATACAAACTCCAGTCCTAGGTAGTATGTCTGTTTTGGTTTTAATTTCTTCAAGATTTAAACTGGGTGGTGCAGTAGTAGCAACTACAGTGGTAAGGCAGAGTCTTTAATTCTGGTTATGTTTAGAGTGATTTCATTTATTTCAGGTGTTTTGTTACAAGCTCTTGGCAAATGTGGTTTGCATGGCCTCTACTTCTGTAGATGTGAATGAATGTTAGAACATTGTCCCATGAGAACAGCCATTGCAGAACTTAGTTGTATTTTTCTTAACATATACAAAAGCCACTCTGTAATGGCACTGTACAGAGCTCTTCTTTGCCTGACTTGAATTCATGCTGCAGTAAAGAAAAAAAAACAGATTTCTCATAGTAAAACAAACTTTTAAGTAAAACATAGTGAAATTTGATTTAATGAAAGCTGATTAACTCTTGGAGGAATATCTATTTGGGCTTGTGTGTTACGTCTGTACATAAAATTGAAAGAATGGCATGGGAAGCATCTCTAGTTTGGCACATACTTTACCTAAGTTGGATCTAGTAACTGGAAACTGTCTGAGGGACAGGAGTAATGGAGACACATTTTTAAGGCAGAACTTCTGTCCTTTGATTCAGAAAAACAGCCTACAGAGACTTGTTCAAGTGTAGTCATGGTCATGTGCATGTCATTGTAAGCAATTATTTGTTATACTCTGTGCTAATCCATCCATAATTAAATCAATGGGAAAGTTCTAACAATTTTAATAATATTTTCTCATTCTTTACAGGTATTTTGCTCTTGGTCTTCTCTATCATTACAATGGTCAGGATGCTGCAGCACTTCAGGTTAGAATAAAGCTTTTACTGTCATCTGTAAACCATTCCAAAATACTGGTTTAGCTCTTAAATAAAAATCTGAGGTGTTGATTTATCTGTTTGAATCCTTGTGATGTGCGTGTACATATATATATGAGAAACTTGAAACTTATGCTAAGTCTTCCTTGAATAAATTAATATGCTAGATGTGAAAAGTCTGAAGAGTTGACAGCTATTTAGATGCATGTATGCTATTTTTAAAGCAAAACTCTGCACACCAGCACAAATGTTTGTATTCCTAAAAGATTTACAGAAGTGCTAAAATAATCAAGTGATTACTTTAAAAGATATTTATGGGGCTTCAGGAACATACATTGTGCTGATTGATCTGTGTACACACAGAAAAACAGTATTATAATCTTATGGCAGACGCTGACAGCAGCTGAGAGTCTATTTCCTTATCTGATGATGGAGAGTGAATGCATTCTGCAAAATCTTAGGTTTCAGCTGGGTTAGTAATACCTCTGGGGACTCTCCATCTGATGTCACACAGTAATTTTGTTGTTTCTGTCTGCATAACTTCATTGAGAGAAATGAGTAAGTTCTTGATGACTACATAGCATGTGTGTTTCAGACTACATCCAGGACCTTAAGTAGTTTGCCTTATTGTGTGGCACATTAATCATAGTAACCCTATCAGATGCACTCAGGTCAGTTGGGTAAATAGTAATTACCTGAGCAGAAAACCAGTAAGGACAACAAAAGCAATATGTACCTTTGTCAAGTGCAAAAAATTTTTCTTGATGTTTCAAGAAACAAGGTTTATTGCTAAACTGGTCTGCTAGATGTGGGACCTTTTATTTCCGATTATAATGTGTATAAAAACAATATTATATGGTATTTGAAGTTCTTTAGTCACAATGAAAGAAGAGGAAGAAAGTTTTTTCTTCTAAGTTGCTTGTATAATTTGCTTTTAATCGTGCACGCACACAGAACACATGAGTAGTATGCCATGCATTGGAGAGAAAGGTTTTTGATAGCTTTCTTTGTGATAAGTGTTCCTCCTTCAGTCGCTCTCAGAATGAGAACCCACACGATATGGAGTCTGAACTGGGTGAATGTGGCAGGTGCCAGAGAAGAGCGTGCTGGCAAAAGTTTAGTGACCCGTGAGGTTCCTTGCAATTAGTGTTCCTGGCAACTCTCTAATTCCACAGATCTTGTAGTAACTTGCATAAATTTTGAGGTGGAAGAGTTACATGTTTTAAGCACTTTAGTATGTGTATGTTTTTGTTGCAGTTATGGGTGAAAATAGTTGATGGAGACATTGAAGATTCTACACGTTCAGATCTCTATGAATATATAGTAGACTTCCTGACATTCTGCTCAGACCAAGACCTTGTGTGGAAGTACTCTGAATGGATTTTAGAAAAAAACGAAGAGGTTTGTGATTGATGTACTTTTCACAGAACATCAGTGTTTCTCTGCAGTGGTGTTTGGCTTTTCCTTAATGTTAGTCCTTCCTGATAGTTAATTGGCCTTTCTGCAGAATATTTAATGCCAGTTAAATAGTGATCAGCAGAAGAAAACTTCCAGGGTTTAAATTTTTCTAAGTTCTTCTCTTGGCAAGTGCTAGTGATAACTGCCTCTCTTAATTCTGAAAACAAAATTTAGGGCATCCTGTACGATGAAAAATACAGCATGTCTTCTGTTTTCTTCATATTGAGTAAGATAATTTTCAAATCTTAAAATCAGTCAGTCACCCAACAGATTAATTCTTGCTGCTGCTTCTTTTTTAAAGATACTCCACGAATGGGTGGTATTGGTGTACATCAGGACATGGAATAAAATAGCCTTCATTTAAGACAAAACTTAATTGATAGTGGAATTAACTTAATCCACCAAAATTAAAAAAAAAAAAAAATTGTAACATCTGTTAGCATGATGTGCTGTTAAGTGAGTTGCTTTGATCCTGTATCAGACAGTTTGTGCTGTTGGAACTTGTCACTTCCTGATCTGTATTAATTTAGAGTTTAGTTATTTTATGCCATGGCAGATTTCTAAACTTTTGTTTTGGTCATTACAGAAATCTCTTGCTCTGTCTGTGTCATCACATATGAAAAGGATTAAAACATTCTGGTCTCTAAATTAAACTTTCCTGCTGCAAAGGCTGAAGTCTCTTGTTCTGCAGTTGTGCAAACCTGTTCAATACTCCTTGTGGCTGGTGGAAGTTGTGCCCAAGCCAAGGTTTTTAGGCTGGGCGATGTATAGACAACAGGTTGAGGCAGTGGAGATAGGAGTGAATGAGATCACAGAGTAGTGTAATCCTGTGGTGTTGAGCAGGGTTTTTTGTTTATCTTCCTGAATAATGCACTAACTAATCCAACAGTCCTATTACCTTCTCATTTTAAATACTTATTTAATAAAATAGTTGCCACTGAGTTCCTAAATGCAATTAACTCTTTCTAGGTCGGCGTACAGATTTTCACTAAAAGGCCTTTGGAAGAACAGGAGAAAAACATTAATCCAGATGATATCATCTGTTGCCTTAACAAACATCCTAAAGCACGTGTCAAATATCTAGAGCATCTAGTACTGGAAAGAAAGATAGAGGTGAGTCCTGTGAGAATGCTAAAAGGTAGGCATAGGATTCAGAATGCAGGTTATGATCAACAAGCCTGAAAAAAGGCAAAGGCTAGAAGAAATAGGCATAATGTGAAGTCTTTCAGATGTACTCAGAGTAGGGTAGGAATGGTTTTAAGATTAAAGTAAAAAATGAGGAGTGGATAACTGTATTATTTTGAAATTTTCAGCTCTTCTGATGACAAGAGTTACCTCCCCTCAGAGTCTGGGGGGGTTTTTTACATCTGGTTATTGCATACTTTTCTGTTTCACTGAGGCTCAAACGTCCTGTTAAGATCCTAAAAAAATGGTTGAGCCAGCTGCTAATCCTGGTGCACTGTGGCAGCAGTATATTAAAATTGCTAATTCAATGTTTTGCAAGTAGGGATGTTTGATTCTGTCCTTCTGGGGAGATTTGAGCAATTAATGATCAAATTAACCCATGCACCCCTCACTATTGAATTCCAAACCACTGTAAATGTTGAATGTCCAAAAGATGCATTCACAAGTCCTACATGACAGTGTATTCTACATTTGGGTTTTTTGGCACAATACAAAAGCAGCAAACGTTGTATTTGGATATGAGGCATTTTAAGCACGGGAAATTACTTTAACCTGCAAATAAAGCAAGGAAATGAACAGTGAAAGAACTTGGCAGAAATGATGACCAGTTCGGTAATTTACATTCTTCAAATACATGTGTTGGATCAGTAGTTTCCCTTTATTGCTATTGCAGATGTGTCAGGGTTATGCCATGAGTGATGAAGGTAGTAGTCTCTGATATCATGGATATTTCAAACAAACTTTCTGAATTATACACAGTGCCTTGTAGAATATTTGTAACAAAAATAATTTGCAATGAAATCTACCTGCTGGTAAAGGCTGGCCTCTCAATCAATTTGGTCTTTAGAAATTACTAGATTCTTCTAAATGACTCAGATTGAATGATTGAGAATATTTCAAACAGTCAAATCATCAACTTATTTTCATGAATATTACGTAGTGGTTAACAAAAAAAGTACTGTGCCTACAGAGTGCTTGTCTACCTCTGGTGGCTTTGTCAGATTTTACTGCAGAAATAGAAAAGGTCAAAGAATATACCTGAATATGAGGAATCCCATGTTTAGAGGTATAGTGTGTTTGGTGAAGCTGGTCTGAATTAAGTTGTCTATCTGCATTGACAGAAGACTTTGTGATTAATTCAAATTAAGCAAGTTAAAACACATTTTTATGTAATTGTATAAATATCACTGTTATTGGTGGGGAGAGGAAATTGTCTTTGCAAACTGAGCTAACATTGTTCTTTTCATCTGTAGAAAGAGAAGTACCATACTCATCTAGCTGTCTTGTACTTGGACGCAATAACTCAGCTAAAATCTGAGACCACAGATAATTATACAGAAACAACTGAACTGCTGTTTAAATTACGTAGTTTGCTTCAGAAATCTGATCTTTATAGAATTCGCTTTATTTTGGGTAAGTTGCATGTCATCTGTTAGAAATGCTGTATGTCATTTCCAGTAGGAAATAAAATAAAAGTCCTTCAAAGGATTTAAAACTGCAAGATCTGAGGTTTCTAGGTGTGTGTGCTTGATAGACTGTATTTCAAAGAGACACAAGTTAATTTAGAAATCATATCAACATGTAGTGTTGTCCTTGATCTCCCATAGCTCTTGAGGTACCATGTGCTTGGCACTGCACCAAAGACCAAATACCATAACTTACTAGAAAAAATATCTTCATACAGTTGTTGTAATAGTCAGTGGTTTTCTTAATGATGAGCATGTAACTTGTGACAACCTTTTGCAAATGAAAGTTTTTTTGTTTGTTTATTTATTTACAAGTTTATTTTTAAGCAGTCTGTTTTTCAGTGAATGGAAGTGAAATCTAGAGGAATTTGATTATCAAGGAATTGTTTGTTGTCCATAACCTTGAAACTCTGACTCGAAAAACTGGGGTTCATATTAAACAAAAGCATGAGAATCTTTTTGAGTAAAAAGTGCAACATACATTTTACTGTTGGTATAAGGCAAGCAACAGTTGAGCTAAATCTTTTCCTTGGTCGGTGCTTTATAATAGTTAATTTTTAATGTTTCATCCACTGGAATGCAAACGTATGCTGCAATTAAGAAGTCAAGTGTTTAAAGCCTCTCTGGTATGGAGGATTATGGCTGAAGGATGAAAGGAAGGATGGAATAGTGAATGAAGGGGAAGTGACTTGTTATTGCACTGAAGGATGTGAAACGACTTTTTTGAAATTCAGTGGAAAAAAATCCAGTGGATGTGGAAATAAAAATAGCTGAGTAACAACTAAAATAATTTACCAATGTTTAATATTCTGTTGCCTTTCCAGACAGCAAAATGTTACATGACAGATAATGTATAACACAGTCATTGAAACTCGTACTCATTTTCATCTTTTAGTTTTTAAATGAATTTTTAAGGGCAAGAGTTACAAAATGGATTATTTTCTTGTCAAGTAAGAAATCCCATATTTCAATTCTGATGTTACGTGGAAGTGACATCAATGCAAGGTAGCGTGTTCCTCCTTGATAACCAGAATATTATGCTGAGAAAAACATTTTATTTCCATATGTTTTGCATAGGCCTATGCCAAATCTTTATCACCTTTACAATAAGTAGAGGATTTCCTACTTTATCTTGAATGCCAGCTGAACTTGTGACTCCGCCTGCCTATTGCTGACACTTGAACTGTCAGACTGGATTAAGGGTTTGTAGTGTCCTTTTCTTAAGAGAGAGTGCTATTTGATCTTTATTGTGTTTTATGGACTTTATTTTGTAACTTCCTGTAGTCTGGGAGAAGCAGAGCTCTTAATATTGCAGCTTCATTTTACAGTTTATTATACATGGTATCAGTGTGTGCAGAAATGTGCAAGACTGACCTGCTAGAATTAAAAAGATGTCAGGGACAGTGGCTTATCACCTGTTATTTAGTAATTTTTTTGTTCCACATTTTGTGGTGCTCTTCTCTTGGAGATGTGTTGCCATACATTTAGGCACTCCTCTGCTTACAAGCATCTTGTTGACAGGGTCATGGGTTGGACTCGATGATCTCAGAGGTCTTTTCTACCCTGGTTGATTCTGTGATTCTGTGATCTATCCTCTCTATAGTTGCCAGCACCCCTGCAAAAATAGCAGGAGTTGAGTTCTGGGGGCTGGTTTGCATTGACTCTGGGAGAGGGAGCAGTTGTCTATTCCACTGAGCAAATATTGCCTTGTTTCTCACTTAACAGACAAAATCCAGGGCACAGACCTTCATATGGAAAGTGCAATTTTGTATGGGAAACTAGAAGAACATGAGAAGGCTTTGCATATCCTTGTCCACGAGTTAAAGGACTTCCATGCTGCTGAAGAATACTGTATATGGAACTCTGAGAACAGAGACATGCAGTACAGACGGAGGCTTTTCCATATGCTGCTGTCAGTGTATTTAACTCCAGGCACTTCGGATTGTGCGCTAGTCATGGCTGCTGTGGATCTCTTGAATAACCACGCTGCTGAATTTGATGCGGATCTAGTTTTGCAGGTGGTGCCTGACAGCTGGTCAGTGCAGCTCCTCTTCCCATTCCTGGCCGGAGCAGTGAGACAAAGCATCCACACAAAAAGAATGACTCAGGTTGCACTTGGCTTAGCACAAGCTGAAAACTTAATTTACAAGCACGAGAAGGTAAGTTGCTGGGTTTTTTTAAGTGTGGAAGCACTTTGAAGTGTTACAGTCGAGTCCTTTGATATATAATAATCAGAAGAAGTTTGAAGAATTAGGACAAAAGTTGTCTTCGTGTCCTTGGCATTTTTACTTGTTGCCTTTATTAGGAGTTTTTGCCATGACTACTAGATTCAGAACTAATTTTATGCTCTCCCTGTAAAACAAAAGGGAAGATGTGGGCCTTGAAATAGGAACAACCTTGGTGAACTTCTGGGCTGAATGAAAGTGAATCTACAGATTAGCAAGGTTCTTGCAGAAACTTTAACAAGTATGAGTTGTCATTTCTTTTGCTAAGAGGGAGACCTGTCAACATTTGTAAAAGTGTCTTTTCAGGACTCCCGTATTACTTGAAGCTTGTTAGTAGATTTCGTTAATGGTAAACTCAGTTGTGAAGCTTTCTTCTTTTCCTAGCTAGAGCAGTGTTGCTTAAAGCTCCCAGCAGATTCTTAAAATTGTTTTTTGTTTTGTCCGTTTGGTACAGTTGAAATTATATGCTTCATCATTTCCCTTCCTTTCTTGCTAGATTCATATTTGGCATTGTTTTCTCTCTCTTTAGGTTAAACAGAGAGGAACCCCGATTCTTCTTTCAGACAAAAAGGTCTGTCAGGTGTGCCAAAATCCTTTCTGTGAGCCTGTATTTGTGAGATACCCAAATGGAAGTGTGGTCCACACGCACTGTGCTGCCAACAGACACCCGAATTCAAATGTGACTCATCACTCTCCCAGCTCCAACAATCAGACTTGAACTGTGTTCCAGTCCCACAGGTTCCCATGACTTATACCCTACTGAAAGTGGTCTGGGGAGAAAGAATGAAGTGCAGCTACTTAGAGTATAAATCAAGATGGACAGCTAGTTTTTTGGGTTAATGGGAAGACTTCCAGTAAATATGAAATATTCCCACTTTTCTTTCTGATTTCTAATGAATGTAGATAGAAAAAAAAATTCACTACCAGACATGGAGAGGTGCAAATATGGGCTCTTCTGTATATAGGAATAAACACTTAAAGAAAATGAACCTTTTCTTCACAGTGAGGATGAATGTTATGGAGTCAAGGCAAACAGTTATTTTAAGAACTGTCACTTTGCACTGAATGTGGTGTTCATAAGTTTGTAGAGGTGGAGATGGCATCTATTGAGTTGGAATTCTTGAAACATGACGGCACAAGATTGGCATGGTGCAGCTTACCATCAAGACAGAAATGTGCATCGATTATAATGTTTGCTGCAGCATGTCTTCTTTTGGGCTGGATTCTCTTCCCCAGGATCACACTATGAAGTTCATTTTTTTTTTTTTTTTTGTTTTACAAAATGTTGGGTCTCGATGCACTTTTTAATACCTCCCTCCCACCCACCTGCTATATGGAGTTTAAATGCAAGCACTGGTCTGTTAGGTTTCAGCTCCTGCAGTTACTATAATAAACTGAGTGGAAACTGCAAGCCTCAGTCACAGGTATGCTTGGAAGAAGAAAAGAAAAAACACAACAAAGATTGTCTGGTCAGACTGTAGTCACTTTTATATGAGGGAAGAGACCTTAACTTTAATATTGATTTATTTATTAATATGCAAATATACTGTACATACAGTTGCATAAATTGATCTTATCATTCTAGAGTTTCTTTGGAGGGTTAAGATGTAGTTGATATGTAAGTGTACAGGTTACGTGCAAAGTGTTTGCTATAACATAACTTAGGCAGGTTGGAACTCCACAAGAACAGGTTTTAGTCTTTGATGACTTTGTGCAATCAAAACCACAGAAAGAAGGTATAATTGGCAAGAAATCTACAGAAGTGCACTGCAGGGGTACTGGATTTGTTATATTCTACTAAACATTCTGCAAACTAAGGTTTTTTAAATAACAACACAAACTCCTTATTTAACTGCCCTGATATGTATTCATATTGCTGTTTAGCCATTTTAAGGTGGTAATTTAAAAGAAGCTGCTTCCCCCAAAAGAAGTCCGAAAAATGACAACTTTAAATAAAAGTAAAGTATTTAAAAGTTAAAGCATTTCTTTCTATTCTGTAAAGCTCTAATAAATGCCAAGCTTACTGACCAGCATGCAGTTCCTTCCCTTTTCAGCATTCCAAATCAGTGGAGACTTTCAGCAAAATGGAGTATGTGCATGGTACTTTATAGAATCATAGAATACGCTAAGTTAGAAGAGACCCATCAGGAACACTGAGTCCAACTCGTGCCCTGTGCAGGACACCCCAAGGATCACACCATGTGCCTGACAGCCTTGTCTAGATCCAGTCTCCTATTACAGAAAGGTTGGCTTACGAAACTGCCTTCTAAGTGTAGCGCTGCCTCCAAGAAGGGGCAACCAGACCTCATCCAGGGGAAAAAGGTATCCGTGTCTTTCTCATAGAATCATAGAATGGTTTAGGGTGAAAGGAACCTTAAAGATTACCTAGTCTAACCCCCCTGCCAGGGGCAGGGACACCTTCTGCTTGGCCAGGTTGTTCGAAGCCTCATCCACCCTGGTCTTGAACACAGCCAGGGATGGGGTGTCTGCAGGCTCTCTGAGAAACCTGGCCCAGTGTGTCACTGCCCTCTGAAGAATATTTTCCTAATACCTGATGTAAACCTGACCTCTGTCAGCTTAAGGCCATTCCCCTTTGTCCTATCACTACATGGGTACAAAGTCCCTCTCTGGCTCCCTCGTGGGCTCCCTTCAGGTACTGGGAGGTACTATAAGGTCTTCCCAGAGCCTTCTCTTCTCCAGGATGAACAACCCCAGCTCTCAGCCTGTCTTCATAGGAGAGGTGCTCTAGCCCTCTGATCATCTTAGTGGCCCTACTCTGGCCTCATTCCAACAGGTCAACATCTTTCTTGTATTGCTGGACACAGCACTTGAGGTGGGGAGTACTTTGCTTTAAAGCAAAAGACCTTTGAATCTTTCCTAATTTTGAAATTAGGAATGTATAACTGTTGTGTTGAGTTTTATTTATTTTTAAAAACCCAAGTAAGGAATTTTGTAGTGCTTTCTACTAAGACGTGTAAGCCATATTTAGTGAGATGCACTTACAAAGAAGTCAAGTATGGGCATTTCTGACTCAGTTCAGGCTTGAGTGATTCTGCTGTGGCACTGGTAGGAGAAGACTGTCTTCATGAGTTTTGAACATTGTGTATACAACTGGCAATGATGACATAGACAAATTTGTAGTCCCTAGCCCTCACAATACTTACTGATAGAGAAGAAGTGGTTTTTACGAAGACCCTGTAAGACTTACGTGCAGTAGCCTGCATTTCATAAGCAATACTTTCATTTGCTGCCAGCATCCTCAGTGTGCTCTTTGTTCTATTTAATAAGGAGTACTAAAACAAAGACCCTTGTCCATGATTTAGACTAATTCTAGCCACCAGGTAGTGATGAACTTAGTCTTGTCAACTGCTGTTGCAATGGAATAAAGATCGTATCATTCCAGACCACAGGAAAGTTCTTAATTGTTATTGCATGAAAAGGTATGTCTGTAAAAGATTAAACAATCCTTTATTAATATTTTTTTTGCAGATGTGTGTTTTGGCTAAAATGCGGCAGAAATAATAATTGTACATACAGAACAAATACAGAATCAGAATAACACAAGGTAGCATATTTGCAATCATAGGTGTTCAAAAGTGTGATTAATATTTAAATTGGGGGAATCTAGTTCTTTTAGGTCTCCCCTCCCCTGAAATGTGGACTTGAGAAGTATTGATATTTCATTCATACTTTGTTACCTGTTTCTTTTTAAAATTTTATACTAAAGCTTTTTTGGATGAATTAATATGGAAATCCCTAGATAATAAAAGGAAAAAGAAGAAAAACCAGTGTGAGGCTGAGGCAGAGCAAGAGCTCAGCAGGGAGGTGGCAGGACAATGTTGTTCCACTGTGTGCGCAGTTGGGGTACTACTGGACCAGCAGAGATGTTGGCCTATGTCAGTGTTGCGTGGTATTCTGTACTTTCTCACCAGGAAATTTGTGAAAGATCTGCATTCAAATTTCCTTAGGTAGGACAACTGCAACACGCCTTGGGTAGGAGAACTTCACGCTGGGGAACGAGTTCATTTCTCTTTTTATTTTGGCACTGTCAGCTTGTTCGTTCTTGGTTTATGCACGTGAAGTCCTGGGACAGCATTGCTGCTGTGTAAAGTTCTGGTATGGCTGCAGCAGTGTGGAGGGAATGGCTGGTGATCTAGTTACTAATTGCTGACTGGATACATAAAGGAGGAGAGGCAGGAAAGAAGAGTATTTCTCTGACCATCCTTCTAGTTTGGATATTAAATGCTTTCTGAGAGTTTAAGCCTGATGCCATCTTTTTATCTACAGTCAGGGAATGTGGTGTCTTAGACCTGCCCTTGGAGAGAGAAGATTCTGTCAGAATATTTCTTCTTAATTTATAATTAGGAAGAATATAATTAAGAATTTATTAAAATTATAATATTTCTTCTTAATTTATACTAATAATTCTTCTTAATTTGCTAAATTGTTTGTAATTCATCTCTGTCCCTTTTTCCAGTGAGTCTCCTCCAACTTTCATGTTTGAAAACCAAAACAGAAGGGCAGATAGATTTTTTCTTTTTTTTTTTTTTAATGTGACAGTGTGTCTGTGATTCAGGATGTAGATTAGTCTGAGATTAATCTCTCATGCAGATGCCTCTGCAGATACTGAGACATGTTTGCTTAACATGTAGCTTCTCCTTACTGAAATATTGCAGCTCTGACTTTTAGCCATCCACCGTTACAATTGATGGCACACACAAAAATCACTTGTTAAACCTTCTTCTGCCTTTTCATGCCTCCATGGTTCCTCACATAAAATTACCTGTGATATGTATATGTCATCATATGCAGTTTTTCCTTCTTTAAGCCAAAAAGAGGAAAAATCCTAATGAGAAAAATTACTCAGAATCTGGCACTCTGCTCAAAATAAGATTCACGCTGTACATTCATGAGAAAGAATTCAATTACATCTTAATTTCTTCTATTTACATGGATAAGTTACCATGTTGAGATCAGTATTCTTGTAATATTGTCAGAGTCTAGAGAAAATAAGCATTTGGGATTTGTTACACAGAACACATGACAGGTACCTATGAACTGCCCTTCTCAGGCAGCCCATTCTGTGGTGACTCAAGTGTGCTCAGGAGTCCAGGTTACAATGATAACTTCTCTCTTTGCTCCCCCTGCTCCCCATCTCCAGTAATTTTCCAGCCTTTGTTATCTTTTCTAGCACTTAATTGACATGGGTATAAATCTTGAGAGGTCTAGGGGACTCTTGAGCACATCTGTCTTCAGTAAAATGTCTTTTTTTTACATCAACCACATGAAACCCTACTAACCTGAGCTGTGGAAAGGTGGTGGTAGGCATGGAGTATGTGTATGTTTTCAGAGAACTTTATTACATGTTTAAACACACAAGCATTATCCTGACTGCTGAGTCTTTATAACATCTGTTCTTTGCAGGACTCTTGTCCCGAATGACATTGAAAAGTATTTTGTTTTATACAGTTCTATCAAGAAGTAATTTTTTATTTTATAACTCTTCCCTCTATTCAGCATGGCTCTAAGTGTTTTATTAACATCCCGCTGTTCATAATAGGCAGCAACTAATACATTTTCATTGTGAGCTCTCTTCCTATTGCCTATATTTGCTAATTAATTTTTCTCTTACTGTACAACACTTTGGGGCTTATGCCTTGTGAACACTGGTAATTAAATGTGCTGCTACTTTTTAAGGGAAAAGAAGAAAAGAAGTTAATGACATTCTGTCGTGTCTGATTGATTGCAAAACTGAAGTTCCCCTGCAGTAAATTTCTTCAGATGGAAATCTGTACTGTTAAGGCTTTTGGTGACCATATACAGTGGTATGTGGAATGTACAAATGTATATATATGTTGATTTTTAATAAAAAAATCTTTTAATTATGTTTGTTGTTGTTTTATAGATCTATAAACCCTGGAATGTGAGTGGCCAAGTGAAGGGGAAGGGTTCTGTAGTGGTAAATAGAGGATTCATCAGGGTGATTGACACAGGGGGTCAGGTGAAGAGGCTGAATTATGCAAGTGCAGGATGCTAATGGAAATAAATAAGCAAGTGTTCTTAAAACCCAGTGAATTTTACTTTGGTTTTACTCTTACCACTTCCTTGACTGAATCTGGGTTTTTACAGATTCAGATAACAGCGACCACTGCCGTTACAGCTTTGGAAGATCTTGATCTGCCTCTGTAGTCAAAGCAATCCCTTCCGTGATTGATCAGGCAGTTGCAGAGGGAGTCTGGTCAGTGCCAGGTGCATGGACATCCTGGAGCAACAGGAACAGAAGTACTAAACTATTCTGAGAAGACCTTGAAACAGGGCTGGTGTTGACCTGGGAACACAAGCTGGTAGTTAAGACCAGTGGAAGTGGGTGTTGTTTGCAGAGGCACCTCTGGAATGAGGTAGAAAGGGTGCTTAATTAAAAAAAAAAAAAAATTAGGGAAACAAAGATGCAAGTGCCACCAATATTTTACGGTGGTAATTTTTGTTACTGGAGATTCCTAACTCACCCTTAGGATGCCAGTAGCAAAGTTACTGCCAGAGCCTAGCCCATGTTCCCAGGAAAAGGGAATTTTTATGTCCCTGCAACGTGGAAGTGAAGCTGGTGTTTACATATGCTGCAGAAGGCGGCCAGTGTTCCTCATCTTGCTCCTCACTGCTCAGGGCTAATGGCCCTGGCTTCAGGGCCCAAGGACCAGGTGTTCCCCATTTTCAGCAGGAGGGGCCAGAGCCATCACAGTGGTACTGTAGGACCTGCTCATGAGGAAATCCTGGGAAAGGAAGGGGGTGGTAAGGGCTGGTAAGTAGTCTGTGGTAAGCCACAGAAACTCGTGTTATCTCCAAGGGGAGGTAGTGAGAGAGGAGTACAAAGGACAAGTACAGAAAAGAAGTGTTTAGGACATGACTTAATTCAACTGCTTTCCAGCCCCACTCTGCGAGGCAAGGCAGGTACTAGCAATGCTTCAGGCTTCTGCTGGATGCCAAACACAGATTGTGTGGGCAGCGTAGGTGGGGATCCAGTGGGGCAAAAATCCAACAGAGTGGGAACTACAGGGAAGAGCTCTTGTTTTGAAGTTCAGGTCTGTGGTCACTTGACGAGGTTTCTACGGCCCTATCAGGTCAAGTTTGTTCCTTTGGCTGAAGCGAAGGCTGTAGGAACATTGATGGGTGCTTAGGATGCTCTTAGAGAGGATGTTAGGGATGCAAATGTTGGAGTGCAGCATGATGCTGAAAGGAATGAGAAACTGCCTCAATAAGCATGACTTTATTAGCCAGCAGGAAATACACCCTGCAGAGCCCTGGTTTGCATTTCCCCAACCATCTATCCATCCATCCAGTCAGTGGAGGAAAGGTAATGCAAAAAGCATTAAAAAAACCTCCCAAAACCAGTTGTGACTCTGGCACAGTGGGATTTCAGCTAGTTTTGCCTCTAAACAGTGGTTAGAAAATAGTCCATGCTAATCATCCAGATGGCAACTCCTTCCAAGAAAAGTAATCAGTAGAGTATAGCTGAGTTTAGGTAGAAATGAGTCCTAAAGGTCCAGTTCACTGCACCAACTGTAGCTGCAGGACAGTGTAAGGTCAGAGGCCAGGACTGCCAACAGAAAGCTGATGGCTGAACACGTCAGGTTTTCAGTAGGTAACAAGGCTGACAATAGTGCCCAAAAATCCAATAGCATCCATGAACAGCATCACCAATGCCTATAATGCCTATAATTGCCAATAACCCCCTAAAGATGTCCCATAACCCCCTTGTCGACTAATTGCTTTGAGTGAGGCCTGACGATCCCAATGCATGGTAAAATCCTAGAAAAATGTAGGCTGGCTGGTTTCTCTGGAGATGGCGTTGTCCAAGCCCAATCTGAAGCAGGGTCAACTTGTGTTAGGTTAGTTGTCTTGTTTTAGCCCGGTGCTGACAAGCTTGAAACCAAATTGGGAAGGGTCCAAATGTCTTCTGTTCTTCCCTTTGCCAGATTAATGTATTGCTTAAGCATTCACAATACTCTCTGGTAGAGAGAGGTAAAAGGCTAAAAGGTACATCTGTCTTGAATAAATTATTTGGTTTGCTAGGGTTTTTGGTTTTGGTTTTTTTTCTGAATATTATGTGAAGAATGAATAAACAGGGAATTTATAAAAAATATCAAGCAACTGGTGACAGCTTCAAGATTATGCACTTGGTGCTTCTCTGACCTGGAAGTATATTCAAATAAAATGCAAGTTCTTTATATCTGAAAGTCACAGACAGCATGAAAAGATGTTTCAATCCCTTTAGTCCCTGTAACATACAAGGTTACTCTGCAGTGTCATGCCAGAAAGCTCCCAGAATCTGACAGGAGTTTTTCTACTCGAATCACAAGCAGTTGAAGATGGGGAGGGAGGAGTACAGGATGGATTTGTAGCTGCTTTTTAAAAAGATGTTATTCACTGGGGATTTATATTTGCAAAACGAAAGGAGGTTTTTATTTCTGTGCTTGTTTGATCCATCTTTAGGTTTTAACTTGTCATATCTTATTTCAAAGCATCTCTGTGGCCTTTTGTGACACGCTGATCTGTCAAGCAGAAGCTTTAGTGTTCTTGCTTCAAAACCTTCCCGAAAGGTCTTGTTCTGGGCAGCAGCCACTCAGTACGTCCCCTCTAGATACTCCAGTCAGCATGTCAGGAGTACTTCTGACAGCAGTTGCTCATTCTGTAATGATGAATGGCCACACAACTGTGATGGTATCATAGTTTAACCCCAGCAAACAACCAAGCCCCTCTCGGCTGCTTGTTCACTCCTTCACCAGTGGGATCAGAGGAGTAAAAGCCAGAAAACTCATGGGTTCAGATAAAGGCAGTTTAACAGGGAAAGCAAAAGTTGCACACACAAGTAAAGCAAAACAAGGAATTAATTCACTGTTTCCCATGGCCAGGCAGGTGTTCAGACATCTCCAGGACAGCAGGGTCCCATCACACGTAATGGTGACTTGGGAAGACAAATGCCATCACTTCAAATGTTCCCCCCCTTCCTTTCTCTTAACCTCGCTTTATATACTGAATATGGTGTAATATGCTCTGGAAGATCCATTTGGTCAGTTGGGGTCAGCTGTCCCAGCTGTGTCTCCTCCCAGTTCCCCATGCACCTCCAGTCTCCTCACCAGCTTGGCAGTATGAAAAGCAGAAAAGAAAGGCCTTGGCTCTGTGTAAACCCTGCTCAGCAATAACAAAAACATATTTATATTTTCAACCCTGTGTTCAGCACAAATCCAAAACACAGTCCTATACTAGCCACTGGGAAAAAAATTAACACTATCCCAGCCAAATCCAGCACAGATGGTCAAAACTAAAAACTACAAACCAAAGAAATCTCAATCCCAGAGGAGGGAGGAGTCTCTTGTTAAGCTGCTGTTAATTATCGATGCCTCAATACCCTACACTTTTGCTTTTCCCATCTGCCTTATATCAAATCACAAGAGTGTGCAGTGTTTCATACAAATAATCACTTGTACTGATAACTTTCCTCCCTGTGGAAGGCAAAATGGAGAGATTTTCTTGATCGAAGCCATGCCGTGGCAAGATTCAAAGGCAGCTAAAAAGACCTGCCAGGAACTTTTTTCCAAACAAATGCTCTTAAATGCACAAAGAGGGCTCTGAATGCAAAAGCCAGGCCTCAGGAAATTGTTAGCTAGAACAATTTTAAAATGGAAAAATCTCCTGAGTTGTGTGGGGAGAAAGTTTTAAAGGTTTGCAAGCAAATTCCCCATCTTGTGTCTTGTCAGGTCAAGTTTTGACTTTGTGTCAGAACAAACTTCAGTGACTTTCTAAATTGTAAAGCCCCCTCCACCCAGCCCCTTCTCACTACCTTGGGAATGAGCCATATTGTGTGTAGCTTCAGCACAGGGGCTGCCAATCTCTGCTCTGCCCACAGGCTTCTGTTGGTCCCTGGCCACCTTCCCTTACTTGGCTGCACCTTGTTCTTTTGTGTCTTCCCCAGCTGAAGAGCTGTGTAGCTTTCAGGGCAGTGCAGGCTGTGTCCTGCCTGAGGGGCTAACTCTGCCCCTCTGGGTTTGACCACTTTTCCCCTCCAGACTTGTAGCAAACATTGTGCAGTTCGCTTCATTTTACCCTCCACTAGCAAGATTTGGGCCTGAGAGGAATGGGATGAGGACTGACAGTGCTTAATTGCTGAACAATCATTTACAAGAATAATATTTGTGAGATGCCTTCTACTTCATTTTCATTCTTTCTCATCTCTAAAAAACCAAACCAATGACCCCTTCCTGCCACAGTGTGATGGATATTTGGCAAATGTGCAGGGACCTGGGCTGTTCCTCGGTCCTTATGTGCGAGTCCCTTTGGATCTAACCTGAGACTCTGGCAGCAGTGTAACAGAATAGCCAGTAGCATTTCCTAACAGAGTAACAGACAACTACATCTGAACTTTATTTCTTTCATGCCATCAAGATAACATCAGAACACTAAAGCTACCCAGCCTGTTTGGGCAGTTCTTTCCAAGTTCTCTTCATTTTTGGGCCTATTCAGGCTGATCTCTGTCGCTGGTGGAGGTAAAGAGAGGAAAGGATATTTATTCATCATGTCTTATCTAGATACTTGAGATCTGGCACAGTATGGCACCTAGGCATTGTATGCTACCTGCAGCATGGGGTCAGACCCATTGCAGAAAACTGATGAAATGTCTTGTTGAAGTAGTCCCAGTAGTGGAAATCATAAAAAAACCTAGCAGCTTTGGTATGCTTATTTTATGCATCATCACCTGCCATGGCTTTACAGAACTGTCCCCCTGCTGTTGGAGCGCTGGGAACGCCCTGACATACAAAGAGCTTTTTTTCCCATCCTTTGTAACATTTGAGGAGAAGAAAACTGTCCCCAAGGTAGAAAAGGATCTTATTTCTCCTCAAATACTGTCATGCTCTACCTACGAAGTGATTGTGGTGGTGCTAAAACCGTGCTCGTGCTGCATGTACTTTCCAGTAGGTAATATAACCACAATGTAAAGAAAGCACAAGGCACCACTACAAGTGTGAGTCCACTCCAGTATAACCAGTATTTCCCAGTATAACTTTGCCCACTGCAGGTGCTGCCTGGTGCTGTAGAGAGAACGAGCTCCAGCACTGCGGTGGGCACACAAGTTGGAGGCAAACGTACCACATCCTCAGCTGTGCAGCAAAGCTGTTTACAAGGCTGTCCTTCATTTGGCCTTTTCCCACGAAGGCTTTCTTTCAGCCACATCCAGCAGTAGGTGGGAGGCTGGGCACCCAAGGGGAGACCTGTTTAATACCTACGCTGTGCTTCTAAATGCACACTGACAAAGAGATGCACCAGAGACCCATACCAACTTTAGTCCCACGCACCCTACAGCAGAACAATAACAGTATTATAAGAAAAACAAAGATTGACTCTCAGCATCCAGCCTACTTTATGATGCCCTAGACAATTATTCTTAACTTGAGCTGTTTTCTCCATTGAATTACCCAGCCTGGCCTCAGGAGCAACATGTTTCTACTTGTTCTGATGGCACCAGTGAAGGTCATTGAACAAATCCACACAATCTAAAAAAACCTGGCAGCTCTATCGTTCACAGCATAAAGAGGTGCATACCACACAGAGGTGATATTTACTCAGGTCCATGCTTGTCACTCAATGTGGTTTCTTACAAGAAAATATTAAAACCTGAGTATGAGCCCCAAAAGATGAATACATTTTTCCTCTCATGTAATCACGGAGAATAATTTCCAGCCTTAGCTGGAAAAAAGCAGTAACACTACAGAGTTATGCTACCATGGAGCCTTTCTTCCTCCCCCCTGCTCCTTGCCCTAGTCACCTTTGGGACATTTCTATTCTTTTTGCTATCTCTCACTACACTATTTTAAAGTGGATTGTCTGTAATCATTCAAACTCCATTCCTGCACATTCAACACATAAAGCTGATTAATTCATCCTTTCTGAAACTATGCACACTGCATCAATATGCTATCTAGTGTTTCACCTCTTAAATAGTGTTTTAAAAAAGGCCACATTACATTATCCCATCAACTGTACTTTAGAAACACTGAAAAAACCCATGCACACAGAAAATGTCAGGGATCTCATCCAAGTGCCCTGAGCTCACAAGCCCGAGTTTAAAAACAAACTTGTACCTGAATAATGTCAGTGTTTTAAGTACCTACATTTATTATTTAAGGTTCAGCATGATTCAGATTGGTTTTTTCAGAAAGAATGCAGGAGAACAGCTACAACAGAGCAAGAGACCCAGGAGTGTCTGTGCCTGGTCAGTGCACACAAGCAATCAGAAAGGCAGTGAGAGGGAGAAACACTCCAAAAGAAGGCTAAGGAAGGAATCAGCACAATGTGCCTTAGCAGATAAATTGTCAAAACAGACAAAAAAATCCAGATATAAGGCTGGAGAAGGATGGCAGAATGGGGAAATGAGTCAAATCCAAGGTGAAAGAAAAGGAAAGGCAGAGGAAAAATAAGATTATGCAAGTATCTCCCAGTGTCCACTCAGCTTTTAGGACTACCTTCCTGGCTGGAGACACTCACACATGCTCCTGGGGTGTCCGGAATGATGCTCCTCAGAGTCAAACGAAATCTCTGTCCTGCTGCTCCCCTCCTTACCTACCCTCTTCCCCTTGGCTCATCCCACCTGCAAGTCCTTGGTCACACTCTGAAGTGCAGCAGTTCTCTCATCACTTTGATCTCTCTGTGCCGGTGGCTGGAAAGGGACAGGGACTGTACATGACTAAAGGCTTTTTTTTTCATGAAACCATAGTGGCCCTATCTCAGTGACACAGCAAAGTTTTACCAGGCAGATTCATTAGAAAGGTGACTTATTTACAACTTTAAAATATATACAAATTTTATAAACTTTAAAATATACACAAAAAGGACAATAACAAGCCTACTTAATGATCGTGAAACAGACTTAATGCCATGCAATTACTGCACCTGTACCAAAAGGCAGAAGGAAAAGTATAATTAATCTCCAGAATTAGAAAGAAGGTGAAAAACAGTCTAATAATAGCTACTTCACCAATAAACATAAAGGTTATAAGTGAAATCCCCAGAATTTCAAAGTCAAAATATATTTGTAAAAGTGAAAAGGTTAGAGGCAGAAAAATAATAATCAGGCGGCAAAAGGTAAATAATCCATTAATCATGCACAGCTGCTGAAGTGACTGAGTGAGCAGGATGCTGGCTGGGCTGTGGAGCAGCAGAGGCCACAGCCAGCACAGCCAGCCCTGCTCCTTGAGCGAAGGTGGCACCTCTGCCTACAGCAACCACTGCCTGCCAGTAGGAAAGAAACAGAGTAATTAGAAACAGGTACTAGAAACAGTTCCTGTGGGAAATGCTGTGCTTAAAGGAGAGAAGCATATGGTAAGAGGCAGAACTCAGCAGGCTGCGGCTAGACAGATGCTTGTGGAAAATCAAGCATGACTGCAATGGCAAAAGCTGCAGGCAAAGGAGTGTTAGCCAGCCTTGTAACCACTGACATGGCACCTTCACTTCACCACTCACCTTTTTCTGTTTCCTTCTTTCGAAAAATAATCAGCAGGGTACTGATGTGCATGAAAAAGAAGGATGTTGTCTTTACACTGAGGTTAGCAGCTGCGAGCAGCTTGCTGCACTTACTTTGGATGCATTTGAATTTTAGGTCTGTAGGGCCAATTAATGATCAAAATGCTTTTAGTTCTCCTCCCCTGTCAACTTGTGCAGAACAATGCCAGTGGTCAAACATCTTCAGATCCATGGAATAAACAGATTCCGGAGCTGCTTCAGGCTTCAGCACAGCATTGTCTGGCCCCACAGCATAGGTAGTGATGGGCATAATAAAAGAAGCACCCTCACAACCTTACTTCCTGCTGGGAACACCTGGGAACAGCTGCTGCCCTGGTGTCCATATCACTGCATCCCTGAATAATAACCTCCAGGATTATCTGTCTGTTGGGACAGTCTTTTGAGGTGTCTATTGAAATGAGGCATTCTATTTTACATGTTTCTGAAGTAGAGGAGGTGTCTATTCCACTGTGGGTGTACTTTTTAGTCACCCTTCCTTGGTGTCTCTCCTGAAGCGGTTCTGAGGGTGTGAAGCAACATTTGTTCCCTGGTCATTTAAACAGAATGCAGTGTCTTGGCTCAAGGTCTGCACTTTGGGGGGACACTCACTGTGGTTTGAGTTCACGTGCTTTGCCTGGCAGCCTAACCCACACTGTGAAACACCCTGCTCTGAGGAGGTTTGCAAATCATGTGTTTCACTTTTAAATGTCAGAGGTGAGAGATGCCATCAGAAGGGATCTAGGGATATGGTAAGGCGAGAAAAAATGTTTAAAAAAAAATAAAAGGATGATATCAAGCTAGGACTGAAATCAGGTCAATCCTATAAGATCTTGTTCTCTAGGTCTCAGAGAATAATGCCTTTGGATGAATTAGAGCACATTTACAAAAATACTTCCTCGTGCCTATTTTTGGTCTAAACTCATAATAAGGGGGCTGATCCCTTTATTGGATCTCAATGCTGAGATGCACAGAGAACCCTTGTTTAGCAAAGCACTTTCTTACATGGAGAAGCAATATGATATTACAGCGCTTTGATAAGGATCATGGAGATTTTGCTCTAAAGAAGGTAAAGATCTGGACTTGGGAAGGGAAGATCTTTGGCACAAGAGCAGTCAGTGTTTTCCCCTGCAGAGAGTAGTTCCTTCGAGTAGCAATGCAAAATAATATATTTTAATATATTATAATATATTTTTTTACCTCAAAATTCTCTGGACTCTTTAAATATGAAAAAGGTGAAGCTGATTTTCATGCTTGTTATTGTACTCAAAAGTTGCACAGGGAGCCATTGAGAACCATTTGAAGAAACATTTTCAGCTTTAGACTACAAAGTAAACAAAGAGAAAGCAGGTTTACTTCTGAGGGAAGAAAGAGTTTAGTAGCTCTACCTTAACTCTAACACTGCAGAGATGTGTTCCTGAACACAAGAATCACTCCGCTGCAAGAACACCTAACAGGCTACTTGAAGGCCCACAGAAGTATCTTTAAAAGCTTTTAAAGATACCTTTTCAAAGACACTCTGGTGCTTGAACTAAGAAGTCTGCAAGTGTGTCAAATTAATCGATGACTGTTAATTTAGATCCCCCTACTAGCATACAGATATATTTGTTCTCAGTCTAGCTCCTGGATATTCTCCCAACCAATGCTTAAGGCAGAGCAGATCATTGAACTGAGAGCCGAAAAGAAGCTTCATTTCTTTCTTATAAATTGTACTACAATATGTAACCAGGAGGAGCCTCATTTTATCCATCTTTCTGGTTCAGTTGCAACCAAGTCTTAATTAAACAGCCATCTTAATTAGACGGTCTTAGAAAAATTATTTAGAAAAAAATCATTTAGATGATTTAGAACAAAGAAGCTTGCCTAATTTAAGGAGCTGATAAAGAAATAGTAATAATGAACTAAAAAAACCCAAACCAAACCACGCCCATTACCTGATTGCAAAGCTTCCCTGATTGCTTTTTCTTGGTATTAGCATTGCTGTACTAAGTTGGATCTTTTTTCCAGAGAATTGGAGCTATAGGGGGTTAAGATAAAAATCATTTTGAATTGAAGATTCAGAATAAAAAGTATCCATAATCTATTCAAAATAAAACTGAAGCATACAGACCTCAGAAGCAGCTGTGCTAAAAATGCCAGTGTCACAAAGCCACAGGTGAACATTTGGTGTTACACTCCGCTGTAGGGTGGTAAAGCTGCTACAGTGACTATGGCAAAAAAGGGCTGATTAATTGCAACAGCCTTGCTTTTCCTGCATGGTTCAGATGCCAGCTTCATAAACTGTTCCTGTGCTGGAAAGCAGGAAAGTAGGACAGTGTGGGTTTCATCTGTGCGTGTGTTCCCTTTCTCAGCAAACTAACAGAAAAATATGTGGTGAAGTAGTTTAAGAGGAATCTGTTTTTTCACTGAAAAACTCATTCAAATAACTGAGATTTCAGCATAAACTAAGTAACATGGAGGAGTATTTTTTTCCATTTTCAGGACTGCATGTCGTAAGTTTATACGGCTGATGTCAGTGCAACAGAAACTTGTTTCCATGGTGCTTTACTAGTACTCAGCCACTACACATTCATATTTAACAATAATTCCTAAGCCTACTCCTCTACCTGTGAATGCACAGCAAGCCTCTTCAGGTGGCTCTGGTAACCCCTTCTAGTTCCATTAACTTTGTCCACTTTTCTATCACTTCCCCAAAGTCCTTTCACTCTGATGCAAATAATTCCCATGGAAGATGACCTATGTTCAAAACTGGATTTTCATCCCTGAATAAAGGCCCATGCAAATGAGATGCTCAGCTAAGTAAATCCAACTTGCTAAATACCAGTAAAATAATGTCATGGAAACCGACTCCCATAACCTGCCTTTGCTTTTAGTCACCACTTGTCAGATGTGATCACAACAATAGCAAATTAACTTCAGGGGAAAAAAAACCTGACAGGGCAAAGATACTTGGGCAATATTCAAATGAACCACTTAACCTTTCGGAACTAAAAGCTTCCTGCAATAATGACACATTAGTCATTAACTCAATATGTGCTTTGTTAAATATTAGACAAGAGCTCACATTCAATTTAGCTCTCACATATACTCAGCGACAAAGAGCCATCTGTGTCAACTACAATCTCCAGGATGGGAAGTGTGCTGTGAATGGCACTCCAGCCTAGTAAAGCTCTGGTGTACGGGGAAAAATACACAACAGCCAGTACATCATGCGAAAAGGTGATCCAGAAAGGAGAATAATCCTTTTTATGGGGCTATATGCCCTCCTCAGTGCCATGCATCCTGTGCAAGCACAAAGGAAAACTGAAATAAAGAAGCTCCACCTAGCTCGTGGGCAGGCAAGGAATGCTCTGCCCAAAGTAGGGTATCACCTGTGCTGTCTGCAGGGCTTCAGAAACAGGTTTCATCATCTCACTCCTTTAACTGGCAGCTACCACTCACCAGCTCACTGGATGGCACAAGCACAGTACCAGAAGCAGTGCTTGCATAAGCCCCTGAAGAATTGACTCAGGGGCACTGGGGAGAAAAAGCTGAAGAGAACAATGACTTTAAAATATTTGGGCAGTTAAGTATGTGGCCAAAAAGGCTGCATGAATGGGACTTAGATGCAAAGTCTGTTGAATTCCTCCCCAAGTAAAGGAAAAAAGGAAGACCAGATTTACTGTCTGTCAAAAATTCACTTTTGTCTTCTCATTTTTAATTCAGAAAATTGCTGTGCATTTCTCCTACCTGGTGGCCTTTGCTAGCCCTTACTGTCTCCTCATTCACCTTGAGTGAAATGCAGTTGATAGTTGGTAGATAGTGTCAGCTGGGTTCCATATGTTCTCCTGTGTTTCATATGAGGTATAAAACATCCTGACAGACCTCTGCTGGTCACCTGATGTTAGTCCAAAGCATATTAATAGACCCTCAAACAAAGATTCTTCAAAATACCAAAGTCTGAATTTCATTTACTGTACCGTAAAAAAAAAAAATTCCAGATGAGCTTCTGAGCTATAAAATGTTCCATTTATTTGTTTTAAACATGTATATTACTATACATATAATATTATTAATATTGTAATAGTTTGTGTTAAAATGAGAAACATTATTTGTCTGTCATCACAAGTATTTCAATTGCTTGAGATTTTTCTCATTGTTTCATAAGAACTAAGAAAGTGCTTTAGACAGCTCCTGACCAAGATACAGTACAAGTGTCATCTTGTTTAGCTTTAATGATATTGCTCTGGGCAAGGTCAGCTATTTCACATTGTTCTGTCAAGAAAAGAAAACATATAAGCAATAAGATTTGAAAGGTTTCAGGCCTTCTGGGAATCCTCCCTGTAAGGATCACTACAGCAAAGCCTCAACAGGAAGAGGAACAGAAATATGTGGCAAGAGGAACAAGCTTCTACAGCATAAATTTATACTTTCAATTATTTCCAAGTCCTTTAGACTCGGAGAAATGTTTTTACAATTTCTACTGATCTCTCTATAGAGGGCTTCTCATCAGCACTTGAAAATTCAGGCGATTCTTTAGCTTTACAAGTTCTTTATTTGTGACATATATCCAAACCCATAACAAAGTAAAGTAATTCATATTCCAACAGCAACCCAATGAAGTTTCAGGAAGTGACTTAAGTTTTACAACTAAATCCCTCTACTGTGAGCCATGATTTCTGTATATTTTGGGTTTCTGTGTGAGCTAGTTGCTCCCTTCTTTGCAAGGACAAAGATAAGCTCCAGTTGGAAATCTTGGAGAGTCTACAGAAAATTTGTGGTTGTGAATCATAGAAGTCTTCAGCTGGTGTCTTCTACTTGTGCTGGAAGATGCCAGACAGAAACACACACATGTTTTGAAAAACAGCAAGAGAAGATCTGCTACAATTTGTCCTGTATTTATTACTACAAAAATTTCTCTAAACTACTTCTCTACAGTATCTTGCCAGGTACAGTGAAGAGCTGAGAATACATTAAATGCCAAAACATAAAGCTGAACAGTTCTTGTCACAGTACATTATGATATGATGATAGTGCTTTTTCTGAATTGTTCCATTAGAAATGCTATTCTAAGGGGAAAAAACCCTAGTTAGCAGTCAAAATATTAGGAAGAATTCTTAGCAAATGATACCTTTAAAAGTCTAGTAGAATAGCTATGGAGATTGTACATATGTGGAATGAAAGAAAAAAAAAAAACACAACCCAAGACAGTTTTATTCTAATGTCTGTCTTTACCTGGGTTCAACTGAAAGACTCAGTCTGCATTAATACTGTACAGGTGAACAGAGCTAAGGGAGGAAAAGATACACTTTTAAAAAATATTTATGAACGTGGACAACAATATATAGGGTTAAAGGTAACTACAAAATGAATCCATAACTGGGGATACGTGCTTATACTGAGAAATATGAGGAGGCCCCAGACTCACAGTGAGAAGCTGTGGAAACATCAATCTGACTTGCAGTGGCCATAGCCATTGTGTGACTACGCAAGCAGTACCTGAAACAAATGTTAATCCCACAGGTTTTACTCCAGGTGACAAATGGGAACAGTGAGTTTTAAGCACTCACAGCACCTCATGCCCAGGAGTTATTTGGGTTATGGTGACTGGTTTTACAGATGCACGGATTTCTGTTTCTTATTATCATAGCAAATGGCACTGAATTCAGAAACACAAATACTGAAGGTCAGTAGCAAAGACACGTCAGTACCCAACAGACTCTTCCAATACCTGCAGATATCTTCTCCTTCCTGGAGAAAGAAAAGTAAAGCTCTATTGTCAGAACCAGCACTGAATGGTTCTTGCTTGTAGATATGTTGCAGGGTCAAATGCCAGGGAATCTACAGATACTATCCCTCTGCATTATAAAGCCTTGGCAAGCTCTCAGAGGGCACTGCAAGGCTCAAGGTTGAGCTCTGGTCAAGAGCTTCATGGGTGTGAAATACCGAGCCTTGGAAACCTACACACAGCACTGTCGTGGCAGAGTGCTGTCCCAGCGCTGTGGGATGGTGCTGGTTAGCAAATGTGGCTGGTGTCCTACCATCAACCCTTTTCATTCAGGTTATTTCAAGTGAAGAGAATGAATCAGAATTTATTACTTAGGTTCTGGGTGTTTGTCCCATTTTACAAACCAATACCCTCCCCAGCTCCATACACACCCACACACATCCAAATCTGTTGGCTTAATGCAAGAGCAAGGAGGAGACTGTAACTCTGGGGTGCTTCCCTTCACACTCTGCCTTGCTCTATGGAGTAGAGCCACCTTCTCTCCATGTCTCCCTTAGAGTCTCCAAAATCAAGTTTTTAAGGTTCACTGGCAGCTGCACGGTTACTTTTTTCACTGACTGGCAGAGCATCATTCCTCTTACTAACTCACATTCATGTATAACACTTGCAGAAGGGCCTCCTTTTATCTCCTCTTACTTAATCCACAGCTCTATATTGTTTCCCCGTCTCATCTACTTGCCATGCAGCCTGCACTGAACGTTGCTCCTGAGAACCAGTTTGGGCACTGAGCTTAATATCCATGGAAACTCTCTGTCCAGCCCTTCCCAGCTCCCTTCTGAAACTCCAGGTGAAAACTGCAGGCTGGAACTACGTTATAGCAATTATCATCAACTGATGCTTTAAATGTTGGTGCTATAACCGCATCACTGGGGATGCAATGGGAAACAGCACACTGCAATGAAACCAGGAGAGGAAGGCCAACCTTTCTCTTCAGAAGGAAACAGTACAGACTGTGAATTCATTATCAGCAAATTTTAGCCCCTGTAGCTCTTCTTCCCTCAGTCTCAGCTGGGGACTGTCAGGACTGCTGATGGAACAGGGCACTGCCCCCTCTCAGTATGAGTGGGAGAGTGGCCCTAAGCAATGACAAGGGAAACATTATATCCCAAACAGGGGTCCTGCCTGGACACTCAAACTCACTAAACAGTAAATACCTCAAAAACCTGGTCCAAGTTACCGAATTTGAGGAGTTTTTCAAGAGGCTGTAGAAGCCTCTCTGTATGATTGGGAGCCTCAGCAGATTTAGAAATCAGGACTGCAATTGCCAGTTGCCTTTAGGGGCACATGGAGTGCTGTAGCCAGGGCATCACCGCAGATCCTGTGTGCTGAATGCCAGGATCCAAAATTTTGGTGGTGCACAACCCCCATCTTCATCCTGAGGCTTGCTCTACAATCTCAGAAGCTCCTGATAAGCCCTGACTGAAGGGACTGAGCAGGGAAACATCCCTTGACCATATCAATTGGACTGTGAGATTATACCAGGAGCCCTTGCATGGTAGAGGTGGGAACAACCAGAAACATCAGCTGCCCAAATAAGGTGGGAAACAAAGGATAAACAGTTATCCTTTGTAGGCTTGGTAAACTATTTGCCTGAATTGCAGCACCAATGGAGTAGTATCATTTGTGAATCACAGCCTTAGCAGAATGGTACCAGCATTACTGCACTCCAGGAAAACAGCCCAGTGGTTACTGACTTGGGTTATGGCCAGGATGGAAACTTACTGATGACCAAAGTCAATCATCTTGTGGCCCTGTAAACAGTGGCCTCAAGGGAAGCCCTTTTTGGTCTCCTAGGCTGCAGCAGGATGTGCCAGCACCTCCCTTAGAGCTCACACACCCTCAAGCTTGCAATACTCCATGAACCATCATGGATGATAAGGTCCAGGTTGAATTTTCCCCCCCCACATCTCCATGCTCCTCAAGGTGCAACACTTGCCTCTTGGGAAACACAAAGGGATTTGATGTATTTCACTGAACCCGAGGAGAATTTTTGTTAGGTTCCTTTACACACAAAGAAATAGGTTTACACACTGGTTTACCTGTGTGCTTGTGAATTGATTATGGTATGAATGTTACTATCTCAAATCTATAGCTAAGTCATTGTTATAATTGTAGTGAGCCCTATTGAATTGTTTTGTAAATGTTAATCTACTCAACAATTAAGTGCTGCTAAACACTTTTGCAACCTTATCTTTGCATCCATATCCTTTTCACCCTTATCCCTTTTGCATTCCTGGCTTCCATGCAAATCATTCCAAATTGTTTCTAACTTGGATCTTCCTTTGGATGCTTTAACCTGTGTAGTAAATAATAGAGTAAATCATGCCATCAAACTCTGCTAAGTCATATTTTCACAAAATCATCTTAAACCCTGCTTTTGCCAATACCTTACGTGGCCAAATCACTCATTTGTGACAAACATTTACCACAGTAAACTCAAACAGGCCCAGAGGAGGATTTCAAGCGAGGTTTTCCACAGCTTTTCAATGAGTTTGTTGCTCATTTCTGAGCTGCTCAGAGGTAGTAACCAGCACCAGCTGCCCCCAGGAGAGAGCTGCCTCCCCTCCCGGCACCAACACTTCCAGGAAATCTGGCCAGGACCAGACTCTGGCCGCTGGCCAGCTCCATGGCCATGGGATTTGGTGGGTGACTTCCACAATGGTCTGCTGGAGGAAAGGAAGCCTGTCTGTGTACATAACTACATATACCTGCATGGGACGTTTGGAAAGGATTTTGCACCTAGCTTGGGACATTCCTGCCAGGCCTCAAATCAAAAAAGTTGCTCTTAAAAAAAGGTGGGTTTCAACTTTGGCTAAAATAGGCACCATATATTTTATCAATGCATGTTCAACACATACGTATGATTTTGTATTTGCTTTCATATGTATATATACACATATGCACCTATATGTAACTACATAATTATCAATATATAACTATATCATTATCATTCTTAATGACTGATTCCTACAGGGCAGCAAAATAGGCATTATGTGTTTTCTCATATCATTATAACAAAGTTCTTCCAGATTTGGGGAGGGGAGAGAGTGGTGAGAGGAGAGGGAAGAAGAGAGAAACTGCATGTGAACATTTTTGTTTGGGGGGATTGAAGGCATTTAAGGGACCTTTACAAAAACCACATATAAGAGACCTCTCGTTCATCTTGCAAATAGTAGAAGAGCTTGCAGGAAATGATAATTATCTCCTACTATCACTTGCTGGTACACTATAAAATATTCTTTTAAAATATCTAATGCGTTGAGGTGTGTCAAGTAGCTTTTTCACCACATGGTGTGTGATAAACAGGATATCTCTCGTAATCAGAAATCTAAAGCATGCGGGATGTAAAGATTAAAAGAGCAGTGTTTTTCCTTAAATGAATGTAATCAATGTGCTTATTAGTTTGCTGCAGCAGAAGGAGGGAGTGGGTGGGTGTTTCAGAGTTGGCACATGTCTATTTGGCAACAGTGAATAGCCTGAGTGTTTATAGAGAGAGCTCTGCGGAATCCCTAGATTCTGCAGATTTTCTTACCAATTTTGTCTCAGATAATTAAGGATTTTAAATAATAAAAGAAAAAGTTAAAGAGGAAGTATGAGCTCCAGCTGGATCAAATAAAAAATAATAAAAAAGAAAGAAGGGTTTTTAAATTCTCAGTATTGCCTTAAAACTAAAAATCAGCACTAAGGCACAATTTGGCTCTTAAAAGTATCTATGGAAAACTGGCACCTGCTTCCTCAACAGATCTACTCCCTGGATGTATCCAGAGATATATCTTCTTAAACTAGTGATTAAAAAAAGTTTCTACAGCTGTTGGACCTGCAAGACACAACCCATAAATGGGACAGGACTGAGCTGGAGACTTTCTGGTCCAGACCTGACCAAACTGCATCACTCTACTGACACAGCAAGCAACAACCCCAACATCTTGAAATCCCATCCTCTCCTGAAAGTAAAGATAAAATGTTACAGCAAGCCTAAAATGAAAAACATATGTAAGCTTTCACAAATGCAGATGAGCTGCTCTTCGGTCATGCCTGGAAATAAATGTGGCAGACGTCTAGTTGGGACAAAGCTTCCTTTTCCCACCTGGTGAGCAGGACAACTGAGGCTTAGGCACAGCAAGTGCATCATCTGTGGAATGAAACTTGCTGCAACAAACTGGCAACAGCGGTGTTATTGCCTCCTCCATGCACATATACAAGAGCCAGCTCAGCCACTGCTGCTGCCATCATGGAGGAGGTGAAGACACAGATAAAGGATATAATTCAGTTTTGAGGAATGATACGCTGCCGCCCCAAAGCAGCGGTCATTCATGGTACCTCTCCAGCACTGTTAGTGGCAGCAGAAACAAAAGGTCTGATGCACTCTCCTGCCCCTCCTTTCCTTCTTTCTGTACCCAGCTTCACATCCTAGAAACACAATTCTGTTTCATTTACAGTTCCAAAAAGCCATACGCCAGTTTTGAACACCAGATAAAAGTTGTGCAGCTGTATTAGGTTCAAAAAGTCCCAAAAACCTGTTGAACTGAGCCCTTGGGGGTCTGGTGGCCAGCTTGGAGCAGGTAAAGGGATAGCACTGTTCTTCTCTGAGAGCAGCATCTTTGGTGCCATCAGACACAACTTGGCACAGGGGCTGCAGCATGAGCTGCAAGCTGCTGTGAGGATGGATAGACAGGATCAGGGTGACCAGCATTAGCATGCTCGTACTTGGATTCTCTACTGAAAGCTTGGACACCCTCATGAGCCAAACAGACCTCCAGTGCCATTCCCAGTGTTCAAGTATTACCAAACTCCTGTAGCTCGTGGTCAGGCAGTAAGAAATTCCTCTGTAGTCCCATACAAACTCTGGAAAGGAGCAGGATCTGAACCGCGTGCTAGCCCAGCACCATAACAGCTCCTTAACTGCAATTTTATTCTGAATTGTTCTAGTCTTTATAGCCATATGGCTTCCCTAGGCCATAACTATAGCATAGTTATCAAATTAGCTCATGGAATAATTTTTTTCCTTAATCAGAAAAAATAAACTCTATTCCCTAGTTCTAATACGTATAATATATGTGTATAATACCTGGATATATATGAGTGCATGTGTGTATGTACATGCATATAACACACTGAACGAAGACTACTTTATAATGAAGTGTTAATGTCTGGTTAACTACAATCTGTTTACTACTTATACCATTACTAAAAGAGACTGAAACTCTAGGGCAATGTATTATTTTGCCAGTTACATGAAATGAAAAGCTAAGTAACACTAGCAGCAATTCAGAATAGGGAAAAATCTGTATATTGTAGAGATGTTATATCTTCTATTGTCCAGTCGGTGACTAAATGAATTAGATGATATTCGATTACAAAAAACTAAAATGCACCTACTAGGTGCACTTTACCCTTTTTTCTTTTTAAAATTTAATATTCAAAAGTTACAGAGCCACTAATCCATATAATAACACCATGCATCATGTGCAGTCATAATTCTCACATCACAGCTCTGCCAGACCCCCACTGAGGAGGCTCCTTCTCTCCTGTGAAGCTGGCTCCTCCTCAGACACTGGCAGCCTCCTCCTACCCCACAAAAAAAAAAAAGATTATGTGCTTTTATACTTTCTCTAAGAGCCACTTCCGTGCACTGATATCACACCCTAAACCACTTTCAAGTAATCTTTGCTTTAAGGCCCTTGCATTGAGGCCTCTCCCCACTTACAGGCATCCTCCCACTTGGGGAACACCAGCAGGGATCCAACAAGGAACACCGAAAAGGCCTGGCAAAGCTTACAGCTCTCTCACAGCATTTAGTGCTGCATTGAAATGAGTATTTACAACTCCAGAGGCTTTGCCAGCTTTTGGCCTCACCAGACCTTTCTGATTAATAGCTGCAGAGAGTGGAGGAGTTTCTTGGCTTAGAACAATTCTAACTGGTGGGAGAGAGAGAAAGGACAAACCTCCACCCCATTTGCTCTGGGAAATCTGGGAACTGGGAAATCTGAAGAAGCCATGGCAGGAGTGCAAACCATAAACCGCACTGCGCCATATGCGTTGATGGGAGGATAAAAATTGGATCTTAAATCCCTAAAAACATAACGGCCTGATGTAAAGGGCCAAGAAGTCCACAAGGTTTCCACTGATTTTGGATCAGGTCCTGAGTGTAGCACACAGCAGTATATTATCCTTAGGCAAGACCAGAACAAATGCTATCTGGAAGAGTCAGGCTGAGGAAAGAGGTGTTTGCTCATCCTGAGCTGTGGGGTACAGCTGAAGCCCTATCCTGGATCCTTTCTCAGTACACATAGCGTCCGGATAGAACATTTTAAATTGAATCCTTCAAAGCACTTTCCCAACTATTCAGCTTTGGCAGTGACCATTTTCCATGACATGTTGATTACCCCTACCATTTCCATGACCATCTATTATAAATAATAGCCATGTACACAACTGTGTAGGTGAAGCACATTAATGTTGACACCATTCTGTGATGGGGGCACGTGAAGCTGCTTCTATGGGAAGGTCCCTCCTCCCCTGCTACTTTGATTTTTCTGCTCCTATACTTGATGACTAGCAATAAAAATGGGTAAACAGAGATCCAAGGGAAATGAAACTACATCTGCAGAACACTCAGAGCCAAAATACACAAGGTGGATAATTTGCATGCTGCATGTAAAAAGTAGTTACACAGCTTTCTTCCTACTCTTTACATCTCCATAAAACATAATAATGGATTTCTAATTATACATCCAAATAATAGGCAAGCTGCAAGATGCTGGGAGAAAATTGGAAAGGGGGAAAGAAACTAACCAAAGGTACAGATGTAACGAGGGTAGTGACATTTCTATAGAGACGCTTTAATGGTTGTTAAGTAGTAATTTTGAAACAGAAATTTTTTAAGTGTCCTAATAGGAGTTTTCATTTTCAGACAATTTGCTACACAGTTAAGTGATGTCAGACTACAAGCTGCAATCTACTACAATGACCAAAGAGGAGCTGTTTTCACATCCATCACAATATATAATTGATTCCTAAATTGGCTTTCTACAAAAGAAACCAATCAGATTTATGCCAAATTCAGGCAGTGGATGAAGTCTTGACTTCTGATGCTAAACATCTGATAAACTTTATGCTAACGTAAAGCGCTTTATTTGTAAATTTTAAGTTCCTTAAGGTAAAAACAAACTCACAGTGGACGATGAAACACAGTCAGGGTCCCCTTTTCATTGGTAAATAAAATCAACTGCATTGCTGTAGGGAAGGGCACATCTTCTGCCCATGCACAATGAGAGTTCTGGACAGTGGTTGGTTCCTCCTTCCCACAGTGAAGCCCTCCCCAAACTTTGTCCTGCCAACCTGAGGGCAGCCCGGCTGCCTGCCTCCTACTCACCTGCTGCCAGGTGTGTGGGTGGGGCAGATCTGGAACCCCATCCCTCATGAATGAAGGGTGACATCCCAAATGGCTGAAGCACTAGACACCATCCCTGCACCACTTGGTGCCATAGTTTCCACACTCAACAGCAATTCACCACCTGAGCTGGCTCCTCTCCTAGGGCTGTCCCCAGCCTTCAGCAGACAGCAGGGTTGGCTTAGCACTCTCAGAAGTTCAGTTGCCCTTGACTCTCTGCTGCTGCTGCTCTGAGCTGTTCTACCTCCTGTCTGGTTTTTGTTTTGTACCTTGGGATATCTTCAGGGGGCAGATGCTTTCCACATTCCTGGTCTGAGGCATGAGTATTCCAAAGGGTAATGTGTATGCTTTGCACACTCAGCCTGTCAATATCAGATCCATCAGCATACCTGATGCAAACAGCTACACCTGATGAGTTAAGGCAGAGATTACCCAGAAATCTGGCCATTAAAGAAACAAAGAAGCAAACGCTTTTCTAATGAAATTTTCTAAATATTGTGTTCCTTTCTCATTTTGCTTTAGTCAAATAGAATTGTTAAGAATTCTTTGCAACTTCAGTACAAATGAGTCCTTCAGCCTTGGAAGCATGGACTTAGAGAAGAAAATAATCTGCGTGTTTGCTTAACCTTTCAAATTAAACAGAGTTTAGAGGTAAATTGGGGGGGGATTTAGAAGCTGACTGTTAAACCTGTGTGTCTCATCTGCTCTCCTAGCAGGAGCAGTAGTCACCAGAGACCTGTCTCAGGTGAAAGATGCAGGAGGGACCCCAATGGCCTTGGCTCAAAAACATCCAAGAGATGTCAGCACTCATGTCAAGATCTCACTAAAGAACATGTTTTTCATTCCTAAGAATTTAACTGCAGCTGAGAGAGGAGAAAACCAAATCCCTCTCTACCTTGCAGGAGACACAATCCAGGGGTGAACTTTTGCTAAATAAGAGATTCTATATGTCTATTATATGAGCAGGGGCAGCCCTTGCTTCAGCAGTGCTGGGGTCCCTCCCCAGCAGAAGGCAACAGCCTCGGTGAGATCTTCCTGAGTCTCATTTCCCTCTCACTGTAAACACTCCAGCACCAAGCCCGGCATGGCAATGCACCACAGCAGCAGTTGCCTGAGAGGTTTCCTTAGCTGTCCCCAAAGTTGCTTAGTGAGATGGGAACGTCCAACCCGGGCTGAGCATGAAAGGTGACACCCAGAGAAAGGCAGAAGATCCTGACAGCCCAGCTGCCCTATGATTTTGTCTGTGAGCTGAGCCAAGAGGATATTGTGCAAGTCTCTGCTTGCGTTCTCCTTCTGCAAAGGGGTTGAAGGAAGCAGAAGTTTTGTCTCATGGCATTGTCAGTATTTATATTACAACCTTCTCAGGCATTGCTGTTCCTGCCCAAGAACCCTCAGTGGGGATTTTGCTGGCTAACCTCACACTTGTAGAGATGAGTATGTCGTGCTCAGACTAAGTGTGAAAAGGGGTTTGTAAGACAGAGACATAAGCTGCTTTACAAATCATTGACATATTCTTTCTCTGTTATGCAGTCTGTAACAATATTCTTACAATTTCATTGTTAACAATTGATGATATATAATCACTCTTGCTTTGTGAAGTATTTTCCTCTAAACTTTCTATTACATTATATGAACACAACTTTAAACAAACAAAAAAATCCTGTTGACATCTCTACAGCTCAAAAGCATTACAACTGCTACTGCCCCTATATGATCCAACTCTCAAGAATAAGGTATATACAGTCAAAGTTTTAGAGGCACCACCAACCAAATCCTAGAAGGCTGCTTGGGACAGTCTTATTTCAAGTCCCAGAATATGCTGGAAAATTTTTTTAATAATCTTTGCCCTGGTACCACTAGTGTAATCACTTTCATCTTACCATTCTCATGTCTTAAGAGAAAGAGCAGTTACTAAGGTAAAGTGTAACCAGGCAAGCAGGAAGGCATTGGGACCAGTACTGAAACCAAGGAGAATTTGGTTTTGTTGATTTCAGAGACAAACCAGCACTTTCAGAAGAAAGCATCAGTGCTACTATCCTGCTAATCATCTGTCAGTCTGAAATTGCTTCTGTGATGTACTCACCTGCTCAGGACTTGTGGCAAGCACACAACACTCTGCTTACATTATTTACTATGTCGGTATCCTCACCATCTGAATATGACATTTATTGAAATGACGAAGAGATAGTCAGGACACATCTTGATTCAGAGTGTTGAAACACAGACCTCCCCTGTGGAGCACCCAAGGCTTTTTTCCTTCAAAATGAGCAAGCTCCCAGCAGAGCAGAGGAGTATCCATTCCTGCTGACACGGCTGGTAACTAGAAGAGAAATGGCAGGTGGACTGGAGTTTCGCACCAGAAAGACTTATTTAATACTGAAAACTAAACATGAAGGTGATTTCTGACACAGTGGTTGAGGGTGGGTGCTAAGCACTACGAAGTCTAAAGCCATTATTGCCCATTTGTTGGCGCCTTTTGTTCTGCTCCCACGCTGCTTTGTTTATGTGCGCAGGTACACGGGCAGTCATTTATATTTATATGTCTGGAATTTAGTAACCTACTGAAACCGCTATCCACTGGGTGCTAGCACAGCATAAAAGTACATTTGCTTCCAATTCCAGCCGATGAATTTTCATCTGTACAAAATATCACACAATACTGGGAAAATTAAGTTCAATATTTACAAGGATTTTATGAAACTCTACAGATAAAATGCAGTTTTAATAACAAATCACCCCCCCCTTAGCCAAAACTGATTTCTGGCATTTTATCTAAATAATTACATTTATTATGTATGTGTATATATATAGTATGAGATTGCTAAGGGTGGGTTTAGGTTAAACATAAGGCAGAAATTCCTTATAGTGCAGGTGGTGAGACACTGGAACAGGTTGCCCAAAGAAGCTGTGGCTGCCTCATACCTAGAAGTGTTCAATGCCAGGTTGGAGGGGGCTTTCAGCAATCTGGTCTAGTGGAAGGTGTCCTTGTCCATTGCAGGGGGAGTAGAACTAGATGATATTTGAAGGTCCCTTCCAACACAAACCATTCTGTGATTCTGCATTTTTTCATGACTGGCACTGTGCTACAGGACCATTTCCAAGTTTCAAACATCAGCTGACATTTCTTAGCATAACATTGTAATATTAATTTGAAAGTATTACTTATACACTGAAATCAGACTGCTGAAAACTAGTATTAACTGACATTCATTTATTATTTCTCACAAAAACTTGTTTCTCTTATCAGGATTAAAAAAAAAAATCCTGCAAAGACAATCCGATTCTACCCTTTTGTAACCAACTACATTTATTTTCAGGTGAATCTGTTGTTATCAAATCACTATTTACATGGAAGATTCGTCACCACCTCTTTTCCAAGCACTCGCATCCCACTTCTGGCACCGGCTCCTTGCATTCGGTTGCGAACTGCGCCATCTCGTGGCAACGCGGCCACTTTAACACACACCAGGGACACGCCTGAGCTTCACCTTCTCACTCGACGGGCTCCACTACCAAAGAAATGGGACCAAAAGCACCAGAAATAGATGGCATAGACACACTCCATTGATCTTAGAGGAATTTTTGTATCTTACATTAAAAACATCAATGTGGTGGAAGAAAAAAAAAAAAAAAAGAAAAACAAAGAAGAGCCTGGATGAATCACAACATTGCCCAGAAAGCATGGAAGGCTGAGTTCTTTTTGACCATGTTCAGAAAACATTTTCATGTTTAGGTTATAAGCACCTGTCACATTCAGGACACTAAATTCTGAAATCTTTTTGGCAAGGTAAGCTAGTCCACAAGTTCAAGTGTTCAAGTGTTCAAAAATGAGACCTGAGAAGCCTGGCTCCGACACAGAAGGCAGCTGTCCAGGACCGCTTCTCTCAATAATCTTGGGAATGCACAGGAGTGAGAGGAATAGGAAGTTAAAACACATTATTCAAACTGATGAATGGATTCTATTACTGTGCTTCTGTCACGACAACTAACAACTCCAATATATTTCCTTATTTGGCTCTCCCATACAGTTCTTGTTCTGATGAATCTGTAAAAACCAGTGAAAAAAATAGTAGTCTCACCTTTTTATCAGCTTTAACACTACAGAAATAGTCCTTAATAAAACTATTTAATTTCCTATCTCCTAAATGTTGACACATATTGGAGATGATTGAGAAGAACTTCATACAAGTGAAAAATTTTAAAAACCCAAACTCAACATACAATTCTGTTCTGGTGTTTTGTTTTTATTTTTCTTTTTAAAATGTTTTTCTCTTTTGGCTTGATTTCAGAATTAGTTGGAAGCCTGAGTAAGTGAGCTGGCTGCACAGCATTAACTAGTATTTCCGTGGAATTTCCTAAAATGTTGTGATAAATTCTGAAACTTTGTCTCAATTTTTCTGCTGGGTCCAAACATCAAAGACCATGCCCATTCTTTTTTGGAAGGTAAAACATTAATAATTCCTTTAAAATGTGATAAAAGACTTTGCATATTGTAAGTGCTGATCTGCTGTTGCACTCGTAGCTTTTTGCCTAATGATGAGGTAGGAAAATTAACTGATCAATTCTCATTTGAGAAGATATTAAGATAAAAATTCTACTATTTAATCTCTGCCAGAACCTTCTTCAGCTAGCATCTTCAAGTCCATGTGCTCATGTATATTTTATTATGTGAGCACGTCAAAAGAATCCTTAGATACCTGTCCCAGAATGGACAAGTGTTTTTATTACAAGTCAGAACTTCTACTGATACATAATACAGAATTATTTTGCTACACATAAGCAATTCAGATTTAAATTAACAGAAATGCTAATTAAGCAATTCTATATTTGCCTCAGTGTAAAAATGTCTCATGCAACACCCATTTGTTTTTCAAAGGGACAGGTGAATTGCCTCAGCTGTTGAATTCAACTTAACAAGTCAGAGAATCTTCCGGATTGGAAAAGACCTCTAAAATCAGAGTCCAACCATTAACCCAGCACTGCCAAGTCCAGCACTAAACCACATCCCCAAATGCCACATCTACCTGTCTTATAAACACCTACAGAGATGGAGACTCCACTACTTCCCTGGGCAGCCTATTCCACTGCTTGACACCGTTTCACTGAAGAAATTTATCCTAATATCCAATCTAAACCTCCCCTGGCACAATCTGAGGCCGTTTCCTCTCACCCTATCACCTGCTACTTTGGAAAAGAGACAGACACCCACCTTGCTACAACATCCTTTCAGGTAATTTTAGAGTCATGTAGTTTGATTGAGATGAACTACCTCAGCAATGAGAAATCTTGTCCAAGTTTACAGAGTATTCTCATGAAACAAGTTAAAAAGAAGCACAGAGTGGCTTTGGAGAGTAAGGAATCACAAACATACCAGTCAGGGATGCATATCCAGTTTCTGACCTTCTCTGTCTTAGCTCAAGTCTATTTACTTGCTGCACCCTCCTGAACGCTGCTTGGGAAAATAACGACCCATACAGATCACTCAGAGTTGCTTATCACCTGCAGTGACCTGCTGGCACCTTTTGTGACTTCTGAGGTTTAAAGGTTTTGGTATGATCAACAGCAAATAAAGCAGCAGCAGCAGAACTATAGCACTTAAAAAAATCTGGACGGGGAGGAAAAATTCAAAGTACTGAAGTCTTCTAAATTAAAAGAAAGTTTGAAGGTGTTGTGTTGTTAAAACTACTGGGTTCAATTTTTTTTCCTGCTTTCTCCTGATGAGATGAACTTTATCCTCTTTTTATTGTAGCCCAGTTCCTACAGGACAGATGAGGGATGTGCTCTTTCTTGAAAGTATTTGACTGCTGTCCCAGGAAGGAACTTGGCAATAAACCAAAACCTTAAGCTTTTGGATGAGTGCTGTAACCACTAATCTATTTTGGAAGGCTACAATTATAGACAGGAGGTGGGCAGCACTGTCATCACCTCCTGCTTCTGATTTTAAAAAAGAAAAGTTATGACTGTATTTGGCAAGGAGTCCAATGCTATCTTTGTGCATTAGCCATATTCGGAACACGCATCCTTGATCAGGTCCCTTGAGATTTAAGGGGTGGAGAAGAGTATTCTAAAAGATTAACTTCAGCCTAATCCCTCCAGCTCTTTCTGCATTTGGGGGAAGAACAGAAAAAATTACTCCTCCAGAGGGTGATTCAGAGCACCTAAATTTAGGTACTCGCTCTGAATCACTCCCTACTTAACCTAGTGAAGCATCCTAGAGACAACTGATTGCACAGGCAAAGGTTATCCTCTGTGACTGTTCCTCTCTCAAGTCCTCTCAATTGTCAGTACCATTCTCACTAGCTTCTCAACTCCAGCATAATTTAGGTGGGAAGTTGTCACTTATCCTCAGATACCTGTGAGGGAGAGAGAGAGGCACATCAAAGATGTCCAACTACCTGGTTAGGAACTGCCTAATTTCAGAATTTAGATTGGTAAGTCATTAAACAAATACACTGATTTTTAGAAGTTGTAATTCACCAACAGCTCCATAAATCATTACTGACTCCAGAGAAGCTAAGATGCAAAGTCGGCACTCAATCTGCTATTTTAGATTTGGCATTCTGGCAAATCACACCATGATTTTCCACAATTTTAAATACATTTAAAGAAAGCTGTTTGTTGCTTTTTAAAAAGAAAAAAACAGTTATTGTAACGGGACAAAAAAAATCTTTATTACTAAATATATTTATACAACAGTTTTAAATGATAAATCAGTATGTTTTGAAGTTTTGGTAGCACTCGTCATTCTTTAAATAGCCAGACTTATCGCTTTTTCCAGGTGAATTTCCGCCTGGCTCCCTCTTGACCAGGCTTTTTTCGTTCCTTCACACGTGGGTCAACTGTTAGTAATCCAGCTACAAAACACAGAAAAGCACCCGTTTATTTACTGTTTCTAGTTAATATTACAGGCATAATTCCTGAGATGTAGTGGATTAAAGGCAGCCAGTAACTCTGACTTTCACTAACAATACGAATTGTAACACCTCGAAGGATAAAGGTACAGTATAAAAACACACTGAAAAGAGTGTTATTATATCCTGTAACATCTTAACTTTTCTTTAGTAACCAAATTTTCTTCACATTTTCCTATACAAACCACTAAAAAAATAAATCTATAAAACATTGTTTTATATCTATTCATATTGCTAGTTCCTTTAGAGCAGTGGTCTCCAAACTCTTTTTGATCATTTAGTCCTATCAGTAAAATATTTTTGAGCGTGCACTCCCTATATATATATTTATTCATCTGTAAATTATATGTTCTTACAAAGTCTAAAATTTTCTTACTGTATCCCAGTGGATGATGTGGGGTGCACATATACCACTTCAGAGACCACTGCTTTGGTGCTTCCAAAACATGTTCAGAATGATACTGACCTCAGTGCAGACACGAAACTCATTACAATGTCTGTTTACAAAGGTACTTCTAGCAAGTCATACTTGTCAGTACTAAAAAGGTACAGTCAAAGAAACTTGTTGCAAAGATAGTAGCATGAAAATAGCTTTGGTTCCATGGATGACAACAGAGTTAAAAAAATCACAGCTGTTCTGCCAGTAACATAGGCAGGGATTCTTGCTACTAGTCCAGAAAAATTGTAGTTAAAAGCTCAGCGTTAATAACTCTGTATTTGCTGAAACAGTATGGCATGTTATCACTGAGAAGCATCAAATACTGCAGTTATCTGAATAAATTCTATCTTATCCTACGTAACTTGTAAACACTAAATAATGCAAGAGTGGAAACACCCTCCTTCAGTCTGCCTAGCTGCATGCAATGTGTTTATGCTCATTACTCTCTCTTCAAAGCCCTCCAGCATTTACGTCCAAGAAGAACTTTTTTAAACATGAACATGATGCAACTGGCCAAGTAAAACAAAACACAACCTTAGTACCTTACAGCTCACTAATGCCTGATGCAGATTTATTTACTACTGAATACACATTCCTGTTTTCTGAGTCTACGTTGAGGCAATATGAGCTGCTTAATAGACCTAGAAGAGGTCATGAACAGATGGAAAGACTTGAGAAGTCATCCAAAATGTACACAAAGGATGCTAGGAAACAAGTGAAAACAATCTATAAATAAATGCAGATCCCTTTTATACAATATACAAGGTTTCACTGGGATTATTTACTCAAATCTGATCCTTAATGATCCTTGTATTAATTCTGTTAATTACCAGAAACACATTAAGAAACACTGAAATAATTTCAATTCCTACCCTGCCTCATGAATTCCACCTCCTTTTCTGTCACAAAACTCCTTAAGGCTTTTGCACAGGCTAAACGTATTGCTCCAGCCTGTGCAGATCTTCCTCCGCCAGAGACTGTGCAAACCACATCATGTTTTCCAATTCTGCCAAGAAACTGGAAAGGGAACAACAACTGTTCCCTAAGGAAAAAAAAATAAAAGAAAAAAAAGAACAACAAAAATAAATAAATGAAATAATGCAATATATTCACATGCATTAAGTGACATGCTAGGCACATTTCTTATCACACCATATACAAAAACAGTTAACTTTCAGGCAGAGATCCAGAAAGACATTCAAATCTCATTCAAATCAACAAGAAATTAGCAGCTAGGAGCATATTCGGACTGCCAATGGTAAGTATTTTAAGTTCAGTTCTTCAATTACTTTTATTCCACTACTTATCTATAGATGCCAAGATCCATCAGCTCTGGATATTGAAACTGAACAACCTCTCCCATCTATCCTTGAGCTTAAAAACTACAATATAAAATAAAAATCAAAATCACATAAAGCATAGAAACCTTACGTCAGCCTTATGAGAAGTCTTTTCTATATCAGACTGTGCACATCCTCCAAAATCTAAAGCTTTACATGAAGTGTCTCACCTTGTCTGCTTCCCCTATGTTACTGTATGCCAGAGCAATTACACATCCATACAATCTGCAAATCTCTTGGGAAACACTTAAGGGTAATATTTATCATTTATTTTTAAAATAAACTGCCAGCCCTTTTTAGAGCGACTGAAATTTGAACTACTCAAAAAGTCTGTGTTCTTGGTTCTTGCGTCCCTTCAGAAAGGGAGAGACAAGAAACACAGAGCAAGGCTTATCTATCAGTTCTTAAACTCCTGAAAATTAGAAGAAAAATGCCAAACACTTTTTCATAAAACAGATAGTTATACAGGAACAAGAACACAGAATCAACTTCATGGAACACAGCACCAGTATATTATTGCATAGCACTACTTTTGCTGGAATAATTTAAGTACAGTAAGAATACAGCATTTCATAGTGCTCTCACCTGTCCTGCAGCACTGGGAAGTAACGCAAGATGCCTACTCCATTCACTGTCATTTTTCCGGTCCCATTGTCATAAACTACTGCAGTAGCTCTTGCAGTTTTTCTTCTACCTTAAAGGAATTAAACCCAGACCACTATGAGGCTTCAACATTCTAAAGAACGTCAAGTGATCAGGTAGTTAAGCAAATCCCAACACTTTCATAGAGTGTCAGTTGTTTGTTTTTGAAGGCTGAGGTAACAAAAAAATGCAACAAAGAACAATTATCTTTCACTATATTTTAACCAATGTTTACTAAATGAGTAGTGAGGAGGAGAAGTGTGTGTTGGGAGGAAGTAGAGATAACGCTCTACCTCCCATAACTTCAGTGGTTCAGGACACTTTCTCGACCTGGTGATGTCACAGTAGATAAAAATACACAGTTTGTTGATCTACTACATTTACTATTAAATACAATTTCTATTAATATTAAAATACTTTATAAAATCATAAAAATGTACAGAAGTTCAAGAATATTCAATTGGTAAAGATTAACACTTTAGTTACACTGGTATAGGCATTAATACATTTCCTGAGAAATTACTACTTACTGTTACTTCTCTTGAAGTGCAATAGTTTCAAGCTAAAACATGACAAACTCTATGTTAAAGTCTAAGACCAACTTCTTTTAGCACACAGGAAGCAATCACTCTGATAAACGAATTATGAAACAAATAAGACATTTTTCTTCACGTTAGGGTTTACTGGACTCAAACAAGACTGGTTTTGAACTTATTAAACCTGGTGGCTTTTCTCAAATAACATGAGTTGCATGCTTAACAAACTTCAATAACTACTGTTCTGAAGATACTACTGAAAAGCAGTGTGAATTAAATCAGTTTGGTGATCTCACATCTCTTTGTTGTCATGCAATATTGAAGACAAGCCAGCTAGAGCAAAGCTCTCTTGCCATTTTGCTCCTCAAATTCTCTGTGACCTTTGTTCTTATTATCACTGCTTCCTGCTGCTTAAGAGTACGTGTCATCTCTAACATTCCTCTTAAACGTACAGCATAAAGCATGTGTGCACACATTCTTTGTCCAGAAAGTCAGTCTTTCCTATACATGCTGTTGCTACATAATTTTTTTATGCAATCGCTCCTATATCACACCCTTCTTCAACCATATGTCCCTCCACTAAAGCATAAGCAGACTGTGTTTAGAAGACACAGAGGCCTTCATGGCTTTTCTCTAACATCCCCTCCATCTCAATACCAATGACCAATATCCACCTCTGTCCCACAGTGTTTAGGAACTCCCTCTCTGCATTTTCCTATGCAGTTTGTAAATATTCAAATGACTTGCTACTGATTCTTTGAATCTTCAAAATTCTCCTTTGTTGGACTGCCTACAAAAATCATGGTAAAGGTTACTCAGTGGTCCAAACACGCCATTTTTATACTAAGCAACAACACTGTTACATCCATGTAATTCTTCATATGTGTTTGTGCTCCCTTAGTCCTCTGCCCTCTATGTTCAACAGTCAACTCTTGCCAAAAATGGAAGTCTTTTTGCATCCTACAACATGTATCACAACAAGGTCCTCTCTACAGATACCGCTGTACAGAAATAGAGGTAAAACCAGTTGATAGAATCTGGGTCAAAAAGTTCCACTTTGTTACCAGACCATGTCATAACCTGCTATGCTGTAACATCATTAACAACCAGCATATAAAATGAAGTAGTGACTCTTTCAGCAGTGTTGTACATACTTGAAAAAAAGCAACATGAAGAGGAAAAAATTCTGCATTGTTATCAGTCAACTTGAAATTATTACCTTCACCGGTGCTGAAGGCCACTCCTTGCTCATCATACTGCAAGGGCTCAATAACTACCTTTTGCAACTGCACAGGAATTTCTCTGGAAAACTTCTGTATGTACTTATCCTCGATGTCACTACACGGCAAATCCGCCAATTTTTGTAAGAGTTGAATAAATCTTGAATACTGTAAGACAACAAGACTTCATTAAAGGATGCAAATGTAATTGCATTTGCTAAAACTTTCTATTTTTATATAATAGAACTTTCCTACTTCACTTCTATTGATGATTTCTGACAAGATGACACTTTTGCACCTACATGCTGATTTAAGAACAGCATGCAGTTGCATCATTTTCTGTGTAACTAAAGACACCTAGCTCTTTCTTTGGGTAAAAGTGAAACTTTAACTGAAAGCATAACCAACACCTTTGTAATAAAGGATCTTGTATTAGAATGAAGTTCATTCGACTTTCAGAAAGAAAACATTGGGGGAGTCAATTATTTTATTATTGTTTCATTAAAATGGTAAAATGAAAAGATCTTCACCTGATTTTCAGTAAGTCAGTATATTCACTGACTGAGACACAATTTTATTTCACTAAACTGAGCCTAATAAATGATTATATTTCATAACATATACAGAAAATGCCTATCTATCTATCTTTGGCTGTTCAAGCTGAGTTACTTTAATGTTTATGATTTCCTTTAAAACTGAACAATCAAGCTATTTAAAAATTCAAGAGGTACTTGACTTAAAGGGCAACTTCTTGAAATAAATTATCTTTTGCTACTGTGTGGTTCTCCTTCCCCCTTACACCTTCCTTCAAATTTATCAACATGTGATTAAAGAGTACATACCTCTGTGTTAACCCATTTGTGCTAAAAGCTGGGATGTCCTGTTATGAAGTGTTACTGGCAGGAGCATCAGACAGCTGTCACCAGATATAAAGGTATGATACCACCTAAAATGGATTTTTCATATAGATGCCATAACCTGATTTTTGAAGGTTTTTCTACTTACAAGTGATTATTAAAAGTATTTTTTTTCTCTCTGTTACCAGAGTCTACTGCACAAAATTACTACTTTTCTTGTAACTTAACAATAGGCCTTGGAACTCTGACATCTCTTGAAAACTACTTCTGTCTAACTATGTAACACAGATGTGGAAAAGCCTTTTGAGAGTGAAAAGGAAAAAAAAAATCAATAGCTCTGATTTTAATAATGCAAACACCACAGAAAAATTCGATGCTGTAGCAAAATATACAAATTTCAGCAGGTAAGGCTGGCAACTTATACTGAGACATTTCAAATATATTTAACCAATCTTTGTTCCAATAGCCTGAGGCTTTGTGGTTTTATAGGTGAGAGGCCAGTATGCACAAAGGTTTGGTGTTGGGTTTTGGTTGGTTGGTTGGGGCTTTTTTAAGTTATCTGCAATCCGCTTTTACAGATGTAGAATGTACTAAAAGCAAGCAGCAAAGAACACCAAACTGTTTGGTTGTACAACTAGACCTGGCACTCTTGAGAGGAAAAGCAGCCAGGAGCTACTGAAAACAATGAAGTCATAATGGCTTCTACTGTGAGCAAGATAAAGTCTCCTGGGTATTACCAGGATGGATAATTCACAACAGCTACTTCTAACTTATGCTTATGGACCACAATCTGCTTGAGATCTTTTCACATCCCCCACAGACAAGGAAGCCATCATATGCTACTGTTCCAGATGACAAGTGAGCAAAGGGCACGTTTGCTGCTGTTATGCTATTTTTGCAACGAAGCTGTCCACCTGACAGAAGAGACTGAGGAACACTGCTTCTAGGTGAGAAGACACTTAGGATGTTCACACAAATAGAGTTATATTCTCTGGTACTGTCACATTCCAAAAGAAAACTAAACTGGCCACGTAGACTGAACCCGGCATTATAAAATCTGACCCTCTTCAAGGGACTGTAGAGAAAAGCTCTGAATGAGAAAAAGGTGTATGACTATTAGGATGAATAGTCTTATTCCCAGAGATAGATGTAAAAAAGGACTCCAAACCTAGAGAGCGATAAGAGTTTGCAGGGGAAACTGCGAAACCCTCCTCTCTCCCACCATATTTATAACAATGTGAATGTAAGAAGAGATACCTGTATCAAACCACAGATCTATATAGCTTTGTATATTGTTTCTGATTTGATCCTGTAGCCAGTCACTAAGAAAAAGGACTCCTTACTTTTGCTAAGTCCTCTCTGACTTTTTATCATTATCATGTCACCCTTAAGATTAAATGATCAGAAACTCCATGTAGGTTTATCATTATACAAATCCATCATCTTTCCCATCTTGAATAATTACCCCTTCTCTTCAATAAGTAACAGAAGTTCTAGCCCTGTCCATTTTTCATCTGTAATTATAATAAATGACTATTTATTTCTACTATAAAGTGTCACTATACCCCATTCCTGACTAAATAATTGGATGAAAAGGAACAGGTGCTTTAGGCCTCACAATATTACTACCTGGAGAAAACCTAAATTACATCAGTAACAATGGAAAGCTCTTAATAGTTCTGTACTGTGCTGGATAAAAAAAACCAACACAGGCCTCTTTAGGCCAATCTGAATGTGACAGTGCTATGAACATATACAGAGTTCATCAGAAGTCAGCAAACTCTTTTGAAGTGCACTGCTTCTGCATGGTACCTTTTCAATATCCAAAAAATGCACCCAGAGTCCATATTTTTAAGACACAAACCTCCTTAAGATTAGAAAGATTAATTACTTACATCATCATCTGACAGTTTTTCTAACAACATTTCTTCCAATTCAATCTTAGTCAGCCATCTGCTGCCAGCCAGGTTTCTGTTTAAAATATCACATATATATTCTCCCTTTAATTAACCATGCAATTAGAGTTACATCACAAAAGACCACACATACAGTCAGTCTTCGTTCAGAAATATATTTTCCATTACAAAGTAATATGGATCACATTCCCATAGTAAACATGAGAAGGCCTACGTTGATCTTAAAAGATCTGCCTTTTGAAAGGGATGGTAACTTCATCTATTGAATTAACCACATGAACATTATGAGTATCATTTATGCATTATTCATACAATTGAAGTCTGAGAATGAGCTAGAGTAATATTGTAATAGTAAGTGATCTTCCCCACAACTTAGTACTTACTTTTAAAAGCCTACTGTCAGGAAAAATTTGGTTTACCAGCAGCAAAGAACAAAATCAAAGGCAAAATGTTAAAATCAAATTCTTTTGCCTCTGGTTTTTACTTTTCTGATCAATACAAAGAACTGCACTAGCAGTAAGCATAGTCAAAGTACTAACGCAGCAATGACACCCTGAATTCTATCTACTGTGTAATCTTGAGCTGCTCAGCAAAGAAACTGCACTGATGATAACAAAAGCAGAAACTACTCAGAAAACTGCCTCATACAGAAATGGTAACAAAAAACAAAAAAACCCACCAATGCTTGAAATAAAATTTTGAAATATATATGATATGAAGTGACCAACTAAATAGAATGCCACCACAAATATACACACCAACATTAGCAGATAAATTTAAGGCAAAAATATAACCAGTTTCTTCAGGTAAGAAACATTTTTAGAAACAATGTTTTCAGTAGCATTAAGGAAGCAATGATTCAGTAAAATAGTCCTTCTCAGGGGATTTTTAAGCAGTACTACTTCTTAAGCATGTATTTTAATGCTTTTCTGAGCCAAGACATAAGAAATGTTTATTTAGAAAAATAATGTTGATTTTAATAGTAATTTTAAAAACCTTCCAATCCTGACAGACTCAAGTATACACTTATATTTACATATTGCTACTTGCTACTTCCAGTGAAGTCAATGAAATATTTTCATGTGAAAAACTATGAACTTGAAGTACTTCAAGATTAGATCCGAACCCTACAGTTAATCTTACAGAATACATCTAAAATAGATTATTTTCTGTGGAAAAAAACAAAGCAAAACCAACAACAACAAAAGCAAACAAGCAAACAAAAACAAATCAAAAAACCAGCCCTTCCCACTGACCTTCTACCTACACTTACTAATCTCAGAGGAAGCACCACACCCAATGTGCAAGGTAAGTCTCAAAAATCCTTTAAATTCTCTGAGGTTTTACAAACCTAACAAGGAAAAAACCTTTCATCTCTAACTAGCTTTAGGTCATTTTTCACATCAGTAAATCCACTGGCTGAGCTCTGTAAGGAGTCAGGTTATTTTTCAGCAGCATACACCAAGAAACTACATTCATTTGTTCTCTTGTCTGTTCAGAAGCAAACATGAATCTCTAATAAAACATGCTGGGGGTCACAGGACACTATTTACGTCATGAAGAAACATGAACGAACTTCTGTTATTTAAGAAATTGACATTATCTCAGCAAATTAATCCTTTCTCTTCCTAATATAAATAACAAATGGCTGAAATTAAGACGTGACAAACCAACATGATGTGCAACTGGAGCTGTGCATAAATCTGGCTAGAAGAACCATGGCATGAACAGATAAAAACAACTTGGGACAGTGAAAAAAGTAACCATACAGAAAAGTAGTAAAGGCCAAAATCAAAACTTCCTTGCTATATTAATTTCTTTTAAAGATTTGTTTAATTTACTCTTCTAGTATCAAATCCTTGCAAGAAATCTCAAAATAGAAAATCAAGAATATAGCCTAAGAGGAAAAAAAGTTCTTAAAGCATATACTCATTTCAAAGACAATCCTGACGGTACGTACTAAGAAACTTAAGACCTGTAGATCTCCCCTAGCTTCCTCTAGTTGACATGGATCTTTTCTGTCTAGTGGATAACTAGCTGAAGAGCTTATTGTGCATACCAGAGAAGTTAAACAGCAAAAAGGAAAAGAAACTACATTCAATTACTAATAATGGTGATAATTAAACAAATCAAACAAAACAAGCTCTTCTAAAATGACTAGATTTTTATGACTATCTGTTCAAAGCCATTAGAAGAAAAATTGTGACATTAAGTATTTTGATACTCTTCAAATAAAACATGGGTAAGTTAAAATATTCAAGAAATGTAATTAAAGACAATTGAAGAGCTCAGCTTTAGGCCTTCAGATTTTTTTCATCAGAAACAACTTATTTGACATTTTAAAAGCCCTTGTTTTCTTGTAAAAACTTTAGCTCCTTTTTCAAAATCCTTTAATAAAGAAATCATTAGAAAAAATACAGAAAGAGAATTCTGGATATTTTTCTGTTTATTTTCAAATCACATTTCAGAAACTTTATAAAGGGAAGAATATTGAAAAGAGTAGGGAGAGATTAAAGAATAATAGGTGGGGTTTCCCTACGCTAGCAGTGAGAAGTGAGTGCTCCACACATACCTGGTATGACTTTTCAACCTCAAATTACCACACAAAATATTACACAGAGCAAAATTCTGAAAATGGGTTTGTGGAATAAAAGGCAGGTATCTTGGGGGAACTACAAGACGTGCCAACACAACATATTAAAACCCATTAAAAAAACTACTATCAATATTCATTCTAACTGGAGGCTTACCTTTTTTCCTGTTGAAGAGGAAGGTCTTGAGCTATCAGCTGGTCTTGGTATTTCTCAACATTCAGCAATTTTTCATATGTTTCCTTAAGTGTATATGGAAAAAGTATTTAAATGCAAAAAGTATTTAAATGCAATTTTCCCACTTAATACTAAAATTTTGTTATTTAAAACACGTTTATGTGGTTTTACTCTCCAAACACTTCAAATGCAGAGGTCAGACAACAAGCAGAGCTCTGACTGAAACAGAAAAAAAAAAGGAAAAAAAAAAAAAGGAAAAAATTCTCATATGCCGTTCAAAGTAATTAATTTTGAATTTTGCAAGAGTGTTTTTTCCCTTCTTATATATGTTTGTAAGAAAAGTGTCAGCTTTACTGGTGGTCTCAATTAGTCAGAGCTCCTTGCATCCCTGGCATATCCATAGGGACACAAAGTTGCACATTTACCATAAAATTTATCACAGAATTTCTGATCTTTCAAATGTACAGATATACTTATTCTGAATTTTCAGTATTTTTAAACAGTTTCCTCAAGATTCTTAGCTATGTTATTATTTTCAAACAATACTGTGACAGCAATTTATAACTTCAGGGGAAAAAAAAAAAAAGGAAGAAGAAAATATCCCAAAAAGTCACAGTAAAAGGATTACAGAAGAAACACGTTTTACATAAAATATTTCTAGGTTTTTTTTTTTTTTCAGAATAACATCTAAAACTCTGAATTACAACAATGATTCAAATCCCAAGTTAAATAGAAGTACTTGGACAAATAATTATAAATTATATTGAAGCAATAGGATGGTTGTACTACAATCAAGTACTTATATACAAAATTATCTACTTCCATTTACAAGTGAAAATAGAAAGCTTATAGCCACTGTATTATACCATATTAATATGAGTCTTAGCAAATATTAGAGAGAAACTAGTGTAAGAATAGGTGGGGACGAGGAACAATGGTTGGGGTTTTTTTCTTTGTATTATTTAGAACAAAACAGTAAAAGAAGAAATGTGAGACAGCTCTGTATTCTCAGAAATTAACTAACAAAATACTAATTCTTAACATAATACTGGGATTTGCAACAGGATGCAGTGAAATTTCTGCAACAGCTTTTAAAAAAAAAAAACACTCAAAATAGAAGCCCCTTGCTTAGTTATAAATTCCTATTGTTCAAGCTGATTTGTTTGTTACTATAAAATACACCTGCACATACACTAAAAATATTTGTACTTAACAATCTGTTATTTGTTCATACACTTTATCTGAGCTGCACTCCAGGCATTTTAATACAGACAATTCACTGAAGCCTCTGATGCAGGTCATTGGTGACATTTTTAATGACAAGTATTTTTTAAATAATTCCACAGTCAGAAATCTTGAAGTACAAAATCCACTTTTGAAACAGCATGGGAACTGATATATTATAGTAGTATGTCTTTCAGAAACCCTTTATTTTCCATGAGATAACGGTATCAGACAGAAACTACGAAAAATTTTCAACTTTAAAAAAGTCTTCTTATCCTCAAATGCAGGAAACATCATATAAAAGAGCAGAAATCATATTTTCAATACTTCCAAACCTCACAAATGTAACTGTAGTTCTCGAAGATAACAAGATATGGTATCACTACTGTGGGTAAGATTTATGCCATATCACTAATAATCAGAGCTGACTATTAGGCTGCAAAAATTATTCCCTACACATGGCACAGACACGGTTTGTGTTAGAGGGCGCGAGGTTTGTCTGCGCCAAGCAATTTTTAGGCATCTGTAGTTAATACATGGAAAAGAATGAGTATGGAAGCTTCTGCTCAGGACTGTACAGGGAGGGAAGAAGAGGGAAAGGACAGCTGTGTCTGTCTCTCAGCTATCTGGGGAGAGCTCAGTTGGAACAGTCTTAGAAATTCATTCCTGTGAGCTCCATGCATTTCCACATTTGGAAGAAGTCAAGCCAGGCATGAAGATGACATTTTGGTGTCAGAGGAGGTACTGGGGTACTAGGTCTTATAAATGTATAAGGAGATCTTCCACTTTACTGTTAGCCTCTTGGCTTACCTCTTGCCCTCACAAGGCTAAGGGTGTCACCATCCTACCTGGCAAAAGCAGTCTCCTGCCTTCCTCCTCACAAACACTCATCTCCAGTACATTCTGGCATATAGATTCATGTACAATTACATCACAGTTCTTTAAAAAAGTACACGGGGAGGTAATCACAGTTATCATCTTAGGATAGACTAACTACAGCAGAATTGCTTCCAAACTGAAGTACTTTCAGGTGACATGACTCAAGTTAAAAGAAGACTTAAAGATTTTGTCATATTTGGAAGCTACTGATAAACACAGGCAAATAAAACGAGATATGGGTTGCCAGCCACTACTTTTTAAGCCTCAGAAATTCATAGTTACAATCACAAATAAACCTTTACAACAGCTGGAACAGTAAGATTTTCCTGAAGAACGTCCCTAGGTTCCCAAAGAACGCCAACACTCCACAGCGCATTTAAGTTCTTAAGAATGTGCAATTTTAAGAATTAAAATGATCTCTTTAAACTGTTCTGGTTAAATTACAGCAATCATGTCTATTCAGACAAAGAACCCTTTACACAGGAGATGAAGTCAAACAACATTAAAAAGCAGCATTTTAAAATAATTCCAAGTGTAAGAGAAACGCTAAATATAATTTCCTACATATTTCTGGCAATGCAAGTGGACTTGCATCTCTTATGAAATAAAATTTTGGTCTGAAGTACTAAAAAAAAAAAAAATTAATGCGTGTATCTAATCTCTGTATAGAGATGAAGCCAACAGACTGAAAGAACTACTCACGTGTGAAGTAAAGTATGTGGATGAGCCTTTGCAAAATCAGGAATCACATGTAATGCCCAATAATTTATCTGACAAATCTTCACTCCCCAATGGCTAAAGAAAGCTTCTGGAGACACACTTGCTTTTTCAAAGCTGGCAGGTGAAGATTTTACTAATCACTTGAGGATTCAATAGTCCAATTCATGACTGTACACATCTGTGTGTCTTGTAAACTCAGCTATTACACAATCAAAATAGCTGATTTTACAAGATTGGCTATGTACTGAAATGCTTCCATTTCTAATAGAGAGATCAAATTTCAGATCTCTTCAAGGACACTCTCTTGTTAAATAATAAACAATTACTTTACTCTGCTTAAAAATACAGGGAAGAAATCAGCAAATGAAACCTTGGAGGGAGAGATTTCTATGGGGGAAGAAGATTATATTAACATTTTGGGTAAAATACGCTGCAGTGCCCACATTTTACCTCAGTTTGCACTTTTATTTCTTCTGTTTTTGAGTTCAGCATATACTTTAACAGTTTTTAGGTTTTGGTTTATTTAAGAGCTAAAATGCTCAATTTTGAAGCATTTATCTCAATCCACAACCACTGATACGTCTAAAAAAGTACGAAAAGCATGATTACACAGAATTACTATTTACCATACACAATGGTACGAAGAGACGATTTTGTCTTTTTTCTGCACATTACAAAAATATATTGCTCTAAAAACTTTTAAGTTAAATGATGATCAAGTATACTATCATTTAAATGTTTGTGAAATGATGTGTCATCCAACAAACATTCTTCTGTGTACCAGAGGAAAAATAAATTGTTCTTTTCCCCACAGTTAAACTTCATTCAACAAGCAGAAAAAAGACAAAAATGCATATAACAAATATTCCGTATGAAAATTCATTTCATAACAACATGTATAATACATACAAATATACAATTTATTTTCAGTAAGTGGATAATATTTTTATCAGCATTAACTAAACAATAATGCTATGACTAGTCTTATTACCAACAATTAATAAAATTCAAGTTCCAAGTGGGTGTATGTAGTAATTAATGGCATACAAGTTTAAGCTAAATATTATGTTCATCTGGTTTATTAGATTTAATATAGCAATTTAAAGGACATCCTCAAATGGGATTGATTACTGACACTAGGCTGTATTAACATATAGCTCTTATTACTACCCAAATTAATTAGCTTTGAGACTTAAAAATACATTTTGTTAAATACATATTAATCTAATAAGAGGTAAAAACAATGTTGGGAATTTCATGCAGATTTCAGCTTTTGTTTGGCCAACTAAAAAAACCCTGTTAAACCTCACTTAATGGATTTAGGTTTATAGAAGCCTATTTAATGAAAATATTCAGAAACAGCTGAAGAACACTCAAGTATCGTATACTAATGAAAAATGCATTTGTCAAGCCCATTTGTTTGAAGGTGGTTGCCACACTCTTAGAAACAAAATGCAAACTATACTTCCAGAGACTTCCAAGGCAAGCTTACACACTCTTTCTAACTGCTAGGAAGAGCTAAAAATAAACTTGTGCTCCTTGTAAAATTTGTAATTTCTTCATTATGATGGAATGCAACAAACATCTTGCCCTTGGGTTGCTCTGTTTCAGCCAAAACAAATGCAAATCGCTTGTCAGATGACAGCTGTTTGATAAGGCTCCTCTACAAGACCTGCATGCTTTACTTTTTTCCGTGAAACTTGGGATGAAAGGCAGAAGGCAGGAAGAGAATTAATGTAGCATACAGTCTAAAGGCAATGCTACAACCGTGATTAAGTAGAAAAGTTAAAAGGCACAGATTTTCCACAGCCTTGCTGCGTGCAACCCATCCGTGTAACAAGTTGACAGGCCTAGCGCGTCAGCTCCATCATCCTCTCCGACAGCTAAAACGCAGCATTGCATCCCTTTTCAGAGAAAATTTGCGTCTGCACCATGAAGCGTTGTACATTATTTCTTAGCACTGCAGGGGGCTCAAGTCCATATGGAACCTTCACAAATATTACCACAGATCAAACCAGCGGCGTTTCGAGGCAGATTTGACATACCTATTTAAATGAACAGCAGGGGTCCTCGGGCTGCCTCGGGCTGTGCAGGAGAAAACCTCTGTGGAAAGCCTATGCTGCAGCTCCATTACTCAGCAAAGACACACTCTACATTTATCATTCATTTCATTTCTGCCAGGGCAAGAAGCTCATTTGCCCAAGGTCAACAACAAAAAAAAAGGAAAAAAAAAAAGAGGGGGGGAAGTGTTTTTTATTTTATTTTTATTCTCCCAAAGAAACAAATGTACCTGACAAGTGGGGATTTTGTCCTTTGGGTACACAAAACGCAAATAAGTATCAGATAATTCTAATAAAAGCACTACACTCAGTAAAGCTGTGCACCAAATGTGAGAACAGGAAGTTTGTTTTTTTGACAACTGACTAACCACAAAACTAACTTTTTAAGACTATCTAACAAGGAAACAAAATCTGACATGAATTTCCAATTAAATATTTCTGCATACATTATTAATGCTTTTGTCTTCTATAAGTACATGTAAGAAACATGAACATCTTTCTATAAAGTCTCCTAAAGATGCAGATAATGCTTGTGCCATTGACAGTCACAGATACGAAACATCTGTTCATAACCCATGTTAATACTCAGGGTCTTGTGATGTTCTATTAGATGCAGTTTTTTTCATAAAGGTAAAAGATGCAGATCCTTTACTCCTGGAACCGTGCTAATCAGAAAAAGCCTTAAGTTTGCATGAATGGAACCATCTTAGAAAAATCAATTAAGCAGTTTAAATGCAAATTTTCTTCACACTAAATGTCAGCACAAATAACATTTCCTATAGCTCTGCCCTTCAAGGAAAAAAAAATGCTGTTTTTTATTCTACAATTAACTTTGCTAGAACTAGCCATTTTTATTGTATATATACATTCTTCACTACTAACCTTATGCTACCAACCAGATAGAGCCTACAAGAAAGTGTTCAGACTATTCAAACCCAGCCCATAGCCAAAACCATAAAATAAACCAAAAATTAAAGCAAGAACTATTATGTAGTGTGTTCTCTTAAATGTGACATAAAAGTGCTCATAATAATGGATATTGTGACACAAAAACATACATTGCATTTAACTTCAGTAGTGATATTATGACCTACTGTGAAAACATAACTAAACTGAGGAGTTCCTGACAGGCATCTTTAGAAATAATATATACTTGACTGGGAGCTGACATTATTTATTACAGATAACATTACTTACATGCATTAATGAATAATATGACTGCTTGCCAGTATAAAAGAGAAAGTGAAATGGTCGGCCATCTTCTCCCCATTGTATTTCTAATGGAAAGCAAGATTAGACAAGTAAGCAATATACAATCACTTTAAAAAAAAAATCCCTTATATTTAACTGCAGTTATAAACCTCTTTCATAATACTGATTACCTTTTTAAATATCAGAGAACAAAGACATTTTACGGGTGTTCAACCTGTCTGAAAATCTAATGATTTAGTCAACCTTGTTTAAAGCTAATCTCCACCTGTAATTATAACCAAATATTTAACATAACATTTCTAAATACCGTTTTTCACAAGGGAATATCTCACGTACAGTTTAAACTATCAAAAACTGTATAGGTGGTATTACAGATAGAAGTATACATTTTAGAGTAGAAAGAAATACACAGTAAGAGACAACTGAAATCTACATAATAATTGTGAAAGATGAAAGATTAGCAGCTCTGCAAAAGATCAAGTTTTTTATTAGCATAATATGTCTAAGCTAAACTAAATACAACTGTCTTTTGTGGGTAACCACCATATTTAGAACTTGGGTGATTTTAGAACTTGTCCATGTTACTTGGGATATTTATATTTGGGATATTTAAATACAAACATCTATCCTATAGTTTACATAATTAGTTCAGCAAGAAAACAAACATTCCATATAATTCAGCACATCCACTTTCATTCATTACAAAATGTTATTTATGGACAAAATTTCAACTTTAGAGAAAAAAAAAAAAAGAAAATCAGACTTACATTTCATGACAAAGATCTCTTCCAAATAAAGAAAAATGACAAAAATAAAAACCAGAGAGCTTTTTACAAACTGAACTGTAGAGAAACTCCCAGCCATTTTATCCAGTGAAGTTCAAATGAAGCCAGCTATAAGCTATAGGCAAAGGTAAGACTCTAAAAACCTGTCTGATAAGCACGATATGTATTGGATTGGAACCTTAAGATATAACACAGTAGAAGTTGAATGTAAAGATGCAAAACTTGCTAGAACAGAAGGAATACAGGGAACTTTTACCCACATATACTACTAGTGGACTGTGTGAATTTCCATGTATGCAGCTGTGAAAGCATATTTTGTTGAAATTATTGTTCAGGGCATATTCTGAAGTACAAATTTAAGTTTATAGCTCAGTGAATATAGAATTTCCCACCTGTGCTACTAGTTAATATTAAATGCTAGTCAAAAATAGACAACAGGTTTTGACATTATCTTTTAAATGTTGTATGTAAAAATAGTCTGTCAATTTTAGTGAACTGATCAACATACTGGTATATCACTGACAACTGGTACGTCATACGGTGCCTCAGGAGCAAGACCAAAGACAGTATGGACAGAAATGCAGAATTAGGACTTTCAGGTCAAAGACCTGACTGGGAGTTTCCACTATCCCTATTCTCTCAACTAGCAATTTCAAAGCTGCATTTTCTAATCTTTTAGAGCAACAAAGTTACCAGGAACACTTTTCGTTTAAAATAGTATTAATGAAGTTTAAAATAGTATTAATGAATATTTTATGGATGTGATAGACAGCTCTGACAAAAAGCTACTGAATACAAGAAAAGGTCTTCCCATGACTTCAACATCATCCTACTTATTGTTTATTTTTGAACAATGAAAACCATTTATCTTAGTCAGTTAAAATGATTTCTGAGAAGACCACTGGTATTCCAGAAACCAGCAATAATTTTTATCCTAAAATGTAGACTATCAGATTAGACTTTTACTGCTCTTGTCTTGACAGTCATTAGAATACAGGGAAAAGAACAAATCCACAAAAATAAGAAATTCTATACATGCAACAAATCTAATACTTAGAAATAATAAAAAAAATATCCAGGAACACTTACTTCTCTGCTCTGGAAAAATTTCTGTAGGATGCTGTCAACAAATAAATAAACAAATATCAGCAAAAGTAAAACATTACTCAAAATATCATACTACTGTTATTCAGAAAAGCAACAAAAATATCCTACCTTCATCATGGGCCTGGCTTGTTCGTCAAATAAGCCAGAAGGAAAGAGATAGGCAATAGCTCTCTGAAAACAAGAAGAGAGATCCTGTGATTTTTTTTCTCCACAAAATCATCATCAAAATATTTCTTAGGTACTTTCTTATGAAGAAAAAACAGTGTTAACTTTTCTACAGTTAACGCTAAAGGTAACCAAATCAGTAAGAAAGAATGCCACATATGTGCTGTGCTGAAAAGAAAAGCAGATAATTTCCTCTGGAACCCTCATAAAAGTAAAACCTTATTCTGAAAGCCGTACTCTACTGCATCAGAACGAGTAAACTTTCTTCTGCAAAGTTTAGTGTTTATAGAATGCATTTATCACAACTTATCAGTACTACTGAAGTGCAAAGACCACCTTTATACACACTGATTTTCTTCTAAAATATCAAATGCTGTGACTCCTAGAGGAAGTCACAACATTTACCTAATTTATCTTTCTGAAAATATCAGTGCTTGTTAACAGTGCCTACTGACAGACCAAGCATAGACGTTTTATTTAAAGCAAGAGGAAAAAGCCAAATTTTACACACTTAAAATCCCAGTTTCTACAGTTTCCAGACATACTTTCCTCAAGTCTAAAAAGCTGTGTTTGCTGTGGCAGTAGAAGATATTTCACACAGCCTAAATAAGCATTTCATTGATCACTGCATTTGAAAACAACTGTGAATCACTAAAAGAAGATGACTCTTAAATGACATATTTCTTTTCCTTAGATACCTAAAGGTTTGCCAAAATAATTTAGAAAAATGTATGACATTCATTACAAGCTCACTGTTTACCATTGTTTTTGCTATGTACAAGGTATATACTTTGCCTTTACTTAACCAATATTTACCCCTATTTATGTGATGTATAAAATGAACGTTATTTCCCTCCAGCAAATAAAGTTAGCATACCAATAATACAAATCATTCTTGCAAAATGCAAGGCAAAGCACCTTACAAGGTTAAGCCCAATGACACACATTTCTGTTCAACATAACCTTATTCTCCCTCTTCAGTGTAACTAAACCAGAATTTAATAGTGCAAAAATACGTACTTCTGAGAGCTCTCTATCTTCATTTGTTTTTAAAAACCAACTAGAAAAAGCTAGCTATCAAAAAACCTCAGATGTAGGGGTCTGGCAAGCATAGCCAACTTCAGACATTGGGTAGTAGAGCTTCAGATAGAAATCTTGTGCTTGTTCAGTAAAATGGACTAAGCAAATAAACCCCTCTGGCAGTGGTCTCATTTATATTTCCATTAAACAGTACAGAAAAGCAGAATTACAATAAAATCTGAGTTTAAAATCTTCTCTCAAGAAGAATGGTTCTTTGTTAGTTAGGCTACCTTAGGGCTATTACTTGCTGCTAATTTTTTCCATTGACTTGGAGTGGTTTGTCAGTGCTTCAACTGATTTAATATGCATGGAGTGTAAAAAGACCTAACCTATCGCTTTCATTAATCCCCTACTGGCATTCTGAACAGAAATTTTGAGAATTCTGAAGCAAACAAAAGGCTTAACTTGATTTTATAAAATGGTGATTTTGTTTCTCTTGGTGACTACTGTATTCCCATTTGTTAGTCAATGGGCATTTTATGTATACACACAGTAGGTGAACACCTATTTACGAACAAATGGGGATTAATTATGATGACAATAGAGAAATCTGCTGTGAGCCAAATGATGTTAAACAAACACCTTATATAATATCTTAAAAGAAATTATTACAGGATACTGAGACTGACTGTGTGTGTACTTAAGAGGTAATCTTTATATAAGCATTTCCAGAATCTCAGTCAAAACAGTTACTGTAACTATGACACCTTAATAAATGCCAAATATAACAATTTGACATTTAAAATGAAGAAAGTGGCTGCCATCTGAGACCTTCTACTTCTGGAAAGTTGATTTTATACTGCTAAGTGTATACTCATGTCTTTCACACTTAGAGGCATAAGCACACCCTGCATTAAGAAATCCTAACATCTACTTTCAGCTCTACACACAATTATTAACCAAAGAATAATAGTTCATTTTATAAGTTTGCTTTTTTGTTGTTCCAAAATGGAAAGACATAGAGTCTTCCTGCCTTTTCCCTTTTATGGAAAGGTAATCAAGGATGAACTACCCTGGGATGCAACAGACTCCAACTTGACTCAGAAGTTTCTTCTTAATTTTACATAGCTGGCTCCTCAGACTGTATTTTTAGCACCTACACAGTAAGTCAGATTGCCTCTTGGGAACTTTATCTACAGAAGCTGATTTTATTTACGTAAATGTTTCCGTTTTGTAGAAAAGTATTACACCCCCCCCCCTCCCCCCTCATAATTCTTAACATCCATGTGTACTAGCAATAAAAAAGATGGTGGATCCATCTGAGGAATTACATTAGAATTAGTCTCTCCAAACTGCAGCTGAAGCATATAACCATGAAATTATTTTCCTGAAATCTTCTGACAATGTCTTCAGATTTGGAACCCAGGTTTCCTTTCAAAGAATCTCCATGTCACAAACCAAAATTCTGCAGAGAATTAGCTGTACATTCTGCATTTTCCTGAACACAAAAAGCAGGTGAATGTCCCTCTTAAAACTTTTTAATCGAAGTGTAA
>VZRE01009721.1:670-20904 GCA_013396775.1 Cephalopterus ornatus
GGCTTTTCACATATCAAGACAACTTGAGAATATAGGTTCTCATAACTGTAGCAAAATACAGTGCTCACATTCTTAGTGTAGGGGCAGTTTCTGACAGATATATGCCAGGACTTTCAAATAAACAGTGTGGATGCAGATACTGAATCTGCAACACTCAAGAATGTAAAAAAAGCAACTTGTAAAAAATTACTGCATAGCAAGAGAGACCTGTTGGTTCAGTACTGCTAATTCTTAACTCTTCCCGTTTCCCACTTTAGAGACAAAAGAGGCGGGAAAGAGGCATGCTGGGTTAAGAATGTAGATCTGGGTGTCATAGTTAAACCTGTACGTGGGCAGAAGCCTGCTCCATATAAAACAGGTAAGAGTCCACTCAAATATTACTCCCTTTTTTCTGCTGCTAGGCTCACCCTTCTGCATGTTATGACACTGTGGGCATATTCCACCCAGGTAGTCACTTCTAGTGCTAAAGAGTAAAACGAGTACAGAGTAGTCTCAGAGTGGATAACATACGTTCATTAGAACAAAAATATCACATGCAAGAAACAAAATAGCTAGTCTATGTACTTAGAAGTAAAGGATGCTCAAGGAGTAGAACCAAATATATCAATCAGTTTTAGGTATAATAAACAAGCAAAAAGGACCACCAGGTTCATTCCAAAATGGTTTCAACCAATCATCAGCGATAGCGAATAAACCTTGCAGTACAAAGTTTACACCCAAACATCTGAGAACTGTCCACCATCATCTTGCTTCACACAAATACTACAGTAATTGGAAGTCACTTTTTGATTACAGTACTGGCAAGTCATACAAGCAACCCAATGACAGAGCAAGGAAATTTGACATCACCTCCAATCCAAAACAATACCTTCTGGCAGCTGAGCTTCCTAACATGCATACAGGAGAACGCTTAAAGCATTTTTAGAAATGGAAGTTTTCACTGAGTTTACAAAACAATTATTTCCCTTATGCACTGGTCCAGTGACAGTTTGGCACTTAAACAAATTGTGCTTCATAATTACCAGTCTACAAAGAGAAAATATAGCTAACAAATTACAAAGCACCTATGCACGCACAATACAAAATTACAAGCCTGCACAGCCCACCTCATGACCACTAAAGCTCAATAATAAACTTACAAATCTACAAGTCATTTACCTGTGCACTCCCATGGAACAGATGGATTGCCCTGTTTCAGTTTGCTAAAACTGGAACCACGAGTGTACTGACTCCTAATATAAACTATCTCCTATTTAATCAGGGAAACATAAACGAAGTAGAAATGAAACCAACCAACATCTGCCACCAGGAAGAAGGGAATCAAATACTGTCCTAAAATGAAGATTTCCAAGGCAACAGCTAATTTATTTGCTAACCCCAGCATTCATTCATGCAGCCTCTGTTGCAAGCACTAAGGTGTGTGAAATACTAACCTTCATCACTTCAACTTGCAGGTCTTCATTGAGAGAAGGAGTCACTTTGACGGCATTCAGCATCTGATTAAGCAACTGTTTCTCATCTGAGTCTGTTTCCACGGATACAAACCTCTCATCAGACAGCAGCTTCTGCAGAGAGAAAATGGCAATGTACAGGTTGAGACAAAACTGCCTCTGCCCAATTCTTCTATAAGTTACTGCAACTGACTTATTAGTGCTTGGTACTAATACTGTACTTGGTACAGTGGTTAGGTTTTTAATGTAAAAATTTCAAATGGAGCCAATAATATAAAATGCAAAAATACAGCAAAATTGGGAGACACGTGCCATGAAGTGGGGAGGGAGTCAATACCTTTTGAGTCAGCTGCCATTCCGGTATCATCTTTCCCCATCCTACTTTACCAATGTCCAGAAAAAAGTTGACATCAGTAACTGATAAATCACTGCAAGTAATGCCCTCAACAAAACATCTCAACATTTTAGAAGTGGGGAGAGAGAGTAGAACCTTTGCAGCCCCCCAAACCTAAAAACAACAAAAAGCCCCGCTCGGGCTAGTATTCTGACATCAAACTAGTGCTATCAGATCCCCTGCCCAGCAGGTGACAGAGGAACCTATTCTCCCAGTCATTCCAAAAGGGTACAGCGTAAAGCACAGTGAAGGTGGCACTTCTGATCACGGACAAGAAGTGTCTTGCGTCATTCAGAAGTTGATTAATAATGGATACAATCAAGTCCTCAGAAGGAAGGGTACTGCGAGCAAGTGACTAACACAAACGTACACAGGAGTGTGTTCAGTACAGACTGAATGAACTTCTGACTGACTATTTTAGACCTAACAGATTTGCTTTGCCTGGAAAAAGACAGTATCTGAACAACTATCAACATCGTCAGTGGCACTACTTCCTTGGAGTTCTACCAGAAATGTTTCTTCTATTTAGTCTATAACCACCTTCATGGGTGCCTCTTATTAGTGGCAGGCATCCTGCAATAGACATACCCACTCAAGTTTTTTCCCAGTTCCCATCTTTTTAGAAACTCCCATGACAGAGCAAAACTATCTTATCTTAGACACCAGGAACACAACCTTGCTGTGTCCCACTGCAGACTCTGTGCAGCCCACTTCACCCTGTACATTTTACATAACTTCTGTACTGATGCTTCTTCTCAGCTTCAACTCTGTAGCACATTTCACTAGTTCATTCCTTCTTACTTTCTATGTTTGTTCTGGTTCTGGCTGGAATAGTTAATTTTCCTCTTAGGAGCTCACAGAGTGCTGTTCTGGATATGTGACCAAAACAGCATTGATAACACACCCATGTTTTGCTATTGCTGAGCAGAGCTTAGACAGTATCAAGGCCTTTTCTTTCTCAGACTGACTGCCCAGGAAGTAGGCTGGGGGTGCAGAAGAGTTTGGCAGGGGATACAGCTGGGACAGTTGACCCCAACATGACTAAAGGGATATCCCATACCATATGACACCGTGCTCAGCAAAAACAGCTCAGGAAAGAAGGAGGAAGTGCAGAAGACAGGGCCATTCAGAGTTACGGCACTTGTCTTACGAAGTAACTATGAGGCATAATGGAGTCCTGCTTTCCTGGAGATGGCTGAACATCTGCTGGTCCATGGGAAGAAGTGAATGAATTCCATATATGCTTTTGCTTGTGCATGCATCTTTGCTTTCCCTATTAAACTTCATCTTAGCTCACAAGTTCTCTCACTTTTTGCCTTTTGATTCTCTTTCCCATTCCCCTGCAAGGGAGAGAGTGAGTGGCTGAGTCTGGAACTGTCAGCCACAGTTAACCCACAACAATGCTTTAACGAATTTCCCACATATCAGTACATCAAGTGTTTTAGCACTTAACTGCCTGATGAGATTTAACTCAAACTGCAGTGAAAATAATGGGGTTTTCTATATAAAGGAGAATGTTCAGTTCAGTATGAGAGATATGGAGATATTGGAGAGAGTCCAGGCAAGGGCTGCTAAGATGACAAAGGAACTGGAGCATCTCTCTTATGAGGAAAGGCTGAGAGCTGGAACTATTTAGCCTGGAGAGGAGAAGGCTCAAAGAGGATGTAATCACCATATATAAATATCTGAAGGGGGGTTGCAAAGAGAACAGGATAGGATATTTTCAGTGGTGCCCAGTGACATGACAAGAAGCTATGGGCACAAACTGGAACACAGAAGGTTTCCTCTGAACATCAGGAAACAATTTATTGTAAGGGTGATCAAGCACAGGCTGCTCAGGGAGGTTGTAGTCTCCATCCCTGGAGACATTCAAAAGCCATCTGCACACAAACTTGGGCAACAGCTCTAGGTGACCCTGTCTGAGCAGCAGTCTGCAATGCTCTTCTAACAGGCATACCCACACTAGTACAACAACAAATTTGTCTTTGTTTAAGTCCCACTTTTCACTTTAAAGCAACCTCCATTCCCCACTTGTCATATAGCTGAAACACAGGGCACAGGATGTCAGAGTAGGACCAGAGTACTGTGCTGCAAAAAGGTGATACGTGGAAAAGCCAATAATTACAGAAACCCTTCAAAAAACCCACCATTTTCCTTAGCCAGAGCCTTCTAGAACCACTACAACCATTTTGTGCCCCAATATGGGGCATGTTCTAACCAAACATCTGACACCTTATATGCTGGACTAAATGAATTTGAACAATCCACTTACATCCTTATACTCACTTCCAATCAAAGAAAACAGCAAGTCTTGACTCAGCTTAGTTTCTCAGATGCTTAGCAGTGGCAAGCTTACTGAGACTTGCACAGGGCCACACAAGGAAGAATACATCTACATTTCAACGTTAAAATCCAGGAACTTCTACCTATCTGCAAACATTTTTAGCTTCAACAGAATCACCAGCCCTTACTTGCATCCTGACCTCTGAATACCATTACAGAAACACGAACATTATTGTTAGATCAACATGAGGATAGACACCTTTTCTGTGCTATTTTTCAAGAGAAAAGCCTAGCTTTCCTTAACACCCACCACCTGCCAATACATTCCCACTATAAAGCCATACCTGCATCCCTGCTAGAGCCTGTTGGGCCAGCTTCATGCTCTTGGATTCCAAAGCCAGTTGAAGAGGAAGAAGGCACTTCTCCCTGAGGAAAATTAAAAAAAAAAAAAATGAGAGGGGAAAAATGGAAATAAAAGTAGTATTCAAGTAACTTTCCAGAAAAGCTGTATCACTTTCGGTAAGATCACACTTGCATACAGTAATCAAAGACAATTTCACAACTCTGTGAAAAGCTGGCATGTTTCTTGACACACTGTTAAGAATAGTCCTTCAATTGAAATTTCACAAAACACAACTGTTAGCCTTCTATGTGCATGCATGAATGTGCAAAGCATAAAGACGGGATTGATTCACAACTCACTAGTGGTCTTTCAACTCAGCGTGTTGAATGTTACACTTCACCAGCACTTACCCTCTGTTTAATATTCAAGTTTCCAGAAAAGTGGTTTCATAATCCACCTTCTATTAGCTGAGTTTTAGTCTATGGCCTGCTCTACAGTACAGTGCACCCTGCTGGTTAGCTCCCTCCAACTATAAATGGCATAGACAAAAGTAAATGGACACTAACAAGTTTGGTTTACTCCTGAATTAGTATGTGCTATAACTATGACTTAGCTGTACTTTGATTATAGAATAACAAAATTTTAATATTAAAATAAATTATTAATTGGGTTATTATTTTAGGTGCCAGTACTCAGTGCTCAGATACTAAATTTATTTATTTAATAACTAAATGAAACAGTGCCTGGAACTGTGATTTCTCTCTTTACTCCTTGCTCCTTATCAGAGAAGGGCTGCAGCATCTGATGAACATGTAGTAATTACAAACCCTTTAAGCAAATCCTGCTAGTTGGCAGGAAACTCATTCCTGATTAGAAATACTCAGCCTATGTCCAACTGCAACTCCCTGAAGATTTGCACTTCATTAGGTTACATATAATAACAGGCACTTATCTGTACACAGAGTCAATTTTTCCCATTTGTGTAGACATATTTTCTTGTAGCAAACTATTTGTGCCAGCCCTTAAGAGTCTCAGTACTCCCAAGTGTCTGCATTGAAGTTGTCTCAGGGGAGATTTAGGTTGGATATTAGAAAAGGTTCTTCACCCAGAGGGCGGTTGGGCACTGGAACAGGTTCCCCAGAGAAGTGGTCACAACATTAGGCCTGACAGAGTCCAAGAAGCATTTGGACAACACTCTTGAGCACATGATGTGATTCTTGAGGATGGTCCTGCGCAGGGCCAGGAGCTGGACTCGATGATCCTTGTGGGTCCCTTCCAACTTGGCATATTCTGTGATTGCACCCCAAGAAGCTCTTTTGGAATGACATTAATTTCCTCTCCATGAAGACAATTGTGCACAAGGTAAGAAGAAAACAATTAGTTGAGTCCCTTCTCACCCAACTGGAAATTCTTCCTTCATAACTAGCTAAGGAGAAACCCTAGGGTAGAGCAATAGTGATTACTGGAGTTTCAAAGCTACCTGAAGACATGCACAGTCTGCCCATAATCTACTAACCTCACTTCAAAACAGGAAGTCTACAACATCAACTTTCTTTTTAAAAACATTTAAATGGAGATTACCAAACACCAGCCATTTCACCTTTGGGGAACCTATCTTGTAACTCATTCAGTGGATCCTGCTTGCAGAGGGGACTGATTTTCCATTCCAAAAGCCAACTCTATTTTCAGTTTGTTCAGTTGTTATTCCTTTCTCACCACCTTTCCCCAAAACACCACAAATCACAAGCTACCCCAAGGAGCACAAATCTGCTATTTGCTCTTTGAAATGCAACCCCTTCCTGACGCAGCCCGCGGGAAAAGGAGGGTTGGTCCACTCTGGGGGTAGAGCAGTGCAATGCCTCGGCTAGCCAAAGGGCTGCGGCATGCACTCCGGGCCCAGGGAACTGTGGCGCAGTTGAGCAAAGAACACGCAGGCACACAGCACCCAGGACCAGGTGGGAGTGAACTTTATTGACAGGAGGGCAGCCCCTTTTATAGGGTCTGCCAGGGAAGGATCTGGAAAGTAGGAGGGGTTTGACATATATGGTAAGGGAAGGCGGGGATATAACCAAACTTGGAGAATAGGGGAGGAGAAAAGGGAGGAGTTCGGTAACTAGAGTAACAGGGGAAGGACTTACAATAAACTGGGGATTATAACCATTTTTAAAAGGAATTGTCTAAATTATTCTTAAAATTGTTGTACAGTTCCATGTCTTTGTCTCTGTCTTCACAATGCGTCCCCACACCTTCCTTTAATGATAAATTAAAGACTTGAAAGTCACAAGCATGGCTCAGTTAAGTAATATAGCAAGCTTCTGTACTTGGAAAAGATTCTTGAGAATCTGCAGGTCTTAATTTTTACCTTCTTCGCAGGTTATGGGAACTTGTAAAAAGGCCATTTGGCATAACACTATGGGAATCTTTTTAAAAGAAACATGAATACGAAAGAACTTGAAACAGACTACATGTCTATCTTAAAATAGGTTTCTAACTATAAGGTAACCATTCGCTCCATGAGATATTCTGAGAAACAGGCAGGCACAAAGCCCAATTTTTGCAGAAGCTCCTTTCTTGAATGTTTCTGGAATCAATTTAACTAGAAGGACTCTTGAAACCTGTGAGCTTAGCATCCAAAACAGCTTGAACTACAGAACATCTAGGAAATATTTCCTGTAAGAGTGTCATACAATCCAGATCTGCAGAAACTGCCAAAACATCTACTCCAGAGTTCAGACAGCAGTCCTCTAGCCAGTACAGAGCTGGCTACGACCTATCTATCTAATGCCAGCTTTGCTTGGACCTAGGGACATACATAGCCTGCAGGTAGACTGTGATAGCGAGGTTACACAGCAATACATTTCTAATCCACAAAGCACCTTTAAGTGCTAACCTGCACATTGTGACTTTGACTTATTTCCTCTTTTAAAGAAGTTTTCACTATCACACTATGGGGGGGAACTCGAAATTAGTAGATCAACAGATGCCAAAACAAAGTACCTTTGCATTAACCAGTACTCAATCATCCAGACACACACAGGAAAAAAAAAAGAAGGAAAAAATCACAATAGTGTATATACTAACTGCAGGGATACTAAAACCAGATGATTATTTAGACCTTCATCTCTTCAGGGCTAAACACCACACTTCTTTTAGACTTTCTACAGAATTGATGTAACAGCATTTAAACATTTTGGGCATTATTAATACAGAACAAATTTATTCTCACATTAAAGTGGATGGAGACTGGGAGGAGAGGGGAAAAGGAAGGCAAAAGTTACTGGAGTGGATCCAGTTCAGTTTCATTATAATGAAGACAGGTGGGAGCTCCTACGGCTTATGTGTAGCTACTCTGCACATCAGCATGATGCCTACCATCTGTCACCACATACTGCAATGAGCAGACAACAATGAGAGCCTTGAGATATGTCCCAAAATGAAAAATAGAAAATGACAAACAGGAGAATGGAAATTAGAACGGATTCAATTAGCTGAACTTCCCATCCTTGCTAAAAATGTTTAACTGAAAATCTAATTAAGGTTGCTGTAGACTGTGTTCTCACTGTATTCTTGGAGAAAATGAATTGCCATTGTGTCATTTCCTGTTCTTGTTACACACTCAGTCAATTAAACCTTTAGCATTTCCACGCTAGAGCTATAAAACACCTGCAGAGATACGTTGCGATGTTTGATTAGCTTGAGCACCTTCCACACTTCAGTTTAACCTGCCATTTAAATGCATCATCTGATAGCATGAGAAAAAGAAGGACATGGTAGATAATCCTCAGGAAGAATGGGAAAGAATGACGTAAATTCAGTCAGTCCCTTCTAAGGTCTACCATTAAAAAACTGGTTTGAATAAGGACGCACAAGAGAGAATGCAGACCAGAATTTGGTCTCAGAGTGCAATGAAGTAAGGGACTGAGGTTTCCTCTTATACCTTACAGCCCTTTCATAATTCCACCCTGTTTTTAGTGGTCCCACACCATGGGATCTCATTGCTTACTGCACTGTCTGCCGTTCTGTACTGTTAAGCTACAATTAATTCAGCTTTTGTAATACTACACATGTAAGACATTCTACGTAAGCGAATTTCTCAGATTAAGCTGGTGCACAATGATATACTTCAAAACATGTTTAAGAATGTTTTCCATTTACATAATGTACAGAAGCTAGTTGCACACAGGTGTGGACATACATACACATACAGTTATAGGCACAAATGCCAACTTAACCCTGAATGAGATGAGTCAAGTACAACACAGAGGGAGGATGAAAGGAAGGGAGAACCTTTGACTTAGAGAAGGGGAAGCTACCTGCCCAGGGTCAAGCAAAAAGCTCAGAGACAGAACTAAGTGCGTAATCCAAGACCAGGCTGTGCTTCCTGAGGCACCCCTCTCTGTGACTGTCAACTTTGCAAACTGCAGAATGAATCATGAGAATAAATAAATAATAAATAGCCTTTATATTCAGCATGCTAGGTTACAATGACCTTTCTAGCTGTCTGAGTTTGCCGTGGCTTGTACCACTTTCCCTGCAGCTCTGGAACAAGGGGTGCTATGACATGTCAGCCAACACAGACTGCCAAAAAGGTCAGAGAAAGACAGATTACTATTGTAAGTAGAGAGATCATAAAAGTCTTTCTATTTTAATTGTAGTGAAGAAAGCCTTTAGTGAGAAGAGAATAATGGCTCATTAATTCATTCTCATGATGAAAACTGTAATGAAGATAGGAAATGGCCCAATCTTAACTCCTTATTAGTGCCCGAAACAGTCTCACAACCTACTTTCTTGGTCCTCGACTTAGGGAAGGGGGCAGTATAAATACAGCATTTTTCCCTTCAGGCAAATGGTGATAATCATATTATTTTTAATCCCATTTCTGAAAATTAAAGATTAAAAATAAGACATCTCTCTGCACTATCTTCCTGCTGAAAAGTACATAGGTGAAGCAAAATTCAGGACTCCAGGGCCTTGTCAGCATGAAATGCGCATACCATAGAGCAATTCACAACCCAGTCAAAGAACAGATAAGAATTTGATTCACTGCTGTTGCAATTTTCTGATACACTGTTTGTTAGGCCAGATAATAGTCATAGCCAGAGTAACATCTATGACTGAAAAGAGCTTCTCCATCTTGGCTGCTTAAAATGAACAGAGCAGCACAGTGTAACATTATTAGCCTCACTACTCAAGAAGAGAGTTGGCCCACGATGAAAAAAGAAACGGTAGAGATGAATTCTCAGAATTCTGGAGGTACCCATAGCTGTTACCCTTAAATAACCCAAACAGAAGCAAACACTGTCCTTACACAAAAGGGGATGATTTAATTTACATAAAACATATTCCAGTGCTGTATATATGAACACACATACGCATAAAAGTAGAAATTTCCTGTGCTAGCTTAGAGAACACTGATAAAAGATTCCACCAACAACTTTATGGTTTATAATAGAAGTACTTAAAACCTGGAGGAGGAATAGGAAATAAATATATCTTTTTTCAAGCAACATCTCTTCAAGAACAAGGGAAATTTTAAGTCCTTGCTCACATTCTAGAGAAATGATTGATTTTATCTACTAGGGAAATACGACAAGAGTACAAAGAGTATCAAAGTCAAGCTCAGAGACAGGTTTGGAGTCCACAGTGTACAAATATAGTGCAAGTGCTCCTGCCTCCACAATGCAGGAAGTCAAACCAGATGACTACAACAGACCACTCCAGCTCTAAAATTTCTGCCTTTGTGCAAGTACAAGTCTGCCATTAGTACTTATCCTATTGCTCTAATGGGTCTCTAAAAGACAAAATTTGAAGACTTCCAGTTAGAACCCTCCTTTTCAAGAAAAAAACCCCAAAACAACAACAAATTATCTTTATGATGCTGTACCACTACAAGATGATCATGCACGTTAGACAACTTGTTACAGTGCTACATAAGAATCAACAAGCATCCAGTGTTGCAGTTTACAGGTCCTGAAAAAACAGTTGGGCAATTGTTGTCATACTATGTAGATAAAAACGCTTACTTGCTTCATCAGAGCCAGGATTTTACTCCAGTTACTCAAAAACACAGAGACACTTGTGTGCATGTTTCCCACGTCAAGAGATTTGCCTCTGACGTAATCAGGTGAGGTTTCATATTTACTAGTAATTAAAATTATAATTTCTTGCTGAAAGCATTTTCATTTTTCTGTCTCACCACCTGCATCTTATTTTTTTTAATCTCATTCTTTTTCTCCCTACAATGTACAAAACTCTTTGCTTTCATCCAGTTACAATGGAAGGCTTCTTTTCATTTGACTTGAGGTTAACTCTCCTTTCCATATCCAATTCTCTTGCCTCAGTTGCTGACATCAGCTCTCTCCTGGAGTTCCCTCCAAGTCAGTACTTAATTTTTCCTTCCTCTTTGTTTTATGTATTCCCTCTTCCCTTCAATCTATTTGCTTTTCACACCAAGACACAAAGTAATCACTTCATTTAACACTTAAACAAACCTGCCTTTGGAGGGAAATATATGAGTTGCTTATCAGAGCATGCTTAATGACATAGCGAAAAGAAAGTGAAGAATAATGGCTAAATGTAATTTCATACAGTTTCTTAGCTAGAATTTTAGTAATTTTTTTCAACCTGGAATATTGAATGAGACTGCAATTTAAAACTGCTTGCTACTAAAGAAGTGAGATAATGGCATTTCTAATCTTTTTTATTTACATACTTTCCAAGATAAATGGATTTGCCATTACAGAAGAAGCATAGCTCTACTTATGGAAAAGCAAACATGAGCAATTTAATCTTCCAGCCAACCTTATGCAGCCAAGACCACAAAATTCATACCATTGTAATTAAGTAGCTAAGCACAGTCACTCAGCTGGAGAGCACTTCTAAGGTCATTTGCTTCCTTGCTATACTGGCTAATAACATCTTGATTTCAACACAAACACAAAGTTCCTAGATAGGAACCTGACAGTGTTGTCAAGATAAAAACAAAACAGAACAAAACAAAAAATAAAAGGACAAGGTGTACATTTACTTGAGAGGAGAGGAAGAGAGACAGCAAAAGATTCTACACAATATTAAATGGACGAGGCCAAAATAATAATCAGATGCTGCCAGTCTCCAAAGGTCCCCTCTCTTTGATATGTTATCATCACTCTCTTCACCCTTACAGACTTTCACCCTTTGTGCACAAGGTATCACAGTAACTCTGCTCTTAAAGAATTTGATGATGTAAACCTTACAAGATCTTAATTATATAGCAATCTGTATCCTTCAGGCAAGTTTCTTGATTGTAATTTGAAGATGAGGTGAGAAGCAGAGTATCCATCCTTAGTGTATACCTCCAGCCCTTAAGTAGAGGACATGCTGACTTGCTCAGCCTACCATTTTGAAAGATTATCAAACCAGTCCATGCAACTTCTCTTCCCTCTACTTGGTAAGCCTGGAAAGGACGATAAGGATTTTTCCCTGAAAATAACAAATAAAGTGTCTTATGAAAATTGAACTTCCAGCAGAAGTTTTACAATGCTGGGACTAGGCAGAACTGAGGGAACAGAAAAGAGACATATAGGTACTAGGGCATAGAGAACTTGCAAATTACCCAATTTTCTCCACTACAGTTGCATGGCCTACAGTGAGTTACAGAAATTTGATGAAGAAATGGGAGAATGAGATCCATTTCTGGTCATTACTCATTACATTTTGAAGATCAATGCTGCAATCTGCAATGCCATTCAACTTTCACAGCAGTTCAGTGCTAAATCTTGACAGACCTAAGGCATGGTTGTTAAAAATATTCCCACATTTGCAACGTATTATGTAATTTTATACTCACTGCACCTCAGCATATGCAATCTCTTAAGCAAACAAACATTCAAGGAAATGAAAGGTAGTGAATTTCCTGCAGCTGTGTTACTTTTCATGGAATGTAAATAAAAGAAACATCAGAAAATACTTACTAACCCTTTCATTTTCAAAACAAAGAAAAGTCATGGCTTGCACAGCATCACACAAAGACCACAGCAGAGTAAAGCATTCATTTGGTAGGAAAACAATCCTTTCAAGTTTCAGTGCCACTTTTCTTCTATCCCCTGGCTTTTGCCCACCTCCCCCCGCCCCCAACAATATTTCATTCTCTAAGGCAACTATCAACAGCTTCAAGATATTCTCATTTTCTTCTCCTCTGCTAGCACTAGAAGTAATCAAATGTTTAAAGCAAAGACACACACTGCTACCCCATTATCATCCTTAGAATCTCAGGGCAATATTTCAGTTGCATTTGTTGTTAGAGGTTAGACAAACATCTAAAACTACAGCTGCTCTCATCCTCAGCCCCATTCAGATGCTCTCCACGCCCACCCTACCAGATACAATGAGAAAAACCAACTCTAGCACAGCCAAGACCAGTACATGGTGGACTTTTGTCACAAATGTAGAACGAATTTTTAGAAGAATCTATAAAAGGAACAAAGACCCAAGGCAGTGGTGTCTATGAACATTCACTACCACAAAGAATGTCAGGAAGAGCAGAAAGTTAGTTTCAGAAACAGCAAGCACTGCTCTTAAAAACAAACAAACAAACCAGAACAAAACAACAAAACCAAACCAAAGCCCCTCACAACAAACCCACAAGTAAGTGTAGCAGAAATCATGCACCTTTTTCCATGACAACACTAAACCTGAACACGTTCATGAGTCAATAACCCTGGCTAGCAGATTTTTAGGGACTTCTATATCTAGAGGCCTTCCAATGCTTTTCAAATCTTGTCTTGACAAATCTTGTCTTGACAGCAATAGTTCAGACATGCACTATAGAAACTGACCCGATACATCCCTTTCCTCTTCAACAGTGCTGTCTTTTGGGTCCCAGAACAGATACAAAGTTTTGCAGAGATCATGTACCTGCTCGTCAGAAGGGCCACTTACATACAGCAGATTAAACATGCAGATTGATCCAAATACTATATTACACAGTGCCACATTGTCTTTCAAAACACCAATCTCCTTCCCTCACCTACTCCTCAACATTAGAACTGCGAATGCAACATTTTAAATCAAGACCAGTACATATACACCACTCAAAACACCAAATGGGCTACATAAATGACCCCAGAAGTCTGGATTAAGGCTGTAAACTGCCAACACAAGAGATGAAGCTCAACAATCCACTCCGCATCTAGAACCTCTTCTTGGCCACATGCCTGCCAGGGAACTCATAATCCACTTGCTGAAAGCCAGACAGCGACCATGTAATGGTCAAGCAGCATGAGTCATCTATCCAACAGCCATATCCAGGAGGAAAGCATAGGAACACTTAATTCCAGGTGATTGTGAGAGCAAGAGCTGGAAAAAAAGTGTTTTAAAAAAGCAAAAGAGTAAAATAGAGAGAGATATGCTAAAGCCACCTCCCAGAGACAGACATTCCTCCCCTCACACTATTTCTGGTCAGGGATATGCTAAATATGTAACTTTTTCTCTCCCAGCAGAAAGAAACTAACAGAAAATATGGACAAAATTAAGAGATGGGAAAATACAAAAGTGATGAAATCATAAACATTTCTTCACAATGGAAAAGCCAAAACACATCCCAAGACTCAATATTCTTTAAGTGGATGAATTACCTGCAAAGCTAAGTGGATTGGAAGTCTTAATAGCATTGGTTGTTTGGTAATGTTCACACCACAATTATTGCTTTTATTATTTGTTGAGCACATGTAATGTAAAATGAGTGCGCATGTTGTTTTATTAAAGTTTATAAGTTATATATTTCTCAAGAAGTATGTCAAATGCAAAGCTAGAGATGCAAAAATAAGCAGCAGATCAGAACTACAACTTTCATCCCCAGACGCCCATGACTATTAAAAAAAAAATAAAAATGCGAGGATAGAAATTTCAGAGTTCAGCTAAGTTTAAGACATACGTCTGTTCCTGACAGCTCTTCATCACATTGGCTTACTGAAGTTCCCAAACTGCCCTCAAAATCTAGTGCCAAGATGACTACTACTGGGACACAAACAGAAGAGACAGAACTGAAGGTAAGCTGGTTTTATTACAGAGGACCCTGCTCATCACTGAGTTCTGACTTTCCAGCTGTAATCTCCAGAAATACTGATAATTTTTGAAAGGCCAATGTGAAATATAAGAGGAATTCAAGCGAGCCTTTTTGGCACAGTATATGATGTAATGTGCATTCCTTCCGAAAAGAAGCTCCCTCAGAAGTCCCAACCAGCCTCCTCTTAGCAGCACCACGTCTGTGCTGATGACAAGCCACTAAGTTTTACTTAGCCTATAAGGCATGACTTAACTTCATAAAGCATTCCAAGAAACTCCGCTAAACCCAAGTTTTTTCAAAGTGGTATGTGACTGGTAAGTGCTGTCTAGCCTCTTATTTTATTCTCTGATATGGTGATAATCCTCATGAGTATTCAACTGCTCTGATGAAACATTCTTTTTCAAAGCTTATTTTCTTGTGTCTGTTCAGTTACCTTTAATAGGTCATATTTCAGTCTCTAAAATCACAGTAGAGGAACTGGCTGGGGACTAGCCAAGAAGAGAGCCTTATTCAGTGTATATTGTTGGCCTTAGGGAAGAATTTGTCATCTTGAAAATACTGAAGTAAACAGAGCTCAACTTAGTAGCAAACAACTGTTTGCTGACAGACAACATTAAGGCCTCTTAAGCCATTTTCTGTGCGATCAATTCACCAATTAAAACATGAGCACATCAATTCCTTTTATCTAATTCATGATTTAAGTCATCCATCCAGACTCCTTAAGGACTTAGTATATATCCAATCTTTACAACCCCTATTCAGAGAAAAACATCATTGTACTAAGCAGGTAACCAGTTACCTACAGGTTGTGTGACTCTCCCTTCTCAAGAATTCACAGAACATCTACAACAAAGTCTTGAACAGACTTCAAGTCATTTCCATCTTGATCCTCTTTAATCTTCAGTACTGTCTCACACCTTGCCCAATACTCTGATCATAAGCTGAAAGTCCTGAAAAGTCACACATATTCCTATCTCAAGGCAGAGCTGACAAGACTCTGAGGGAAACTCTGTATTTGTTGAGATTTGTATTTCTTTAGGAAGTAAGACGCTTAAATAATGCCCCTCACCAGAATTAATATGCAAGGTCATTAAGTGGGATTTGGATTCATAGGTCCAATTAACATCAAAGAAAGTGGAACAGCAAAATAGTCTCATTTAGCTCCCTAAAGATATACCCAACAGATCTCTATCAAACTAATTAAAGAATGACATTCCAGGCTGAATGTCCAGTCACTGGGACTCCCTTGGGGCAAAAGTACTCCAGGTGCTCCCAAACGCAGCAGGCATGTGCTATCTAAAGTGCTACCAGACAAGTGCTAGAAACGGCTCCCATACAAAGGCTACAGCTAAAGCTCCTAATTAACTGCACAGACATCAGAGAACTATAATGTGGTCTGCCCGGTGTGCAGTAACAGAGGTCCAACACAAGAGAGGGAACTATGCATAGCTCAGGAGCAAGCCGGAGCACAGTAGTAATCTACTTCAACACTATTGTGGAGACAAGCATGTAGCTGATATAATACATGTTAAAAAACCCTTGAACTCCAATGGGTCATAGTCTGAAGAAATGCAAAAAGATACCTTGTCCTCCCCATTCTCACACTACGATCATGATCTTACAAGAAAACATTATGAAGAACCTCTACTCATCTGGAACTAGGGTGTCAAAAGCAGCTTTTCTTTTCATAAGTATAAAAAAAAAAAAAAAAAGAGTATACAGTTTACACATTCTCGTGAGCAGTCTTCATTCTTCAGTTCTAGAAGGAAAAGAACTTAAGCAAGGTCACAGCCAACCTGTTAAATGGCAATAACATCAGCACAACTCATTAGTGGAAGCCAGACACTGCTCTGTGGAGAAACAGAACACCACTAACTGGAGTACTTACTTGATTCACTACTTTTTAACCAAGCCAGTATCTATCTCAACTGGCCATGGCAGCTCATAAATCTGTTCTCCATCCCTATGCAGTATGGAAGTGACCTAGATCAAGAACTTCCCCAAATACCCTGTAGAGAAGTGCTGATGTCCTTTCTTTATATCCATTGTATTCAAAGGACACACCAAACCTTACTACTAAACAGGTTGGAACATCCTCCCCCCACATACAGTACTCAAAATTTCGTTCATAAATACATTTTTTCCTGAACTATTTGCCACACTGCCTTTAACACTTGCAGTATGTTGTCGCTATGGATCTCAGATCTGAGTTGTGGACTAGGGTTAATTAGTGGAAAGATTCACTCTTGTTCTAGCATTATGGAATATTCCAGAACACATTCCCATGCTCTGTTACTACACTCAAAAATATTATAGCAGAAAGTGTGAAGTGCAGACTCAGATTCCAAGTGGATGAGCAGCCAGAGGCGGACCTGCGTTAGAGCAGGTGATACAACCTGCACCTGATATAAGTGGAAAGCAGGAAAAAGGCATGGTCAGGATGTCTCCATCCTGTATCCTGGCTGTATTTCTGGTCGTAGCTGCCACTCTACTTTCAAGGTTATTCTTCTCCAGTGTTAGGAACCAAGCCATCAGAGTGCTGCTCTTTAACAAACACCAAGCAAAGAAGAATTTTTACCTAATTTGCACATCATGCAGGTGAACTCCAGCCCAAAATGTGTCTCAGTGTGCTGATCGGGAGCCTGGCAGTAGTTTGTTATCAGAGAGGGAAGAGTAAGTTCAGCAACAGCTCCCACACTGTCTGAGGTTGTGTGGCAGAGACTTACCAAGGGCCCCACAACAAAAGCTTTTATTCAAATTCTCCTGTGTACCTTCTATTTTGCAAAACATTCAGTAATAGTGAGTGCATTGTTACTGACAAGTCTAACGTTAACAGTTTACTTCATCATAGCTACACCTGTGAAGGCATTAGCTTTATTTAAAACGATTAGGATTTACAGTGGAAAAAATGCCCCAACTAAACAAATACATCATTAAGAACACTAGAGGAAGAAGAGAAAAAGTAGACATTGTAAAGAGGTAGCAGGCAAGTGAAAAAGGAAGTAGCTGGTAATAGCTAGTTAACTTATTCACAGGGAATGACAATAGCACTTAAAACCAGAGACCATAAAGATAGAGGCTGATAAAAGGGAAGATGAAGAGCCAAGTGTTATCCAGCCACAGTGACAAGTAAACATAATTCTAATGGAGCTACTGGGAATTAGTCATCCAGCTCTTTCCAGTCTGTGTTGGAGATGCTTGTGTCTGGCATCGGTTATGTCAGACCTGTGCTACATCCATCCCCCACTTCATCGAGGCCCTTTGTGTACTGCAGCTGATAGGATTTTAGAGTTGCAAAAGAACTGCTCTTATACCTTCCCTATTTGGTGACTGCTTGACTGAGAGTAATATTGTGGTAAAAACATGGCACCTCTGTCAGCAGCTCATAATAGATATCTAGGAGGACTACAGGACAGGCGACAAATCCAGCAAGACTCCTACATAATCTTTTACAAAAACTCAATCATCTCTGACTAAAGTACTTCTGAATAAGATAGGGTACCATTGCATCTGACAGACTTCAATCAATTTCTTCCACAGATTTGTTGAGGTGCTTTTTGCACTCATGCAATTTTTTAGCATCCATTACATTCTTTAATAAGGCAAGCCTAAGTATTTCAGATCTGAATGATTAGGCTGTGTGAAACAACATCCTTCTGTTTTAAACAGTGTGCTTGCTAGTTTCTTTGGGAATCAATTCCCCGTGGTTCTGTCAGAAGGGACAATGAATAATTTTGTTTATCCACGGACTCCATAACAATTAGAATTTCCAAAATGAGATCTTGTGCATGTCCTCCATTTTATAGGTGTATAAATGGAGGCAGGAAGAAGGAATAAGGCTTACTCAAGATAATCTAGTAGGCTAAAGGAAGTACTAGGCATAGAAACTATTATTTTAGTTCTTAGTCAGTGTCCTAGCTATATGATACTTTTTCCGTTTCCAAAATTTTTATTTTCAGTAAACAAAAACTGATTTAGATTTAAAAGAAAACAAACACACTGAGAAGGCTGGGAAACATTATCATTTATACTGGTAGCTGTAATTTAGAGGGAAAATTCTTCAAATTGTAAGGCAGCCCTTCTTTCTAACCAGTCTCACCACTATACATACTCATTTAAACACATTTCATTCATGGCCACAGGCCAAGGGATCATCAGAGAGTTATCCACTACTATCAGCATAGATACGTATATCTGCAAACTAAATAAATCACAGAGATTCAGCCCCCTCCCCTGTTTACCTCTCTTTTAATTCAAATTTTTGCTTCAATTTTAGAAATACTGACAGCTCCACAGGATTCAACATTAAATGTTCTTACCTTAGCTGATATGGAGGTATCTTGATAGCAGCATCAGGAGAATCCAAGGTTTCTGTATAATCAAAGGAAACAATAGGGCTTTTGAAAGAAACTTCTGAGTTCGACCACAGTAATACATCTGGCTACAATCTCTGAACTAATGATCCTAGAGTTTACACCTACTTCAGCTGACAAAACAACAATCACTGCTGCTCCAATACCACAAAACTTTGCATAAATCTGTCAGGAGCCTTGGTGCTCAATGAGAAGCCGTGGAGTACCATCTTTTCCACTTTCACATATCAGCACTTCGGCAGCACAGATACTAAAACTGGAACAGTATATGGGATATTTGCATGGCTGCTGTGCAAGAGTAAAACACAATCAATGAAGCAATCCATGAAACATCAAGATAAAAGAGCAGTAATAAGACAGCAACAGGTATGAATTATCACAGAATGCTGTAGCTATGTATGGATGAAAAATAAAAAATTAAAGTAATTGAAAGTATCACAGTTATGATGATGCAAGTTAGGGGTCTTGCTGATGAATGCTCCAGATTCTTAGTATCAAAAAACTCTTCAAGCTACAAATAATCTTGCAAAATGGGTGGATGCTGAAACGTACCTAAGCTTGTATTCCCTTAAAAAACGAACTTGTTATACTGATCATTATTTCCATTATAAAGCAAGGATAAAAGAGCTCATGGAATCCAGTAAAACAAAACTTCTAGCTTTTAAAATAGATTCCCGAACATAAGCCAGTAGTAAAAACTATGCCGGATGTTTTTTTACGATGATTTAGGGGAACGAGGGGGCCTTTTAAGGAAAAGACAGCCTCCCCAAAACATACAGGGAAACTGACAGCTACTGATACCCGTATCTGCCTGGCAAGCGCCACGGAACAGACCCAGGAGGTGGGGAGGGCGAGGGACACGGATACTCTCCGGGACCGCCAGCAGGTGCCACGGCCTCTTCCAGCAGCGCGGAGCTCCCGGGCATTTTGAAGAGCCCGAGGCGCTCCGGTCGCTCCCCACCCTCGGGAGGCTCAGCAGCCAGCGCGGAACAAGTTTGCTGAGGTCTCCCTGCCCCCGCCGTTACAAAACCTCTCATCGGCGGCTCCTGCCCCGCTCCGCTGCCCGCGGCAGCCCGGCCGCGGCGGGGTCAGCCCGCGCCCCCCGCCCCGTACCGATGGCCCAGGTGCAGCTCTCCTTGATGGCCCTGTGCTTGCTCCCCGACGCCTCCTTCTGCAGCTTTCGCAGGATTTCTTCCATCTTGCCTCTCTCGGGATCTTCACCTAGCCGCGGGGGAAGAGAAGCAGGCGGCGAGCAGGAGGAGGAGGAGAAGGAGGAGGAGGAGGAAGAGGAGGGCGGTGCGGGCGTCAGAGCGGTGGCCGGGCTGGCCCCGCCGCAGCCGTGCCC
>VZRE01009721.1:21320-80161 GCA_013396775.1 Cephalopterus ornatus
TGGGGCGGGGATGCTGCTCCTGGTCCCGCACGGCCACCCTGCTGCTGAGCGCGGCCCGGAACCGTAGGATTCGTGCTCCCAGCCCCGCCAGCCCGGCGCTGCGCTCCCGGCAGCGCTGCCGCAGCGCGATCCCGCCGGCCCGCAGCGTCCAGCGGAGGCGCGGGCGCTGTCGCACCGGGACGGACACAGGGAGCCAGGCCTGCACACCGCCGTGTGTGCCGGCTCTGGTTATCCCCTGAAACGACTAGGGTCAAATAAATCGCCGTGAGCCCTGGGGGATCTACGCCTCTGTCCCCAACCGGCAAGTGCAGAAGGTCACGACTTGTCTGAGCCTTGAGAAGAACGCACACCCATGTGCCCCCCATCAAGCCATCCCCCAGGGAAGAGAACAGCCACTCCGCTAGCTCAGACTGTCCTCCTCACGCTCGGAATCCTTCTTACCCACCAAGCCTCTTGCCTTCTTCAGTTTGCTGTTATTTTGCCTTATCTCTAGTTTATACGCTACTTGCCCTTTTTGTGACTGCATCTTTTAATTGAGTGTTACAATGTCGTTGTCTTCTTGCAGAATCTCTCTAAAAAGATACAAGAGGACAAACAGACAAGGAAAAAAACCCCAAACAGATAAGAAAGGCATTCCAGGTAGCAGCTGGCAATATTAGCGGTTATGTCTCCTACTGCTAATTGGAAGAGTACCAATTGTGAATTACCAGGCAGGATATTGGCACCTGGTGAATCAGCCATAGCATTTCCCACAGGATACAGGGCTTTCAAAGGCTGTCCCTTATCCAAATACTTACAAGGTCTCTTCCTGTGTTCAGAAGTATAACGAATGCATAATCCATAGTTGTCTTTTAAGGCTCGAATGTAAAACTCCTCTCTGAAGAAAATGATTTAGAATGATGCCACAGAAGTCTAGAGGGAATGCCTATTGCTACAATAGTGAGGATTAAAAAAACCAAACCACCCAAACAAAAAAACCCACACAAACCAAAAACCCCAATCTCTAACAGAAGTACCATTAAGCTTCCAATTTCAGGGCATAAACTAATCTCTAAGAAACCCAAAGTTTCTTATCTCTGCCTGTGCTCTGCCACCTTCCTTGGAATGAAAAAAACCATGATAGCTAGTGGCTCGGTTTGTCAGGGCACTATGATGCTATAAGTCAAGGCTCAAGCTGAAGTGATGATGAATTGTTTCACCACCTATGCGCTTCCTCTTTTTTCTGTGTTGTGCTTAGAGGAAATGAGCATAAGGGACAGTTTCTGTCTTTTCAAGGCTTTGTTTTTATTCTTCCATGGGGGAAAAACCAAAAAGGACTGTGATGGTGTTTCAGGCATTTTTAATGTAGAAACAATGTACCAGAGTTCATCCGGACCTCTGAAATGCTAAAAGATAAATATGTATCTATAAGTAATAAATAATTAATTGCTTATTTTCAGAGAACCGCTGATGAAACTTAATTAATTTTTAATTTCAGATTATTTTCTAACTATATGCATTATCAACTCACTGGTTAATTTCTCTGTGGTCCATCCAGGAAGGCCTTTGCAGCTGGAATATTCACCAGAGCTACAATGTTTTCATAGATGCTAGATGTCACTGAACCAAAATTTGCATTTGTTTGTATTTCACCCACTGTCCAATGTCTTCAAGGAAAATGGATTCTGTGCTGCTAAACACTTTTTCTCTGTAGTTATGTCATTGGATTGAGATAAGCAAAGGGCATGTTCAGACTCTCTAGAGCCAGTAAGATTATGCAGATGGAAAAGGCAGCCATGATGACTCTTCCTGAGCATGTCAGAGTACCATGAGTCAGCTTGTTGATGCTTTTAATGTGAGGCCCTCTGTTTCAATATGAACAGGAGTCCGTCAGTCCTTGAGTCTGTTGTCTGTAGTAATCACATAAATACACGGTAACCATGCCCTGCTGGAAGTCAGTCTCTGAATACATTTTGCTTAGGGAGGAGGTCATGTTTAATCACATGCTTTGGACACTCCTTCAAGGCAAGTGGCCTAGAATGTCACAATATCTGGAAGTCCAAGTACAGAGTAGGGATGATGGTGAAGAAACATCCTGTCTTCTGCCATGAAGAGACAACTAAGCTTTCTATGGTCACTTTTAGAGTTCGTAAGTCCTCCTTGCCTTGTCCTGCCTGTTGAAAGCCAGCAGCCTTCTACAGTGGTAGAGGCTACCTAGGAGTCAGTTCTGATGGTTCCCTGCACACCTGAAGCCTTGTCCAACTGGAAGTTGGAAGGCTCCTGTGCAGATCTGGTATCTGCAGGACACGGTGGTCACATGTCTCTAAGATGCAGTGGCAGATATGCAGTGGGCTTTTGTAACTCTCACCTAGCAGTGCTACTGATCTTTTGCATTGTGCAAATGCTGATTATATCCTGGGATACACACAAGATACAGCCAGGAAGTGTGTAAGCAAAGCCAAGCTACTCAAAATACCCAGAGTAATAGAGTTGTATTAGTACAATTCCCTGTCTAGGCTAGTGAGCAGTATTTACCTGACTTAGAGATCTCCATGCTACTATGTGTCTGCTCCTTCCAGTAGCTGAGGAAAGCAATCTGGTCCTTGTTTAAATCTCTTCTGATAGTATCATGGGTTTATGTGGATGGGTTTCGGTAGCAGGGAGGGCTATAGGGGTGGCTTCTGTTAGAAGCTGCTAGAAACTTCTCCTGTCCTATGAAGAGCCAACGATAGCTGGCTCCAGGAGGGACTTCCTGCTGCTGGCCAAGGCCGAGCCAGTTAGGACTGTAATGCTTCTGTGACAACATATTTAAGAACAGAGGAGATTGTTGCGCAGAAGAATTTCCAGCCCAGGAAGAGTGGGGGAGAACATGGGATAACAACACAGACACCAAGGTCAGTGCAGCAGGAGGGAGAGGGCTGACCCACCCACACTTCCCTGGGAGCAGGGAAAGGACTTAGAGCTGAGGCCCCTGCAGCCCATGGAGGACCATTGGGGTGCAGAGATGCCCCTGCAGTCTATGGAGGAGCCCATGCTGGAACAAGTGGATGCATGAAGGAGGCTGTGACTCTGTGGGAGGCCCAAGGATGGAGCAGGGTCCTGCAGGAAACCTGTGGCCTGTGGAGAGGGAAACCCAAGCCGGAGCAGGTTTTTCCCGGGTAAGACTTGTGGCCCTATGGGGGGCCCACGTCAGCACAGCTCATCCATGAAGGACTGCACTCCATGAGGGAGTGATCCACAGGACAGCAGATTGGGAAGAACTGCTGCCCGAGGGGTGGACTCACGTTGGAGAGCTCCATCAAGGACTGTCTTCCGTGGCAGGGACCTCACAGGAACAGAAGGACTCAGAGGTGTGGCCCCCCTGTAGCCTGTGTTGAAGACCATGGTGAAGCAGGCTGTCCCCCTGCAGCCCATGGAGGACTGTCAGGGTACAGAGACCCGACTGCAGCCCATGGAGGGGTAACCCATGGGACAGCACATTGGGAAGAACTGCTGCCTGAGGGGTGGACTCACACAACAACTGACTGCAAGCCCAATTCCCCATTCCCCTGCACCACTGGAGGGGGAGGAGGGAGAACATGGAAGGAAAGAGGGGTGGGAGGGTGAAGGTATTTTTAATACTGTTTTATTTCTCACTCTTTAGCTCTTATCCTGTTAGTAATAAATTTAACTACTATCCCCACTTTGAGTCCGTTTTGCCCGTGAAGGTAATCAGTAAGTGACCTCTCCCAGCTCTTATCTCTACTCATGAATCCTTAGCTGGTTTTTTTTTTTCCCTCTCTCCTCTGTCCAGTAGCAGAGGGAGAATGAGAGAGCGACTTAGTGGGTAGCTGGCATCCGGCTAGGGTCAAACCACTACAGATAGCATATAGACATACTGCACACACCTGCCCTGTCATTCTAGTCTTTGAGGTCCTAAGAATGTACTAAAATGTGCAGTGGAAAAATGTGAGACAAAGGCATGTTAGACTGTGAGATAATCACATATATTTTCTATTAGTCATTATCACTCATGTATTCCCTGTGCTCTGGCCATTTCAACAATATGCTTGGTCAAGATCTTATTTTATGCTGCAGGTGCTGGAAAGTGTGCACTGAAGAGATGGGCTGTGTCCCTTGAGAACTTCCTTCAAACTGAATTATAAAATACTAAGAAATTCCCGCTAATGACAGGAAAAACACCTGGTTCCACGGTTCAAAAATATTGCTTAGCCAGATTTTTCAAAATTAGTCTTCCCAGAAGCACCCCTGTGACTGGACTGACCAGATTTTCAAAAGAAGCTTAGGCTCAGTTTTGCTCAGGAAGTTCTGTACATGTGAATCCCTTTATGCAGGAAAAAACTTCTCAAAAAATTTGAAGTGAAGGGGCTGTAGGTAGAAGATGGGCTCATGAGCACCTTTGTGACACCTCATACCAGATGGAGGTACCCTTCCTTCCCTCTCTCAGAGGGCAGCAAGACTCAGACAAGCAAGACCCTTGTCAGGATTTGTTTTCAGTTTTGTTTGTCTAGACTGTAAGCACACTGTTGATGATAGGGTGGCATCTGCAATTTTTTGTCTGACTACGCAGTGAATTACCAGAAGCTATCTGAGGGCTCAGTGAAATCCTTCCTGAGCTGGTGCTGCTTTCTGCACCGTCCACAGTACGACCTTTCTGAGCAAAGACAAAGCCCTGCAAAGCACATTGAGCACGGCTGCTGCTGAGTGCAGGGATTACAGAGTTAGGGAGAAAACCCCTCTGAAGTGGGAGCTTTGAATAAAGCTAGCATGTATTCAAAACTGTCTTTTCAACACAGCCTCACATCATTTATTCTGTAAAGAACAGTTGAAGTAAATGTAAAGTCTTGAGATCCAAGTCAGGGTAGAAATACAAGACAAGACTTTCTGGCATTGTTGAGATATACTTTCTGCAAAGACAGATGAAAAGCAAAAATCCCCATAACTGCCTTCAATTTACCATAATCTTCTCATCTCCCTGCAGAGTTGCAAAGGCAGTTGAAGAAGGTATCAGGAACACAGAACAGCTATTCTGTGTCAGTTCAAAGTTCTTTTTACAAGGTAACATTTCTGACAGAAGTTAGGTGGATGTTCTTAAAGAAAAGATAGAAAAATTATAGTGCCCCTTCCCTAAACTCTCTCTGTCTCTATCAACTTGCAGTCTAGGTACTTCCTGAGACAGTGGTTTGATCTTCATGTATTCAGTAATACCTGAAGGATTTTTCTTCTGGGACTGTACCTAATTCCTTTCAAATCTTTTTATGCTTTTGACCTGCACAACCATCCTGTGGCAGTAAGTTCCACAGCCGAGTTGCATGCAAACAAAAGAAAATACTTTTTTGTAGAGTTTTAGCTTCTTTTTGCTTAGGTTTTTGATTCTACCTATCTTATGTGCTGTGAGAAGCATTGCATAAGCATTCCCTGTTTTCTCCCCACAATTCATAACTCTTTATACATTGAGCATGTCCTCCCTAAGCTGTTTTTATTCCAGTCTACAGTGGACTGTGCTATTCCTAAATGATCTTTGGTCATACTATTTGCCCTCCTTTTTACTAATTCCAGTTCTTCTCTACCTTGCAATACAAGACTTTGTGAAGAAGAGTGAGTACATGAGAAAAGGCAGCCTGAAGATTTGAACTATGAAAGCTCTCTTTCTTCCATCAGACTCTATGACAGGGCTTCAACAGGCAAGGAAATTACAAGTAACTATGGAGTTAAGTTTAATATCACAAGAGTTCTAAGTCAGCCAGAAAACTAAACTTCAGAGGACTCCTTGTGTTCCACTTTTCTCACTGTAATCCAGAGGATTCCCCTAGTCTTGATCTATGGAAAGAAAACAGCAGTTCATTCAAAAGCTGAACACAAAAGCCAGGATTGTATCATCTGGCTGTCATATATTTGGAATATGCACAATGCACAAACCCAAACTCTGTGAAGCTGTCTCTGAAAAGTGACTGAACCGACAACTCATCATGTAGCTGTATGAAATGTAGGTCATGAAAGTTACAAATGAACTATACAGATTTGTGTCCATAACCTGCTTTGAAATCTGCTGTGGCTTTGACTGAGAAAAAGGTCTCTCTCATTATGAGGAAATAATGATATCATGACATCTACAGCTGTCAGAGGCTTGTGTTGCAAAGTCAAGAAAGGTCAGCAAGGTCCAACTAAATACATCTCTACTGGTCAGGAAATGAATTGTGATTTGCATAGCATGTTTGGTGTGAAGCATATAAATACATGGGTTGAAGTACTAGAAATACTCCTAGAAAAGCTAAGAACAGTAAAAGTTTTCAATCTACTATGCTCTTTTTGAAATAGATAAATAGATTTTCATGCACTATTACAAAATTTAATGTATGACAAAATTTAACACTCTCTGAAAAATCCCTGAATTTGTTAAGCATAGTGCCAAGTAAAAAGAAACACAAAGGGACAGGTTATTTAGAAGTTTAATTNAATTGTAGTTTGAGCTATCTCGTGGCACGTAGTTAGAAAATGTATATAAGTGGTGTGTGTGATTAATAAAATCGACTTTCCTGCCGAATTCACATTGAATCGTGTGCAGAGTCCGTGACTTCCACGTCAACATTTAATAGTGTTAATTTGTAGATTCTGTTCTGCCACTGAGAAATCAATCTGAAATGAATCCCCTGGTTTCAGGGTAATACTCTTGACTTTACAATACAGTGGTGGTAGCATTCAATTCAGAGCCTTCTTTTTATTCATTCATATAAAGACTAAACACAAGGGGGGGGGAAAAAATCTCCTTTTTATTCTCCATGCTGCCCATGAACTGTTTGAGATGTAGTTTGACTCTGTTAGTCAATGGTGCTTACTTTGCCAGCATTAAAAACCAACTTAGAAGACTTAAAAGATAAAATGTTCGAATTAAGAGAGATAGTTAGCTTCAGAACATAGTTTGGTTCCTATTTAGTATGCCTTTTCCTCACAATAATAAGTGGGAACTTATTTCAAGGCAAGTGAGTCCTGGTCTCCAAAAGCTCTTCCAAAGGGAGCAAGAATGTGTTACTCACAATCTGCTCCTGTCCTTGCAGACACTACTTTTCATCTCAAAGGTATCACAGAATCACAGAATCAATTAGGTTGGAAATGACTATCAATTACTTATACATCTCCCTCTGTCATCTGACTTGGCACAGAAGCTGGTTCCTGAATTTGACACTGAAATTGAAAATTAGCAGTAAATTAGACCTGTAAGTAGACCTGTGGTATAGTCACGTGCTTGGAAGCTTTCTTGGAATGTTCTTTGAGAGACCAGTTTGCTATAAACTGACTGATGAACTTGCACATTGAGTGATGTCCTTTTATATTCCACTACTAGTATTAATCAACACTCAATCAATGCTCAGATTGCTATTGGCATATACTTTCTGGGTATATAATCAGAGGGAGTATAGCATTCAGCTTCCATCTTGCTAGGAGTAGACAGTAATTGCCTCTAAGTCATGATCTGAAAATCTGGTGCTACGTGGATATTGAACCACACAAAAGCTCTTATTACAGCAATAGTCACATGGGCACACAGCTTTGTAGGCCTGAGGGAGAGCATCACTACCCAAATGCATTGTTTTTAAGTCTTTTGAAAATGCTCTTGCATTACATGGAAAGTCTAGCAGAAAGACAGTGTTTCCCAACAGGTTTTTAAAAAAGATTTCAAAGAATGGCATTGCAGAGTTCTGTGTTTAGATTTCAGCAGCTTCCAGATCAAATATACTCAATCTATTAATGAAAAACTTCTGGTGAAAAGCTGTCTAATAACAAAGGCTCATCTGGTTTCTAGTAGTCAAACTGGACTCCTTTGGTGTACTATGGGGTAAGCAGACAGAAAAAAGAAACAGATTGAAGATTTTTGGACATTATTAAAATTATGGTCCTTTAAAGAACAATGGCTATTTTTAGGGATGCCGTGTGAATGTATTTTGTTGGCTTGATGTTAAATATGCCTAGTAGTACTCTTGCTTTCTGTACTACTGTTAAGTCTCACTGATTTCATCCCTACTGATTGGTCCTACACAACTTTTTTCCTCGTGTTTTATTGACATAGCAGAACTGTGTGATTTCAGGTCTCACTGATATGGAAAGAGAACAGATTTTTTACCGTAGCCCTTTACTTTTGCAATCTGCTCTCTAACATCTGATCTGTAAGAATGGATAAAAACTAGTCACCTTACTGAGCATGTGTAGGCTTATTTTCTGAAATGTGTACAGATTTGGACAAGTTTTCAACAATGCAGCCAAAAGCATAACTCTGATACATAAGCCACTCTTACATTTTGTTTTAATTCTTCATGACAGCAAGCAGGGACAGTACATATTTTCAAAGAAAGTTTATCAGATTATATTAACATTGACAAAACATTATCTCCTCTCTTTTGTCTACAAATAGTGAATCTAATCTGATCAAAATGCAAAGCAATCACCCCTGCTCCCATCCAGATGGAAGATTTCAGCCCTACTTAGTATTTGGCAAAGTAAGTGAAAATGCGATTGTGCTGTGACATTTGCCAGGTCACCTTGAGGTAGTCTCAACTGTAATGCCAGCCAACTTCATAAGCAACATATATATTACAGATACAATATTGATTTTATGTAGTCACACATCATTAGTAATGAGAAAATCACTCATTTAATTTAGTGTGCCTTTTCTGATCTTTGTGGAAGTTGAAAACCTTATCTCATCAAATACCAAGGGCCTAACCTGAATAATTTCTTCATTTGGGAACAAATTAGTCCAGTAGTTGCTCATGCCAAGGGAAAGCTAATCTTCATGGTGCAAAAGAACAGAGCATCATTGATTCATTAATGAATAGCGATGCAGATATCAGAATAAGAGGATTTAGTCATGTTGCTTAAGAATTTATAAATATGAAGTGTATGAATCTCAATAATTATATTTTTTTAATCAAACTCCGAAGTTCCTTTTGTTTCCATTCAGCTTTGTGCAAAATGTTGTCAGCTAATTTACTGTTATTTGCCACAGAAAGAAGAGACACCTCATGTTACACAAGTTACATACCTCACATATTCCATGCAGTTGTTGGATACTTCAGTGCATATGCATGCACTTGACCCCCTGAGGAGGGCAGCAGCCATTCCTGTATTCTCTTCCTTCCTTCTTAAAGGCTGTTCTTGTCTATTGAGGTTAGCCACTGTAGTTATTTGCAAGACTGTGACCTGATACAGGTCCTTCAATGTCAAAGAAGATGGTCCCATAGAATTACACCAGCAGAAGAGGTAAGCCTAATTTTTTAAACTGAAGTACATATATACACTACAATTCAGGGTCTCTTTTTTTTTCATAATCGAAGGAGAAAATCAAATGCCTGGATGTCAATCAAATTTTATTAACTTAAGTAACTTAAAGAGAAATTCAAGGAAAAGATATACTCCTTGTAAATCTTTTCATTAAAGATTGTTCCCCATTATACTTACAATGAATCCATTTCTACTGGAATTTACATTCCACAGATAAATGCAATATATTAGATTATAGTTTCATTTCTTAAGGGAAAACCCTTCAATGTGCATTACAGTGATTTAAGATATATTGTATGGATGGTTTATGTGTTTTTACTTTGTGTTTAACAACGCAGCAAGAATACCATATAACAAGCTGCATGTCAATACGAAGATTTATCAATGAGTGCAAAATATATGCTTGCCATGGATGATGCATCTTTATTGACATATGCATGTGCTGAACCTCATCACTTTTTTCCCCCTCCTAATAATTTTCCCCATTAATCTGTTCATCTCAGTGCTTTCTTCTGGTGTCTCTCAAGCAAACTAACTAATAAGTTTCCCAAATTCTCACATGGCCAGAAATCCACAATCTTCACATTTATGTTTGTTTAACTTTTTCTTCGTTGAACGTGGCACTGGGAACATATTTTCAATGAATGCTTCTGTGCTTCTCAGATACCTCACGGCCTTGGCTGTGGTGTTTGGCTACTTGCAAAAGCCATTTATTGCCTCATGCATTCCCCCACCAGGGACATTAGCCCTCCAATGATTCACACCCCATTGTACCTTACTGCCTGAGATGCAAACAATATTAAAAAAATTACTTAGGACAGTTTTTACATACAGCTCACATCATTTCATAGAGGTACAGCTGAACAGTCTGGTGGAGTCAGGTCTGCTTCAAGGAAACTTCATCTCAGCAGGAAATTCACCGTGTTGTGTGTGAACTGTTTTCCTTGTGATTTGTGTCTGAGCCATGAGAAACCACATCTTCAGTGCAAGCTGCATTGTTGGCAGAGCATATATAGGCAGTTAAACCACTTTTATCTCCTTGGTGCTCTTGTGATTTGTTCTTTTTGTCTGGTTGGTGTGGGGTTTGTTTCCATTTACAGTGGCGGGCAGAGCAGATGGCAAAAGCTTAGCCTGTTGTAACTTGTCCATAAAATAAGCAAAGCTGTCAGTGACCTTTCTCTCCAGCAAGCCTATTTTACTTTGAGAAGGATTTTTCTTCCACTAGAATGAACCTCAAAGAATACAACTTTAGGGAGAAACAAGTAGCTCTATGAACAGCAAAATTTAACAGTTCTGAGGTTCTCTCTTAGTTCAGTGCAGAGCTTCTCCTTTAGAGGTGGAAGGTGATACTTTGGGATTCTCTCCTCCACAAGGTGATTTGTTTTGGCAAAACTTCTAGGAATTCCTCAGTTTTGCAGTTTCTGCTCTTCCACCATTAAAAGGTGTTTTGGGGAGGTAGAGAGTGGTAGGAAGCTGGCAAAGTCATAGAGACCCCTGCATGAGCTCATGACTTGATAAAGCAAATCACATAATTAAGGGCAGTCTCATTAAGTTCTTCTCATCCAGTTCCAAAAGAAAAAACTCAAACCTTAGATTTTTGCTCACAGTGAATTTGAGCTAATTCCTAAATATCTTCTGAAGCTGTAACTTCAGAAGCTATTTCTGCTGTCATTTCTACTGCCAGAAATGCCCAGTGTGTGCCAACACATACAGCCCTCTACAGATAGACCATAAAGTCAGGCTTGACCCCAAAACATTATCTGAACAGAAAACACAGGTAAAACAAACCTTAATGTTGCTTATTTCTTAACTGAAGAAGTGACGGCATGGGCTACTTAAAAGATTTGCCAAAGGCCACACACAACATCTGAAGAAGAGCTGTGTCTTAGGCAGAGCTGTAAACAGAAAACATCTCCTGAGCCACAGTTCAGTGCATTCACCACAGTTCATCCTTCCTTTTCAGAGTACTACCATGTATGAACATATTATTCAAAGCTGCTGACAAGTCTGACTGGCTGTTTTTCTAACAAATGAAGGAGTGGCAGTTGGCAAAATGTGATAATAGCACTGGGCAGCGAAGATTGTAACTGCCTGTGCCATGCATTGTATTATACATTTTGTTTTTAAATGTTCCCTTAGAGAAGCACAAGCAAGAATACAAAGGAAGCTGAAATCTGACAATTGCCTATAATTTATAATACTCATTATATTTTTGGGAACAGCCATCTCTTGGCAAGGTAAGTTCTTTTATTTATAGGCAGAGGCTGCTCATGATTTGCATACTAATGCATTCACATCTGCAAAGCCTATAAATTAGTCTCCAGCTCATTACGGCAATGCCATTGTCCTACTTGCCAGTGTGTAATCTGATCCCAAATGTTTCAGATGTCCACAAAATAAAACTAGCCTGAGGGAAGAGCTTCACTGTTGCAGTATTAGAACACCAAAAAATATCTGATGATATGATAAAATGACTGGATGGGAGGAAAATGCTAAGTGTTTAAAAAAGATGTGTCCCAAAGCCTAACACTCAACAAGCTGTTGCCACGTTTTAAGGTGCTTATGCCAGTTCAGCCAAAAGAATGAATTTATAGCAGCTTTTCAAAGGGTTCCAAATAAAAATATCTTCATGGAAGATTAAGTCACTTGGCTCTGCATCCTGATTTTATCCTAATGTGTCATACGTTAGCACTCATTACTGTTTCAATTCTGGTTGTGCCTGGCTATCTGAAACAGACGCCGTTGTCGGGTTTTTTTTGGTGACCCTTATAAAGGCAGTCCCCACTTTCAAGTAGTCAAGAGTTTACAGTTATGTCAAGATTTTGCCCCTTCATTAAGCTGGCAAAGTGATGACACACAGAGCAGACAAAGCAGGGTCAGAGCAAATATCCCCTCCCATCCAGACGTGGGTGCCTCCTATGTTAACTCGCTTTGTCAAAGGTCACCAGATGGTGAAAGTTTACTAGTCCCACAGGTTCAGGCTCTGAAATATCTCAAGCTCAACTTTGCCACTCCGGGTAGGAGGAAGAGGACTACCAATCTCAGATAAACACTGGCCCACTCTTGTAACTTCCATCTGTTCGCCTTTAACTGTGCTAAGGCACACAAAACATACCCACCCTTAAGAAAGAGAAAAGTGAAACCCTTACAACCCCAAACCCTACCTACATTGTTGCAAAGATCTTAAACAAGGTGACAAAGCTGCTGTCAGCAGGCTCTCATCCACCACCCAGGCTTACTTTTGCATTACCCTACTGCTTGCCTCCTCTGACCTTTTCATCTCTTCCTACCAACATGTCCACCTACTCTTTCTTGGCTGTAGAGTCCTCAGAAACCTCCCTTCTTCACTGGCCTGCTGCTATAGGTAAATGACTGCAAATGAGAAGAGGGCCTGAAACAGGAGAGCTTCAACTGAGGTTTCAGAGTGGGAGGGGACAAGGCACAGGTAATTGCACAAGTGTGATGTTGGATTCAGGGTCCCAATGTGCCTGTATGCAGGAGGTGCAGCAATTCATTACATTTCTTTATTGAATTTTGGTTGATAATAGTAGCTGGTTATTTATTTATTTACCTGTGTCTTTTTTGTCACAGTAGGTGGGAGAGGAGGAGAAAAACAGGGCTTAGCATGAGTCATAACCCAGAAAAAGCTTTGCTGAGAATACAGCTCACTGCTCTGCAACATATCCCGATGCACGATGCAGGAGATAAGCATCAGTGTTGCTGTTGTCTCCATTGTTGTCCTTCTCATGTTACCATGAATGACAATATTGACTATGATGTATTCAAATGGGACTGCAGGTAGGGATAGGTAGGGACTTCACCATTTCTTGTCTTTTCCATACTACCATGAGAAAGAGGAAATGTTGCACAAAGAAAAATAAATACTTGTTTAGAACAAGTATAGAAATATAGAAAAAAGGGTGTTGCTTCTAAATGCAGGGTTTTGACTTCACTTGTGTTCAATTGTACTTTTGACCTTGGAAGAATTGCACCTGTCTAGATCCAGCTATGGGCCCGGGGCGGGTTTATAGGTCTCTGCTGCATATCCCACCACACAACTGAGCAGTGCCCATGTGTGAGCCACAGCCCTGTCACTCTCTGTCATCCCTGCAGCTGGCAGATAGCCAGCAAGTCTTTCTTTTAAATATAGGACAGTCCCAGTGAACTCTGTGGGACTTTCCTAGCTAAGAGTTGGGAACAGAGAGAGGGAACAAGAGGGACTGTTGCTCTCCCTGAAATCTGCAGTTCCAGCACATGTTTAAAGGCAACTTTCCTGCTCATGTTGGGAGTGAGGCTGCTCAGTGCTGAATGTGCAGTGAGCTTCTCACAGACAGTCCCTGGAATGGTCATTGCTGGATGAGGACCACTGCCCACATCCAGGCTGCTCTCAATGCTCCAGGCTGGTGATGGCAGCAAGCACTGATCTGTGTACCACTCCTCCTCACATCTGCCTCACCCAGGCACTGAAGACTATCCGGGGCTGCTGAAGTGCCAGCCATATGAGGCCCTCCCTGCATGTCCCACAGAGAACAAGTAAGCTCCGGCTGTGCTTGGAGCTGCCCTTTTAGGCTGAATCTCTGCACTGGCCCTTCATATCCCCTGCTGGACTCCTCCTGCCCTTCATCAGACTGTAAAACAGACTCTGAGTAGCTGAAAGAGATTCCAGTCTTTCAATAGTTTATCAGTACTTTCCATGTTTAATGTGCTTCTTCTGTTCCCAGCAGAATGGAGTACAGGATACACTAGGTGTTGCTGTTTAGATAGTGCAATAAAAAGTATAATATAGTGGCCAGACAGAGCTGATTCCTGTCCATTTTTAATTGCATTCATTTTCTAGACATGGCATAATCTCTTTGACAATAATATATGTGGGAAAAAAAATCTTGGTAGAATTTTTGTTCAGATTACCTATGGTAAAGCCTTCTTTCCTCTTTCCTCTGCCTATTGTGCTTTTCTTTAAACTTTAAACTTATATTTTGACCTAGCTTCTTCATGCTTTCTACTACTGAGATCCAAGGAATTGTTTCTTCACAAATGGTAGCAAAAAAAAAAAAAAAAAAAAAAAAGCATCCAAAGACTAGAAACAAGTGTGCTGTAAAGATAGTTTAAAAACATACATTTTCCTCTGTGTGTATTTAGCAGTTTCCATCTCTGCCATATGTTCTTTTCCTCATCAATTTGCCTTTTAGATTGTTCTTTAACACTTGGCTGTTTTCTTGCTTCTACAACAGAAGGGGAATTGATCTTTCATTTGTTCCACAAATATTCCTTATTGTCCCAGGTTTTATTACCCCATCTGTTATTGTGTGATCAATTAAAGTCTCTTGTGGTCTCACTTTTCCAACTGATCACACTATACCACAAACTATATTTCAATTTAATTGCTATCTACTGCATGATGTGTAAACTACAAAGAGAGGAGCAAAAAGATGAGGATATTTTTCCCCTGCCTACCATCCCTCTCTTTCTGTGTAAGCACATATCTTCAGTGCTTACTTCTTATTGATGACAGTGTTTAAATTAAATCCCTCATCTCCACTCTTTTCTACATGAATCCAATCCAGTGTTTCTATCTCAGTGTTTACTACTATAAAGCACAAAAGTATATACACAAACACTTGAGGGAAACAGGTAGATACTGTCACACTTCATGAGCTAAAATGCTTCCCTACAGCACCCTTGCCAATGCCCGAGCAGTGTTTCCCTGTTCTCCCTCCTCCTTCTCCCAGCCCTTTCCTACTGCTCTCAAGTCTTAATCTTGGTCATGCATGGTTGTGTTAACTCCATGTGTAGTTTTAAAATTATTTCTTCTCCCATATTTTTAGGCATTTACAACATCATCTTCTGCAAAGTCCTCTTTCATGTTTCTGCACTCAACTCTCTCTCACAGCAAGGCGTTCAAGAATGACATGCTTTTAAAATTAAGAGGTACAGCACTGTTTCTGCAAGAGGAAGCTAACTCTGCAAATGTGATCAATCTGATGTGAAGAAAGTGAGTCTGCAGCAGGACAAATAGATAGAAATTTCTCCTGTCTGTCCAGCATGATGGGAGAGAAGACTCAGAATTATAACTATTTATAACTATTCCTTTTCATAATAATAGAGCAAAGTGGGTCATTGCCAGGGAGAAAAATGGAGGCAGCTCCTGGTGGAACGAGGCTTGGGAGAGATTGCGTCAGAAGCAGCACCCCCAATTTGCCCCTGAAAATAATGACTCAGAGTATTGACGTTCATGCATGCTGTGTTAATCCAGTGTCATGTCCAAATGTGCTGCTAATTTAGAGTTGTGATCCCTCATTCAAGCGTGTGCTTAAGTACCAGGCTGTCTCTTAGAGATCAGGCCTCAGTGGACTGAGCTATTGGGTGAGTCATTTATAAAAGCTAAAAAAGTGCTTTAATGTGGAGCCATGCAATGAAATGTCTGCTTCAGGATGTGCAGACATGTGGAGATCGAGTTTTTCCCAAAAGCTCCTGATGCCACTGCTGGGAACCAACACATCATTTTACAAGAGCTGCCTGTGCTGAGGCTGGAAAGAACAAAAATGGTGATGATCTTCTACAATGCTGTGTGGGCAGCTCTGAGATGCACATGGTTTTTATAGAGAGGTAGGAAGAACTGAGACAGGAAATACAGACTGATGCAACTAAATGCAAATATTGGTGGAAAGGAAAACTTATTTAAAAAATCTATCAAAGTATCTATCAAGACAGGTTTTCCATGAGATATCTGAATGAAAAACTCTCAGTTTGACTCCTTCCTCAAAAATACTGAGTAAAATACATATAACCCCAGTGCTAAGAACAGACAGCAGTACAGGAGCTTCCAGCTCCCTAAATTAATTCAAATACATGGATGGAAGGCAGTGCCAAACTCCCCCTGGAAGTCATACAGGTTTTAAGGTCTCCCTTGCACACACCTGTGGTGCAGGTGCCTGGGTGGGAGCTAACCCCACGGCCTGGGTGACTCCCCATCATCAGTGGAGAGACAGTTGGCCACTCCTCTCCGCTTCAGCCTCAGTCTAAAGCATGTGAGTGAGAGGAATTCCTCTTTAGGTCCCCAGCCTGCAGTTTCAGGGGAATAAGCACCTAAATACCATAGAACCCTAGAATCATTAAGGTTTGAAAAGACCAGTAAGATGATCATGTCCAACAATTAACCCAGCACCACCAAGTCCACCACTAAACTGTCCCCAAGTACCACATCTACAGATCTTTTAAATACCTTCAGTGATGATGACTCAACTACTTCCCTGAACAGCCTGTTCCGATGCTTGACCACCCCTTCAGTGAATAAATTTTTCCTAATATCCAATCCGAACCTCCCCTGATATAACTTGAGGCCTTTTCCTCTTGTCTTATCACTTGTTACCTGAAAGAAGGGGCTGAACCCCACCTGTCTACAACCTCCTTTCACATAGTTGCAGAGAGCAAAAAGTTCCCCCCTGAGCCTCTTCTTCTGCGGGCTAAACATCTCCAGCTCCCTCAGCTTCTCCTCACAAGACTCGTGCTCCAGACCCTTCACCAGTTCCACTGCCCTGCTCTGGACATGTTCCAGCACCTGAATGTCCTTCTTGCAGTGAGGGGCCCAGAACTGACCACAGGATTTGAGGCGCGGCCTCGCCAGTGCTGAGTCCAGGGGGGCAATTATCTCCCTAGTCCTGCTGGCAACACTTTTGCCGATTCCAGCCAGAATGCCATTTTCTTTTTTTCTTTTTTCTCTGTTTTTTTGGTGTGTTTTTTTTTTTTTTTTTCAGGAGGAGAAACAAGGATTGCCGAAAGAGCTCGCCTGGCCAAGCCACTCGGGAGGCTCCGCGACGCCGGGTGAAGGGTGCCGGGACAAGATAAGCCCGTCGTCGGGGAAGGGATTCTGGTGGGAGGCCGCCGCTGCTCTCCCCGGATCTCATCCCCCCGACTTCCAAGCTTTCCCGAGGTGACTCCTGCCCTCTGGCGGCAGAGGCACCGCCGGCCCCCGCCCCACCCCGCCGCCCCCGGACACCTGCGGCGCTTATAAGAAAGTGTCATGGGAGTAGAAATTTCAGGTCTCAAGGAGAATTTCAGACTTGACACCCGGACTCAGAAAGGTGTGAAAAACCATTTCCAGCTCTGTACCTGATATTGCACGAATATGATATTTTTACAGGTCACATCTCTTGATTTATCAGATGTGAATACACAAGTCAGAGTAAATACAAGCATGCTCTCTGCAAGAATTAGTAAGTCTTTCCCATTCTTCTGAATAAACAGAAATTTATCTTAAATGAAAACAAAGTAAAAAACCAGTGAAACCCTCCAGCCCCTTGTGAATAAGTATACACTGTGCCTTGGGTTTTCTTTTAGGGGTGGTTCAAAAGTAAGTAATAGCAACTCTAGGAAATAATGTTTATAAGCTGCACCAAGCCCACGTTCCTCCAGGAATAGTTCCAGTGTTAGCCAGGCAATTGCTAACACTTTTTAACCTCACACATGAAGATGGTCAATGTTAGAAAAAGACTTATGGACAAACCCCAAATCACTATGGAGATCAAGGATGACATAGCTCTGTATTTAATGTTTTCCTTTTTTATATTTTGGAAATGCAAATGAGAGGATGAGGTAAAGGAGGAAAAGTTGCAGCAACCAGTCCATAGACCTTAGTTGTCTGAAGACCCTAGATATTGTGTAGGCATGATCTAAGTGAGCCTGAGGCCCCTAGAGAGCTCTGGGGTAAAATCCCTGCTACCTGGGATTCTGCCATTTCCTTTAATAGAAACAGAATTTCACCCAGTGCAACTCCAGCACAGTAGAGAGTCCACTGTACAACTGAAGGGTATAAAACTGAAGTTAGTGAGGCCATGTGCAGCCTTACGACTGTCTGTATGGCAACCATAGGCACTGTGTGCACAGAAGGAGGACTTTGTACTATCCTTTTATTTCTAAGATTTTAGGTCATCTTAGGCTAATGGAGTCACACAAGGTGTCTCTTGCTGGAATGAGAAAGGGTTAGTCACACCTCTGCAGGCCAAACTGTTGCCCTAGTATTTTCACAAGGCTCTTGAAGCAGGCTCAGCAGCACATCAATTGCAGAGAGCCAGCTTATTTCATCTATGCCAGCCCCAGATGAGTCTCTAATGCAAACTGAGTTCAACCAAGGGCTACTGACAAGAGCTGGTCAGAAAAATTGTTTTCTTATAAATTCAGATAATAGCAGCTTTAGAGTACACATGAGGAAATTGAAGTTTGATCTGGAAATACTGATGGAGTGGTTGTTGCAGGTTACACTAAGTATGTCCCATCCCTATCCTGTTTTATGGATTGAATGACTACCCTGTTTAGGTGATGCTAATTAGGTATTATGGCTGTGATGCCTGAAGAGAGATTAAGTAGAATTGGGGCACTTGGACATGGAGGAAAGTAAGCATAAGACGCTGCTGAAGGACAACACCCATGAATTACAAAATAATTGGATTTACAACAGGTATTCAGTCTCTGGACATTTTTTTTCCTAATGGTTTTTCAGCTGAAAGGTAAAAAGGCTAGAAAATATAGTGGAAAGGTACCCCAGCCCTGAGGTGATTCTCTGCTGCAAGGCACAGAGATGCCTTTGGCAGTGTGCTACCCACCATGTGTCCCTCTTCTCCTCCCCTCCCCAGAATGAACTCTTGGCAACCAGCCTGCAGATTCCCACTGGCACATTTCAAAGCCTGTGAGAGCCCATCCATACCTGTCTGGGCTGGAGCTGATCCCTGTCCTTCACTCAGGGCTACTTGGTTTTCCCCGATAGCTGGGTGAATGATTGCCAGCAGTGGTAAATGATTTACTCTACATAAAGCACCATTTACTAGAGAGGCGTATCCATCTTACACTATAGAGAAAAATACTTCTATATAGCCACAAAGCTTATGGAATTATTTTATTTTTCACATAACAAATAAATAAAGGTAAGGGCAGTGATGGTGAAAGAAGCTTGTGATTCTTTTTTGCACGGTTAAAGAAAAAACTGGGGAAAATGTCTAGATTTTCGTCTAGATTTTCAAGAACACATAGCTGTGTTCATGGATGAAGATATTGTACGTTTGGCAAAGCAGCTTGATCCAGAATGCCCAGATATATTCAGGTGGGTTTGGTGTTTACTAAAGCAAACCTCCTGTTTGTTTTGCTATGTATTAGGGCATCTTTTCCTCATGATCATAGCACTACATGTTTTTCATGTGTGTATCATTGCAGTCCCATAGAGCTGACTCCTACCATCTGGTCTCTGTGAAGATGTGGGTTATACAGCCCAGAGGTGAGAAAAACTACATATGTTGCTGGAGCTGCCTATTTTGCTGCATGAGGCACTGAGTTATTAGTTTGCTAGATTTCCTCATTACTAAAGCCAAGTATCATTGCGACTGAAGGCAGATAACTTCATTGACTATGTTGTAGACCCCCAATCATACGTAATAAAATGTCTGGTATATTGTCTTTAAACTTCAGCTAGATTTCCTAATTGTTTAAAAGCCAGGTATTTGAAAAGAAAAGAGAAGATGACATTTCTCTCTTCATGGGGTCACTGGGAGAAGCAGAACAGGCCATGCAAGCCACTAATGCCAGAGGTGGGCTTGGATGCTCACCTCAGAGGTTGACATTATGCTACTGAAATGTCTGGGCACTGAGGCACTCCAGGTGCAGGCACAACCTTGGGAAACCAAATAATGCAATTACTAAAAATGGGAGCCAGCTCTGTGCTCCTGTCTGAACTGGGGGAACTCCCTAACTTTTGACTTTGTAATGAAGAGAGTACTTTCCTGCATTCCTACTCCACTTCTTGCAAAATGGATGAAATTTAACCTCACTTCTTCCAACAGCTCTCACTTTTTGTGCTGAAGAAAGTACTTTCTGCATCTCCTTCTGAGGTGATTTGAGTGCTGATAGTGAGACTGCCGGAAAATCACCGCTTGGCACTGTGCAAATGAAGTTCTGCTGTAGTGACAAAAGAGATGATCATGGCACCCAGTTCTGCCGTGACTTCTCTATGAAAAAACTGTGCAGATGACTGAGACTTGCAAGTAGTTCTGGCAAAATTTATTCAGAGCTCTGTTTTATCATGAATTTGGAATGAAATCTGAAGACTGGAAATAACCATAGGGATGCTGGGAGGGCTACTCAAACTCCACATAGTTTGAGGTAACCTGCCTGAGATTTTTGCAACTTGTCCATAGTGATATCATACTATTTTTCTGATTTTTAGCATCACAATCTATTCCCCAATATTTGCCAGTAATTAGTACTCAAATGAGGTTGATCATCCTTCCTCACAGGACACCTCACCTGAATATCTTTTGAAGAATAAACAAATTTGATTGACAGTTTGATCATATGTGACATAGCTGTGACAAAATCCCAGTTGATGCAGTCCAATAAGAACACATCCTCATCCTGCATGAAACCCAGAGATCTTATTGTAGAGAAGGACTTCTCCCATAACCAAAATTTTGGCTGTTCCTTCATGCCACGTGATGGGGAAGCCTTCATTTTGGTCATCTTGCATCTTGGGGTGCATTTCCAGACATGGAATGGGAAAAGATCAGGGTGCATGGGTCCTCAGTACCATTGCTGGGCTGTGCCCAGCACAGCCTGCATGGAAGCAGGAGCACAATTGCAATCACTGACTAGATGGTCATTAGGAAACATGCATTTGTTTAATGCTGAGCCTGATGTTAGGCAAGTGATGGTTTCCTTATTAGTAGTGTCACATTCCCATCCTCATATGACATCTTTCTTTAAAGGTGTTTTTTTAAAACTGCACAGGAACTTACTGCAAGCTTTTGGTGCCTGAAGTGGCTAACACCATCGGTATTATCAATGTTGGGTAATGCTGGTCGGTCCATCCAGTGAACAGAGAGAAGAAGGATGAGCTCCAGTCCCTGGGGTGACGGCAGGGCTCGTGGAATCCTGAGAACGGAAAGTTTTTTCGCTGTGGTTGCACTTTACGGTGGCGGGGCCACGACGGAAGAGCGGGTGCGGGTGCGGGAGGGTAGCAGACAGCAGGTAAGTGCAAGGGTGAGCCCGGGCGGGGCAAGCCAAGGGCTGGGGGTTCTCGGGTCTGGCGTGGAGCCGGGGGCTCGCCCCGCTTTCCCTCCCCTCCCCTCCCCTCCGCTCCTCTCCTCTCCTCTCCTCTCCGCCGGCCCCACCGGTCGGGGCCGCCGGCGGCGGCAGGCTTAGTCAGAGGAATGTGGGTGGGACTCCCTCCTCCCCGGCGCCTTAAAACCCTGCTCGGCCCGGGGCGCCCGCAGTCTCCCGTCCCGGCGGAGCGTCCGTGTCGTACCCCACCCGCGACGCCCGCGCTCGCCGAGCGCCCCGCCGGCCGGGCAGGATGGTGGTGTGCGGCCTCGCCTGCTGGAGGTGCAGGTGGCTCTTGCCACTGCTGCTGGGCCTGGCCATCATCATGGGCATCATTGCCCTGGCGGGCCGGGGGTGGCTGGAGTCCGAGTCGGAGCCCTACGTGCAGCAAGCATCGCTGTGGGAGAGCTGCACGCGGGGCGAGGGGGATCTCAACTGGAACTGCGAATCCCTCATGGACTATGGTGAGTGAGAAGCCTTCCGAGGGACTCGGGGCAGTGGGTGCCATGGCCATGGACCCTCCCTACCTCTGTTGTGAAGCAGTTGCTTTCTGGAATGGAATTTCCTTCGCAGAACCAGTACTTGTGCTGTTTTGAGGCTTAAACCAGCAAAGAAACACAGGTCTAGACTGCTTCAGGTCGATCTTTTTCTAATCAGTACAACATTGAGAAGCTGAGGTGTTGATATTTTGGGTTTTTCTAAAGTTATTTTACAGCCAAAGTAAGGCAGCCAACTGGCTACAAGTCCATCAGTTTGCTTTCCCTCAACTCTCCACAGGCTGCAGTCCCAGCAGCCTTACCTGGCGCCGGTGAACTCCCCTGCCCTGTGCCGGTGGCCTCTCTGGTCAGATGGTGAGCGTGCAAACCTTCACGGCAGGTGTCCTATGCAGAACCACACCTGGACAGTAGTAAAATGGTCTTTCCCTGACTCTTTCAAGGGAGAGAACACCTTAATTTAACCCTGCCTGGCCAGGAGAGTGCAGCTATTAAAATGTCTCCTGACCTGCTGCTTAAAATGGCCTGATGTGGGTTTACAGGCAGAAAAAAAAAATGTTCTTTCCTTTGTATACCTCTCTGTTGCACTGGGGCCCAAATCAGGGATAATTGCTCCTCTGTTTTAACTTGCTGAGCTGCTTCTGTATCTGGCATCAACAATGTAATATTCTTACTGCACACACTCAGTTTCTGGGGCTTTTGGGGGACTTCTTGTTTTATTGCTAGAACACGTGGGTCTGATTACATCTGCTTTTCCCTAAACCAAAATATTTCTGGACAAATAAGCAGACCCGCCTTAAGATCCTGGATGAGGGTTCCTAGGGACTGGGAAGCTGGAAGGGTGTGTTTCAGCTGGGAGAGCCGGGACTGCTTCCCTGCACAGATCCCTTGCTGCCTGAGCAAGGCAGACTGAATTCCAGAAGCTTTTCATTGCAACACTTCTGCCTAAAAGCTAAATCCTGAATATATTGTAAGAGAAGGGGCTTTGTTTTTTGGCCAGGTGGTGACTTCAGGCCTTACTGTAGGTAGAGGAAATCTGGCTAGTAAGATAAAACTATCCACCTCCCCCATTAGACAGAGAAGAAAAGGTGGTAGAGTTGCTGAAATTTGCATTGCAAAAGGAAAAAGTGCTAATACAGAACAGCTGCTGAAATTTGTTTTCTCCTGTAGTGACACTGTTTCTCACTTCCCTGAGTACTGATGGGTGTGTGCTTTGCGTCAGCCCTCAGCGTTGTGGGGCAAAAGTAATGTTCTGCTGTTTTTTCTAGTTAGCAGGCTGACAGAGAAGAATAGTATCCTTGACTTTGCTTATTTAATCCCTAGCTTATTTAATTCCTAGCTTATTTAACCCAAAACTTACTTAAATCCTTGGCTCATTTATACCAATTTGCCTCTTTTCAAATTTTCATAACATCAGTGCCACTGTCTACTAAAACAGTATTTACATCTACAAACAGGATGTAACACATGAGTTCAGGTTTATTTTGTTTCCTTTTTTTCTATGCTAATGCAATTAGTCTCAAAATAGGTGAGGGCATTTACAAAGGAAAAAATGCCTAGCAGGCATTTACAGCACTGCTGCAGGAAAATTAAAGTTAACTAATTGAGATGCCTAACTTGTGTTTTGCATACAGTAACTGCTATGCACTAAACATCCTCCACCTCTCTTGATGAAATGGAGACTTCAGAGTGGATCTCCATTAACAGAAAGTTCTATTAGATAACTCCTTAATTGAGCTGTGGCATGTGTACTAAGAAAAGGAACAGAAAAAGCAGCCGAGTTGCTTATTTTAAATGAGGAGAAAGGGACAGGAACAGACACATGAAGATTTGCAAATAGGAGTGTCTCATAAACTGCATTGCTTCTTAATACACATTTGCAAATGCCACATGAGAAGGAAGAAGTGAAAGGGCAAAAGAAGAGTAGGATATCATTTGGTAGGGAGGCAAGGAAGGGATTTTGTTTAGAGTTCTGTACTGGTTTGTGTCTGGGAAGTACTCCGGCTGGCAGCGTCTGTGTATTATCAAAATGTTGCAATGCAGAGGTGCTGCACTGCACTAGAATATGACTCAAGATGACTTAATCTGGACCATTGCAGGATTATACTGTTGACTTGGTGTTTAAAAGATATCAGTAAACCATCAGCTGTGACAAGGATTATTTGCAATGTGTTCCTTGGAGAGGGTTATTGTCTCTATAGTGATCAGACCTTAGGTTTAGGAGCAGTATTTGTGGGTGTCTGTGAACCTCCTGGTTCTGAATGACTGGTCCCAGCGACTTTCCTTTGAATTAACACTGTAAAAGTTGGGTGTGTATGTGTGCAGTAAAGGTAACCTCATTAGGTTAACTCTTTCTTATATTCCTAACAGCCAGTTGGTGTTCATTAAGTACACAACAGCAAAAGAAGAAAAAGGGAAACATTCATACTAGGTGCCAAAAAAAAAAAAAAAAAAAGATCAACAAACAACCCAAAACAAAAAAAAAAGGTGGAACCTAGAAGTAGGAGCCCAGCCTTTGTGAATCATATTTCACTGCAGCTGTGCCACTGTACCTGTGTCCCTAGAGGCATGGACTTTGATACCACAGATTACTGGTGAAGCTGAGTGCATGTGTCGACTTCACTGAGGGGCCAGGTAAATAAAGGAGGAATGTTAGATGTACGCTTATCTTTTCAGTACACCTCTTTTCAGGCATGCTTTTGTCTGATTTACAATGCCACGATGTATTCAAGACAAACTAACAACATTCATAGTGTCATCCAAGCGCAGGCACTTGGAAAATGCTAATGGGAAAGGTGTAGCAGCTGATGTCCTTACCTACACCCAGAAAACATTTACTGCAACTCCCCAGTAAAAGAACCCAGCGAACAGGTGAGGCTTGTGTCTCTGCCAGCGCGCTTTGCTGGCGCCTGGGCAGGCGCACTTCCACTGCTAACAACCCAGAGATTTTAGAAGTTGGAAATGTATGGGATTGTGCCTCTCCTCAGCTCCCGGCAGAGCCAACTGACTTATGCCAAGTTTGTACCAGAAGGCTTGTTTTTAATAATTTGGTGTTATAGTAATTGCTTTTCCTGCACTTCAAAAGCCAAGACAGAGTTGTGATTTGCAGTATTAATTTCCAACAAGCTCTCTTAGCAAACCTTTGATTCTGGGCTCTTCTATGCTTGTGGTGGGTATGCACATAGCTTCCTGTCACCACCATGGAAGTTTGTGCATTATCTGAGCAAGAAAATGAACTGACAGTGCTGTTTTCCTTGGAGTCCACTACTCCTTTATTACATTAACAAAGGCAGATATTTTTGGACATTCCATGTAATTGGCTCTCAAGGCCAAACAAGAATTGTTACTGCCATTTATATACAGAAAAATATTAAGGCTATAGTGTAAAAACATGCCCCATCTATGCACGTCATGATAAAAACTTCTACCCTAAGATTCGAGTTATTCATAAGCTAACAAACTAGCTTCTGCCTTCGGAAGCAAGTAAACGAGGATGAGAAAATCTTGTTACTTCAAATCCTGTAGAATTTCATCTCCCTGCTAGACCACTTTTATTATTTTCTAAAAGGAAATCTAGATTTAAACACTTCAGCCTGTAGAGATTCCATCTTCTCCCTGGTGACGCTGAGGCATGGCCAAATGAAATCAGGAAATACACCTAATGCTAAGGCTCTGTTGCTTGCTTTCTTTTAATTTCATCTTATTACTGGTGCTCATCATTAACATTAAGTAATCGTGACCCCTCCTAGTTATTTGCATAATAACATTTGCAGCTTAGTTCCTTTGCATAGTAATCATTAATGTAATATGGTGCTATGTAATAAAACTCTTAATCCTTCATAATAATTATAGACCTTCAGCTCCCGAACAGTTGTTTTTTTAATGTTCTTTTGACACGACCTAATTGATAAATACTTTTCTTCAGATTAGATGTAAAGAACTTGATTATTCTTTGAGGCCAAGCCAACCTGGGTACACTAGTATCTCCAACTATTTTTCTGCTTTTCTGCTCTCCTATTCTTCTGCCTTTCATTTTATGCAGCTCCTTATTACTGTGGCTTTATTGGTGGATTTCATAAACAGACATCATATCTATGTCTGAAATACTCTCTCTGCCAAATGAATGGAACTGAAAATTTTCTATTTTTATGGAAAACTTAAATCCTGGCTAAATATCTTGTGATTACAAGGTACTTCTGAGTACAAATCAGCTAGAAACTGGGGCTAATCTGTCATTCTCTGAGTGTGAGCAGGGCTCTCCAGTGCTTAAGGCAGAAAATGGTGAGAGTAAACTTGCACCTCTCTCCTCCTGCAAGCTGTAGGGGGAAGATCTTTCAGACAGACAGGGGAACTGGGTGCCTATGGGGACTCAGCCAGCTCTCAGAAGCCTTTAGAGGGACAAGGAGCCAGGAAAGCTGGACTTGATAGGTATGGGGATGAGGGGAATCCTGCATGCAGAAACAGCAATTTCAGTCTGAGCACTGCAGCACCCCTCTGTTGAAGGCTCTCTATTGTTGGTGGGCATAGCAACAGTTCTTGTGGATAAGAAACATGCCAGGGCTGCACCCTGTGCTCAGGAAAGGTGCAGGCTCCCATCCCAGTCTCTCCTGTCAGTCACGTATTAGAAGACTTATGGTTAATTTTTGAGGCTTCTCTTACGTTGTGTGTATGTATAAGTCTAGAGCTTTTTGCTGCTCTTCTTCTGATTCTCACAGGGGATCAAATGGCAGGCAGGTTGTTCAGTGTCTGACTACTACATTAGTCCAGCCCAAAGCACACTCATCTAGTCCTGTGGCTAGCACATATGACTCAGTCTTATCAGATCTTGTCAGTATCAACGGGCTGTTAACTGCTGTTGGAAAAGATAATCCAGCAGGAGAAAGAGAGGAAGTTATGGGATCATCAGCACTGAGCTCTGTCACATGTGAGCATAAAACTCACTGAATTTCATAATGATGGTGCCTACTGCTGCCCTGTTTCTGAAGACCTGAAACAGAGTTGAGCTTGATATTAATCTTCCTGACAAGGAGTCTCCCACAGCCATATGTGTTGTCATTTTCATATTGCCAGAAAGAAGAAAATAAATCACTTTGAGCAGAGCTGGGACTGACCTGTATCCAAAAGCTTGTTACACTTTCAAAGTGAGCGCAGATGATACAAAAATGACAGAGAGAGAACTGGGGGCATTCTGGCTTGTACTCCTCCAGTTGTGTCTTTGTTGCACCAAACCTCGAAGTGTCCAAAATTCAACCTGTGGGTGAATTTGAGTTTGCAACCTAAGTTTTATCAAACAGATGCCAGATTCGTCTTCCTACATCTTGTCAGGATATATAAGGCATCTGAAAGGGAATGTGCTATGGTAACTAAGTGTTCTACTTGTTGTGCTTTTTTTTCTAAATATTGATAAATGGCTTTCCAAGATCATTTAATCTGAATCGGTTTTCCTGGGCTGGCCGTGTGTAATGGTTACATATGCCTTTATATTAGTTACCACTAAAGAAATCCTATCGTGGAGACAATATTCAATGCCTGTGTTAGGTATGTCTGAGAATATTTTGTATGAAAAGATTTTATCAGACTGCTGACATAGTTTTAATCTTCAGACACTCCTCTCCTGCCTTCCTTTCCCTTCAGCATTCCCTTAGGGAAGGGATATGAAACACGCACAACTAGCTGAAAGAGAATCAATTTGAAAAGTTTTTGCTGTCTTGAGTAGCTCCAAGAAGGGAGAGGGAAGAGAAAACCTTTTTCCTTACCTTTTCTATGTCAGTTTTATTGTATTCAGGTGGCCGGTGGTGGCTGGGAGTTTTGGGCAAAGATTCAGCTGACAGATACTTCTGTATTTCACTTTTGCTGTTGGAATAGAAGGGAAGGAAACCAGTTCAAACTGATCTAATCAAAATAGCTGTAAAGCAATGCTTTGCTTTCAGATGGCAAATTGATGCATGTAGTGGAGGTATCTGAGATAGTTTTACTGCCTCAAATTACTGTTTTTCCCCATTTTTGCAACTAGTAGAGTACATGAGTTAAGGTGGGGGATTATAACTCTTTAGGAAAAATTTATTTTACCTTCTTCTTCCTCTTACTTTTTGCACAGAAAGAATGGAAGCCACAATAAAAGCAAGATAACTCCAAAGTCACTTCAACTGTATTGGAATGGACAGCTCTGATGAAAGAGATTTTTTTTAAAATGTTCTGACCTAGATCTCACTGCCCTCTTTATTCCTACATTAGAGGGAGCTTGGGATCTGGCCCTACCTCTGTCTATGTGAAAGTAGAAACCCACATTATGTAGATGTGGGAATTGAATTGTGATGACAGCTGACTGGAAAACAAAGCACTAGCCAGTATGGTTTAGCCCTTCTGGGCAGGTATCCTGCCTCCAGGGCAGGAACACCTTTGCTTATAGTTGTTTGCACTGGGCTCACCTCAATTACTTGGTTTCTCAAGTGGACACGGTCTGTGAGGGTTTCTCTGCAAGGCCATGTTACTGCAAAAGTGAAATTGTTGGCTGTTTTTCTAGGAGGTTTTCTTACCATTGTTGCCTTGGCCCTGGCCTGTGGTGTGTGAGTTCTGGGTGCTAGTGCTGCTCTGCTGGAATACAGCCACTTGCTTCATGCCTGAGCCTCTTCAGCATGCAATAGCTTGATCCTAAGAATCTCTACCACCCTGTTCCGTCAAATGTCAAAGTAATGATTCAAAGAAGAGTCTTCAACTTTTAACTCAGATTTGGCTGTTTCTCTTCCACCTGTTACGTTTTAGCTGTGAAGAGCTATTTATCTTCAAGAACTTTTTTGTCATCTTTTCAGCTATTCCAAATTTATTTCTTTTTGATCATGTTAATTTTGGTAAGGTACACTATGCTTGTCATAAACAGGAAGAAATTGTATGCTCACAGCACTGTTATTTCACCAGCACTTATTGACTGTGGTGGTACCCTCTTGTCTGCTTTCACACTTCCCTGTGCATGGAACTGTGGTTTTGTAAACTTGCATATCGAACAGGAGCTGTAACAATGAAGTGCACTGTCAGCAGCTGTGCGCCCTATCTGCTCTGATGTCTGTGTGTCTTACAGAGTTTGACGGTGTTATCTCTATTCGGTGCTGCACTATATCCCTCTTTTCAGCAAGACAAGTTAGTGGACAGGGAGTTCTATGCTGCTCCAGCAATGATGATACCTATCTGCTCCGCAGCTGTGTGCTTTGGAGGCATTCAGTATTGCTTTAAAATAAGGAGATGCTTCTTACAGTAAAAGATTTCAATAAAAAATGATTACAGAAAACCAAGGTTTTCTTGAATGACCTCCAGCAATGTCCTGCTGCGTGTAACATCTTTCTTGTTTTCTCTTCAAGGATGGGGGAGAGCAGCAGCTGCGACATACCTCGTTGGCTTTGTGATCCTGGTCATCTGTTTCGCTCTTGCAGTCATCGCATTCTCGATCGAGATACTCCGCTTCAACTTTGTGCGAGGAATTGGAGGCTTGCTCTTTGTTGTTGGTAAGGCTGGGCACAAAGACAAGCTTATCTGAGATGTAAAACAGGCATTAGCAGAAAAACATGCTAGATGGAGACTTCTTATGAAATTAGCTGTCTTTGTCTAGTTTATGACTCACTTTCATGGGAAACAAGGAAAGGTTGATATAAGAGAATAATGGTGAGGGTAGCTCCAGTGGGGTTTGTCAGTTCGCACTTTCCCAAAAGCACTGTACAGGGACACCCAACACCTTTGACCCTGCATGTCACATGCTAACACTTAGGAGATGAGAGGCCTGGGTGCTTCCCACCTTTCTGATGGGAGGAGGAACAACAGGGCTATGGGAGGTAACTGGCTCTGCAGGGTTCACTGTGCCTGGCTGCAGGACAGGGCTGGTCATGGCATGCAGACATGTACCTTAGCAATCTGACAGTGTCAGCTGTAGCTGCTGCAATCAGATAGGCGTGGGGATCTGCCTTGGCCAGAAGTCACGTACCTCTGTAAGAATGCAGATTTGATTGCAGGACTGAAGCTAATCCTTACATATCTTAAATATGCAGTTATCTCCAGGTACCTTTTCTTAGTGGAAACTAAGAAATGCAATTTACTCCTGCTGTTCTTTTTTTCTCACTCTAGCTGCATTCCAGATCATTGGCTTGGTCATTTACCCAGTGAAATTCACAGAAGATATTCCACTGACAGGAGATAATATGTTCAGCTGGGCCTATGGTTTTGGCTGGGCCAGCACTGTCATTGTTATAGGTTGTGCTTTCTTCTTCTGCTGCCTCCCCAACTGGGAAGATGAAGTCCTGGGAAACATCAAGCCTACCTATTACTACTCCTCTCCAGAGAGAGCACCATACTTAAATTGAAAGATTAAGTCCACGTACGGTCAACTGTCAAAACAACAGAAGACTACCTACGATGTACATCTGGTGTGATTATAGGAGACTGAAAAAACCCACCTTATTTCACCCAGAGTATTTTTTTACAATCTCTGGCAATAAATTAGGAAAAATGTTGGCATCTTTAAGCAAATAACTCTTACCTAAAGTATTTAGTTACATATTCTCATATCAGTTCTGTTTGGGTGGTTTACTTGCTCCTTCCCTTCCCAACTAATTATTCAAACATTTGCTTATGAATAAAGATGATTGTGTTTCAAGTGTAGAAAGGAAGAGAATAGATTTTAAACAACCCAGTAGTGGGATCTGTGAGAGATCTTTTTTTTTTTTCACCTCTGGCAAAATTATATTAAATGCAACTAGAAAAAAAGCAGCCTTTCAAAGAATGTTTTTCTTCCATTGAAGTCGGTCCCAAGGAAGAAACTTCCCTGAGACTATCAGTCACCTGTCACCAAAAGATCTTTTCTTATTTCTGTTACTGTACTGTTACTGTCTAAAAGCTATTTGAATTAAGGGGAAAATAAAATTTATTTTCCACCGTTTGATGCTGTTAGACAGAGATCTCCTCTAAAGCATGGAGCTGGTGTGTAACAGTGGCTAATGTAACACTGGTGGGTTTGTGGCCACAGCAGGACTTGTGATGGAGTCACAGATATGCGTTTAATATACATTGTCAGAAACAATCAATTAAATTTCAGATGTTAAAACTATGTATAATTCTACATGGTATTTTAGGGATGCTGGTCTAGAAAATATCTTGTGAGTAGAAACAGAAACTGTTCTACTTGTCTACCTTTTTCAAACTGCAGTGTTTTAATTATCTGCATACTTTGGAGGAAAATCTTAGCATAAGGTATCTGAAAACCTCTAAAAGTTTCTAACACTGTAGGTACCTCAGTTTAGTAAACTTGGGGCTGTTTTATGAGTCACTAGGAGTAACAGGCAAAAATAGATAAGCAGTTCTGTGAGCAATTTATGTATGCAAACTTCATACAGACATCTGTGTCAGAGTAACCTGGCTGGCTCCTAGTTTGTGTTTCTGCAGTCAGCAGCTCCAAATAAGTATTCCAGCAAAGCAGAGCAGTGTCTGTGTTGGTCATGAACCTGCAGCAGCTTACAGCAGATTTAATTATGGTCTATAATCTTTGTCAGGGCTTTCTTCATCTGAGGAAGAAGGAAGAAGCTTGTTTTGTGAGCTCTTCCTCCAGTTTTGGGAGAAGCAGCTCTAGCAAGACAGACTGAGGGGGGTACACGTAGGGTGGAAAGCAAAGGCTGCATGTTACTCCGTTATTTCTTACTCTCATGAACCCAGTGCTTAGGGGAGGGTAAGTGTGTGGGTATGTGTATTCATGCACATGTACAAAATAGAACTTAAAAAGCATTAACCAACATACTGTAAAGCTAAAGTAATTTACAACTAATATTTTACAATGCCCAGTATTTCTTGTACCATATATTTTATAGCTTTCCATTTTGTAACACCTTTTTTAACTTGATAATACTATATATCGAATGTGATCCTGTTTTGGAAAGGTCATGTGACTCCTGAAGGTCCCTTCGAGGCCTGTATTTTGTAATTTTACAGAGCATAAATGTCTGCAGACTCCAGAACTGTGTTATGAGCTCAGTTATGGCATATACAATCAAGTGTATTTGTGATACTTTCTGAATAAGAGAATTCTGTGACAAATGTTTCCCTTTATTTCTTTTTTTTTTTGTTTTCTGTACAGTACTGGCTGTTGGAGAATATTCTGTAGACTTACCTGTATCATAAGTAATGATAGTAATTACTTCTATCGAATTCAAAACACAGTAGAGAATACCAAGTCTGGAAAATTCTTGCACAGCGAAAGCTGAGAAGGAGGTAAAAAAAAAAAGTAAGAAAACGGACACCTTTCCTAATGAGAGGGAGAATGGTATGGAAATCGGGTTTAGCATAATTTAAATCTTTTGTATGCTTTCTTATAAGCATTGTTGTAACTTGTCAAAGAAGCACAGATGTAAAATAAACTTGGCTCTGAATGTACTGGGAGGGGTAGAAGCACAACCAACGTGTTACACAACTAAGATGTTCCAGAGAAAACTATTGCAAATACTCATTAATTACTTTCAAGTGATACTAATGTATGTGACACTCCTTTCAAATGTGGTGGCTTAAATAAAAAATGTTTTAACTTATGGTTGTAGAAACTGGGTGGTGTTTGTTGTTCACGGGTTAATTTCATAAACTGAAATACGTAGTCATTCTTTCCTTCTCTTAATGTGAATATCAGTATCCATAAAGTGTCCAGTTAATAAAACAAAGTTAATGACCTCGTGTCCAGGAGGCGGCAACTTCATTTTCCAGTCAAATAAGCTTAGGTATACACTGCAAAACATGTCTGTGCACTTTCTTCAGAAGTGCCAGGCATGCTAAGCCAAAACATAAGTGCATCACAGCTTAAGGGGGAACTCTAAAGATTTTAAGTACACAACAGTGTACAGGAGGAATGGATGTGGGAAATCTGTTCTTTATCAAAACTGTTCCAAGTGCCTTTCCTATACTTTAAATAGTGAGAAAAAAGATGGTATACGGGGCTGCTATTTTCAGTGGAAGGCTGCACTTCTCCTGTGATTAGAAACCTTCCAATTTCTAACCTCAGATTATGCGAGGCCCACATTATAGCCCTGTGCTAGTGTCATTCTGTATTCTGAACAACTCTTTTTTTCCCCTGCATTTTTACAGAGAGCAAATCTGTCAGTCACTGCTGCCTTACACCCACCTGTGGCTTCTGATTTCTGGAAAGACATGTTCATCATTCCCCTGTTTGGTTTTTTTTAATCTGTTTTCTTCCTCAAATGTTTTAATTTTTAAGTACAGCTACTACCCTGGCTTCTGGTACCTTGCATGGATTTCTTTTTGGGTTTTGGTTCCATGCCTCCCCCCTCTTAACTACTCTTAATTTTAAATATACAAATTGAGAAAATATTTTGGTTCCTTTTAGATTTTCCTAAATGCTCTGAAGATGATTGGAGGGTTTCTATAGTGCCTTTCTTTTGACAGGAAGAAAATTTGTACTCTTGTTTAAATACAAGTCTGTATTAATCTGCAGCCTAAATCTGTGCTTACTAAAATCCCCTGAACAGCTCCAGCAAGCTTCAGGCTGCAGGGTTGCTCCTTCTAATCCAACCCTGGAGAAAAGAGAGCAGTTCAGGAGAATCTGAGCACACCTGGCCCTTGTCTCAGGAGGAGTTATGGGCAATCAAAAATGTGCATAACTGAGTGCTAGGGAAGGCTAATCGACCTGAATGGGATGATTAATGCTTAAATCTCATGGATATGGGAAACAGCAGCCACACCCCACTGGGATTTTGTATTTTTAGTTGACGCAACAAGTGACTAATATTTTAGACAATTCGTTGTCAAGGAAGAATCCTAAAAGAGTATTCACCTGACCTTTACATTCTGCATACAAGGGCTTTTGGACCTAGAGTACATACATAAATCAAGAGTGTAGTAACAGATTATTAGGAGGGGATATGTTGTTATGGTGATAAGTACTCTAGAAACAAAAACACCCACATGCTAAAAGAAAGTGTTGCGCACACACACACACACACACACAAAGAGTTGCTAAGATCATTGAACACTTATGAATTAATAATGAACTAAGCATATATATCTATGGAAACCGAGATGCTTTAGGAGATGCACAACAGCTGAGAGAGTGGTCTCACAACTCAGAGCAGTGGAGGTTGCTGGCAATGTGGAACAGCCCCCTAAAAAACCAGGTTATTCTGTGCCAGTAGATGAAGTTGCACAGATTTTTAAATGAACTTGGGAGATGGTACTCACAACCAGAACAAAGTTTAATCAAATCTGGAGGATGTATTTGTCAAAAATAGGGATGCTGAGTTTCTAAATGTGATTCCTGTAACAAGTGTCTGTACAGGAGTAGTGAAATCCATATGCAATGAGTTCACAGAAGCTGGTATATGTCAATGCTACTGCACAGGTGCAGCAGTTTATATGTGTACATCCCATTGAACAAGAATGTGTCAATTTTCCTGTGCATATGCAGTTGTATTTATAAAATGGGTCCAATGAATCCATGGTGCAGGTCTGCACTGGTACAGTAAGCAGCCTTTAGTCTGGGATTTCCTGGTGTCCAAACATGTGGGCAAAGCTGCTCCAGTTACAAAACTCAACATCTAGAAATTCCAGGCAAAAATCCAATGCCCTCAAATTTTGCCTTATAAATTTATATTTAAATTAGTTGGTAGTTGTCAGAATAATCCAAAGGGTTTTTTTATTATGATTTTTGGATTCATAAATTTAGTAAGACTGTATTTATAATAAAGACTTCAGAAGAAAACATGCAGACATGCCTAGAGCTTTATAACATTACAGCTATAAGCAAGATAAATAATAATGTATGATAAGAACTACGCATTGTGTAATATAATTAATAGAAATAAATATCTAATAAATAGAAATTAATTATATTCCTCATGGGTTCATCTTTGCAGGATTGGATAGCACTAGAAGAATTGGTATGATTGCTGCTTTTTATTTATTTATGGGAATGTGGGCAACACATACTATTTTTAACAGAGGTCTTTGTGGATGCAGAATATTTTGTAAGCAATTTGAAAATTATTTTTTCTCTGATTTGGAATAGAAAAACAAAACAACCCTCAAAACAAAACTTGGGAAACTCATAATTGCCATTTTGAATCAAGACAATAGGATAAGTTGAAAATGTTGCCAAGAGACCACCAGTTTCATTTCAGCCTGTTTGTCAACTCAATTTCATATCAAACATTTAAAACTGAAGAGGTAATTTCCATATAACATATTGGTTTGAGCAAAATTCTGCTTTTGGCTGGAGAATCTCAAAGTGAAAATTCCTGGACAAAACTCTTAAAAGATATGCTTGGTGTGCATATCATAACTGTAAATCTCAGAGTGCTTAAAGAAGTAGCTGTTCCCAACTGACCTATAAGGCACAGCAAATAAAAGCCAGTCCTTTGACAGAGAACTGTAAGTAGCAAGGCTGTGGCACCTGGGAATTATCTAAGTAAAGCTAGTTTTATTCCTCTTCTACGGCAACTGAGCCATATGCTTTACAAGGAGTTACTGTTATGATCCACTACAACAGGACAAGTATTAGTCAGCCTACCTATGCCACAGGGAAGTTGTGGAGCCCAAAGAAAGTTGATTAAGTAAAATTATATGTAGAAGAGGACTATGTTGTACCACTGTAACTGCTTACACAGGATTTCATAAAAATAATGTAATATGCTATGATTCTTTGATTCTATGATTCTGTGTGCTCACCAGAGAGCTTGTGATCTTGATAGCCACACAAGGAAAATACAGACACCTACAATGGTTACAAACGTCCAGAGGCCCTCTCAGCTGTTAACTGTGTAGTGGATTTACAGGACCCCATTTATTTCAGCCATTTGCCTGGAGAAGGGGGAGTTAACTGAATTCATCAAACTCGCTAAGAGCATCTGAAAGAAATACCTGATGATTAAATCTTGTTCCAATATAGAGCTTATCATGTCCTCTAGCAAAAACTAGCTGATAATTAAATCCATACTCAGGCACACACAGTCTCTGTAACTTTCATAATCTTATGTGTTCCTTATTCGTGTTTTCCTAATACAGTCTTCAATTGCTCACATAAGTGACAATCCTGGATGCTGCCCTGTTTGCATCTCGTGTTAAAACTTACTGGTTTGCACATGTAGCCTTGGTAAGGAAAGGAAGAAAGTCCTTTCAAGCCTAAGAATTTGTCCTGTTGAGGCAAGCCTCCTTTACTGGCGAGAGCCAGCCAGTGCTGCGCACGGGTCAGGCTTCGGAGGTTCCACAGTAAGCTGGTCTTGGATGACTCTTGATAAAAATCTTAATTCCCTGTGGGAATTTGCCTCTAAGCTCAGCAGTCAGTGAATCAAACATCTGCAGAGCTTTCCTGTGCTGTGTGGGGCAGAGAGAGGAAGGCTTTCCCAAACACAGAGCAGCAGGATTGAGCACTGACCACTCCCAGGTCATTATAAGCGTCATGGAGGAGTCACAGTGTCTGGTCACCACGGGAGAGTCCCTCAGAAAGGGCTGATGCGGGGGAAACTACAAGGTCTCAATTGAGTTCATTTCTTCAGGAGGGTGTTCTTATTTTGCAAAGAAGTAAAGTCAGGTCCTGTTCAAAAGGCTTTTCCAGTGTCCTTCTAATTAACATAAAGGAATTGCAGCTTGGATTACCCTGTGAACACTTTTAATGTCTGAAGGTGTTTTTCTACATGTGCTTACTATGGATGAAATATTAGTCACGTTGAGAACGCTATTGCCCCACTGCCCAGGGGATGCAGGGCAGTGACCACAAGGTACAATTTGTCTAACTGAGTTGCATCACTGTATAGCCTGTGGTTGTAACAATAACTGCAGTGCAGCCCTTTCCAAAGGAAAACAGCAGATTGGCATTAATAAAAAAAAGGGTCGATAGTTGTAAATGGATTAATAAAGATGATAATAATAATAATGAGATTTATGATAGCTCATGACAAACATGTTTCTCAGTTGTGTGACTTATTAGATGTAAGATAACACACAAGAGAACAGATCATAAAATAAATTTAGCAAAGCTTTTAAAATCCAGACTCTGGGGACTTGTTGTTTATAATCAGTGTGAACATCAGAGAATGAAAACGTGCTTGCTGCAAAAGTCATGAACATGCACCACAGCCAGTCATCTTATGATAATCCAGTAATTTATATAGCTTAGCTGACAAGGTCAGAGACTAAAGGTCAGTGAAAATGTGCGGCCAATCATTTCTAGGCTTCTTCTTCCACTAAGAAAACCATTTGTGTATTGGCTGAAAAAGGCATATTTTTATTTTTAGTGCTAATGCCTCTTAGCTCTAATGGTTACTTCAGGTGATAATGATGATTCATTAGCAATATTTTTAGTTGCAGAAAGTGCACTACAATCTAACAAACAGTTTTAACACTGATAATATATAATTTTCAACAGATGATGCTGTTGTTAGCCAGGAGGGACTATCCACAGATACCAGAGAAGGAGAAAAAGCATTTGCTTTCATGTAAACACCCCGCTTGTACATTGCAAAAGACGAAGCATGGTGAGGGTACATCATCACTTCAAATCACTTAAAGTTTCCAATCATTTTCCCCTGTTAGTCATAGAAGTATCAGAATTACATGAGATAGATACATAATTTCATCACCTTTGAGTGATGAACCCTCTCTCCTCTTCCAGATGTCACAAAATACCATTTTACTGAACATGAAGATTGTTTGTAGTTCTAAGTTGTTGAGGGATGACAAAAAATGGGCAAGACACAGAAACACCCATGATGATTGAACACTACTCACCTTCTTTCACAGTGTGACAATGCGCTCTATGGTACCACCTCGCAGATGCTAACATTGTGACAGTATGCATTCATCCACAGGTGAGCTACAGCAGAAACTGATGACAAATCCTTCAGTCATAAGTGCCTACCTGAAACATGGCTGAGCATTCTAAATGCAGGGAGGACCATTTTAGTCCTCAACAAATATTGGCTCCTGTCTGTTGATGACAAACAAGACATCACTTTTGTCTTGTGACGACAAGTGCAGACTTCATACTAGATTTCCAGTACAAAATTGCTTTAACTTGATTTGGCTATTTCCTTAGAAAGCTGCAATTTTGTGGATCGAAACTTGGCAAGAGGTTGCATATAGACAGATGAATGAGGGCTTGTCTACACTCTACTGCCACATTAATGAGTGCTTCTGAAATCATCTTTAAAAAACCATTTCATATCCAAATCTGTGTTCTCTCAATTTTTTGAATTCTATTGTGCCCATTTCTACCTCAGCTGTGGCAACAGAAAGAATGTGTACAAATAGACTACAACAGCTTGCAACTACCATCATAATGCACTAATGGTGAGCGTCAAATGATATTAGTTTTAATGTAAATATGTTTTTTGAATCATGCATAAAAATGATACATTGCAGTGCTATAGAACTGGTAAATGGCATCTTAAACATTAGGTTAATGATAACAGAATTTGTGGATAGCTCAAATGTGGACTACAATGGAAGTTATATTCTATTCTAAGGAAATGCTTGTTCTCTTCCCTGATGTTCACTTTACAAAAAACTATGTGAGACTGTCCCTTAATTCCAATTCAAAACAGCAGCTGACATGTCTTCATAGTTGGCTTTAGCTTTTAGTGACATTAAAATTCAATGGCCAAAACTGCAAAAATTTCCTGCTGTCACAGAAACCTGATGGATGCCCTTGATGGACCTCTCACAGCCACTGGGATATTGGACTGTGTCTGAGCCACAGGGCAGCTGCTGGCAGGATGCTTCAGCTAGACAGAAAAAGAGATAAAGCAGCCACACCACTGCTAATCTACCACCAGGATAATAAGATATCTCTGATGAGAGATATCACACTGTGTCATATTAATCTGTTCAAATTGCGTTCGTGATGGAGTTGCTACTTCTTCACTGTGCTGTAGCTCATTGCTGTGAATATTCCAGTTTGGTTCTGTGCAAGCTCCATGCCTCATTAGGCACAGCGTATCAATGCAATGTAAATTATTAATTTCTTTTATTTAGGCCACTATTGATTTATGAATATTAATTGAGAAAAATGCTGTGAATTTGCTGTTCAGTCTGGCTGTCACATTGCACCATGATCTGCAGGACAATCACAAATTTCTGTGACTAACTGGACTCAGTACTTGGATGGAGTCCCACCTGACAAAATTCACCATGGGAACAAGGGATACTTTGCATCGTCTGGGCTTAACTGTGTTTCACACAAATCGGCTTCAATCTGTAAGGGCTGCAGCTGCTTCCAGATGCAAATGCATCTGGGTCCTACCAAAATCCTAGGTTGTAGCAGCTGTTAGTTCAAAGAGAGAGTGCAGGGAGCACAGCTATATTGCTTCTGAGCCGACAGAGAGAAATCTGCCCTGCAGGAGGCTGGCTGGTCTCCCGGGGCATAAGGAGGTGAGGGCTCATCTCTGCATCACTCTCAGCATGCTGCAGACAAGCTCTGACAGGCCTCAGACAGTGCATGTACAGCCAGAGCCATCCACAGGGAGTGTTTGTAAGGCTCAGTCAAATCAAAACTCATTTTTTTTCTCCCACTAAGGCTATATCCAGATAATACTGTATTTTTAATAATAAACTTTGGGGGATTTCCCCTGTAGCTATGCCCCAAAGGGAGGAAGGGGGGACAGTCTCACGTTCTTTATTGTCTTAGCTTTATAGCAGCTACTGGAATTTTTTTAATTGTAAAAAGTAAGGTAGGTTTTATTTTTAAATGGAGTCCAAGAAAGGCAGCTTTCAGCCTCCAGGTGGCAAGTTTCAGAAGCAATCACCCTCTCGTGCAAATAGTTCCCTGTTCTGTCTGTTTTCACCTACCATAGAGCAAATCCCTTAGGAGATAGAAAGGTGTATGCACAGCTGTGAGATTCTTCTGCTGGTGGGAACATCAGGAAGGAAAGTGTTAAATGCTGAGGGTAAACAGCACCCGATTTGTTACCTAGTCAGCAAGGCAGAGAAGATCCCACAGATAAATCCAGCCTCAAAGCTTCTCCCCAGCTCAACTGGTTATTGCTCAGCAGTAGCTCTTACTCATCTGAATCTAGGTGGAGCTCCTTTCCTCCCTCCATTCCTCCCTCCCTCTCTGCTCTGTTTCTCCTGACTTTTCTCAAACATCTGCACATGCGGCCGTAGGTACTGGCACTCGCTTTCCAGGAGCTTTGCAGAAGCACCCATTGCTTTTTGTCGCTGAGTCTGCGGCAGAGACAGCTGTTCCCGTCCCACCAGCCACCCCTGCCCTGAACGATGGTGAAGTACGGCCTCGACTACACACGGTGCAGATGGATCCTACCCCTGCTCCTAGGCATAGGAGTCATCTTCGGTATCATTGCGCTGGCGGGCAGGGGCTGGCTGGAGTCGCAGACCTTGCCCTACGTGCAGCAAGCGTCGCTATGGGAGAACTGCAGGAGGCCTGATCAGGGTGGGGAATGGAACTGCGAGTCCCTCATGGGTTACGGTAAGCGCCTGCAGGGGTGGTGGGGAGCAGTCTCTGAAGCAGCAGGTCACATCTCCAAACTCATCTTCCCTCAGCTCTCCTAACTGTATCGCCTAGTATCTGGCATTTATATGTGAGGTTACGGGCAATAAGGACTGTCACTGAAATATATCAAGGCTTTTGACTACACAGGTGAAGAAATAAAATGCCCTCACTCCCGTGAAATTAAAAACTGATGGGTTACATAATACAGAAAACCCCCAAACATGGTAATGTACCAGTGTAGAAAATATTACGGCATTTTCTTCCTCTCTTAGAAGAAGCTGGTAACCTCTTCTCACTAATCACTACTTTTCAAAACTTAACAGCTACTGCTGATCAAATATGCAAACAGCAGGTTGTGTGGGTAAGCCCGGCATTAGTGTGACAAGCAAGTTTGAGTGCCAGCAAGAAATCGGGATGTAAAAATGTAAGATGATAGGAAGATATTCCCAGGGAGTGTCAGGCTGCAGAATGCTGCCCTGAAACTGCTCCGGTAGGTGGGTCGTGTGAAAAAGTCTCCTTGTGATTATGAAAGAAAGCTCTAAAAGATGAAAGGATTTCTTGTTTGTACTGAGTTATGGTTAAGTACGCTATTAAACATGTTGTTGACCCAGGTGCAATCTTCAGCTTGAAAAGATGTAAACCACTGAGCCTGGGAGAAGAGCCCAAGAGAAGGGTCACTCTAGATGTGCCCTGTTTCTTTTTTTTTTTTTTCGCTAATAATTCAAATAAAAAGGAAGATTCTTTTTTTCTAAGGCTAAGAATCTCAGCTTTTATTGTTGAAAATGAGTGCAAAAACACTTGCAGAAGCAATCTCAGGGATCATTTATTACAGCTTTTCAAAATTGTTCCTGAAAGTTTATTGAACATCATCAAACTCCACCTTCTGTGCACAAAATTTGGCTGTAATGAGTTAATTGTAGCAGGCCTATGTGAGTGCTGGGCTCCAGGGCAAGACCAGCTCTATTGAGCATCACACCCAGTCCTGCTCTCAGGGCTCCACGATCAGCTGTGTGTCTGGGCGTAAGTCAAGTCGGCAAATTGGCCTCTGTTACATGGCACTAGAGAGCAGGAGAGAGAACATGATGCTTAGCAAAAGGGCTTCTCCCTAAGCTTCTCCTCCCAGGCTTCCTGAAGAGTCAGCCCTCCTCTTATCTCCACAAATGCCAGTTTTAACTGGATAGAAAATACCAAGACATTTCACCTTGCTTCTCTTGATAATACAAGAGAATTTTCACCCTGCTTCCAGGTCCTATAGAGTTGTTTGGCATTTCACTTCCTTCCTTATCCTGCCTCACTCTGATAGCCTTAAATTCTGCATCTGCATGCAGTTTCCCGCTGGACAGCATCTACAGACAAACCAGAGAGGTCATCCTCTATGTGGATTATCCTGCAGTGTTTGGGTTTGCCATGAATCACATCCACAGTAAGTCCAGCACTTTTAACACAGACATGTTGGACTTGGTATACATATGCAGAATATTATATGGCAGCTACGATGGAGAGTCAACTGATGTTTCTGAAAGCATTCAAAATGCTGTTCATGAGCTGTATGACTAAATTATGCTCTCAATGGGCATACATCTATCATTTGACATCTTCACAGTGACTAAAAATCCAGGAAACATAAGCAAATCCTCAAAGTCCTCCTGGAAAAAATGTCCATGTGAAAGAGAAGAAGACGTCTGGGACAATGGAGTCACTTAGCCAGTGGGAGAATATGTAAAGCCTGTATGTAAACAATGTATGCATAGGCCAGGTGACAGTGCATTACACCGCCACACTTCTGCCTCAGCAAGATTATGCCATTAAAATGCAGATTCTTCACAGGGGTGAGTTATTCCTAACCCATGAGAGGTCTGTAGACTGACTGTTAAAGATGCAATCCCATGTCACTGTCCTGATCTTTCCAGACCTTTCCCTCAGATATCTTTTCTCCAGGGCTAGATTGTGCTCAGATCCAATCCTGGTCTCTGTTTTTATTTGCTCAGTGATGTGGGATTGGGATTTTTCTTCTGTGACTCCTGCTTTTTCTTACGCTGGGCACAGGTGTCTTGGATTCCAACCAAAAGACAAGGCCATGAGACAGCATCTCACAGCATCCAGGTCTTGTATTGAGCCTGATTCTACCTGCCTCAGTGTTTAAACATAGGGTTTTTACAATTCTGGCACTGCATTTATTCACAGTACTCCAGAAAGGCCTTGGAAAACAAGCAATCAGCATCATGTGGGATATTTAACTTTATCCGCCTTCGTGAGTGCAGAGACAAAAGACATGGTGTAAACATAAAGGACAGAAGTGTTTTACAACCTTCCTGAGATGAGATCTCTTTCCCCTCTCTATTCCACAGTTTCCATCTCATTTCTTCTGATCTTTACTTTCAGCTTCCCTGTCTAATCTGCCACTAGCTGGTAGGTTCTGAAATTCCTGCAGGGATGGTTTCACTGATATATGTGATATGCATGTGTACTCCAGCATTGTCAACATGACTTGGAGAGTGTAGTTATCTTAATCCACTACAGACATCTTCATCATATCATAATGAGATATGATTGTAACATTCTTGCAAGTTTTTAATTATAATATGCAAATTCAAATCAAATGCTGCACGTGCAATGTTTATAATTCTCCTTGAATTCCTGCTGTTTGGCTTAAGATGTGTTTATACACAGTCAGAAGACAAAACCCCAACATCATTGAGGTTGGTCAGATTGGAAGGGAAGCAGGCTAAATGTTTCATTGGCTGCACCAGTGGAGTTCGGAGTTTCTGAGTAGCTGCTTAAAATAGCAGAATTAAAACCTCACAGGGTCACAGGGAAGACTTTTTGTTTGTTTGTTTTGAAAGCCAGTAGAGTAACTCCATTTGTGCAGTTGTGTTTTGTGAAAGCATCAGTTCACCTGTGGTCTTTTGCAAAGTTTATGAGCTCTGTGAAAAGTGAGAATAGAAAGAGTTTACACAGTTGTTTTCTCCAAGAGTTCAGATCATCTGCTTTAACCATATGACACTCATGTAGTCTTTATCAGAAGTCTTTTGCTTTTCAAGCGTATTTAGTTCAAGTAAATGGAACTTTCTAGGTAAAAATGCCTAGTGCATTAGGACACTTAGAATGCACGGAGTTTAGGATCAAGAGCTGAGAGATACAAACAGTAACTTTTCATTGTTCTGTCTTTATGAAGAGAGATGAAGACGTTTGGATATAGAATGAGCATGATACGGAATGTATCTGTCTGGGACATGGCTAAGTTTACAAAGAAAATGCAGAGATTAAACCCCACCACGAAGCTAATACAGCACTCCTTTGTTTTTCTTGATCTTAGGCTATATTGCTTCTCTTGAACAAGGAGTGTCTTGCAGACCTGAGACACTTTTGCAATATGTAATTTTATTCCACTGCAGGCTTTGAAGATGTTTAAACATGTGCAGGTTTGATTGGGGGAAAATAACTGATTTTATTAGTCTCAACGTGATGTACAATAGGATGAAAATCTTGTAGCTACACTTGTCCCATTTTATGTTCCACCCAGCCCTGCAGCTCTTCCATGAGCAGATGCTGCCATCAAAACAACTGAAAGTTTAAAGTTTGAAGTCTAGATTGAAGTTATCAGCTCATTTGCATAGTGTAAACAGAGATCTTGGGGAAAAAAACCAGGTAAAGACTTTTCCACATGGCAAGTGGAATCCAGTTCCTCAGTTATCTTCACATTCTAGTATCCAATTAAAGCCTTTTTCTAAGATGTGTGGAGGTTTTAGTGGCTGTGGACATTAGTGGATGAATGATTTTGCCATGTGGAAAGGATACCTTCCTGCAGCTTGTCTTCCAGGCAAATCACTGGCAACTATGTTTTAGGTAATTCCAGTTTTATTTTGATCTCTGACTATTAAGGCAATACTACAAGATATGAAGGCTAGTATAGTATGATTATAATGAACAAAAATTACTTCAAATATGACCATGGATGGGTATGGCTACAAGATAAGTGAAAGAAGGGAATATTGCAAATCCTTTCGAGGAAAGAAATATTCTGCATCCCCTTTGATGAGTAGATTTTCTTCCCTGTTTTGCCTGTATCAGGCTTTTGTTTCTGGAGAATCTTTTGCTATGATGAAGCACTCTTTATTATTCTGGAGGAGGAACAAAATGGAAATCACTTACTAAAAGGGTAATGGTACAACAGCAGGTACAATCCTCAGGGAATGATACAACAGCAAGGTTCATGGTGTGGTTGGGATTGGTTTCCAAGCATCAAAGGCCCTCTCTTAATACTACACCTACCACTGGCCTTGCACTGCTGGCCACACAGCTCTCCCTCCAGAAAACTACCTTCTCCATCAGACCAGTGGCTCATCACACCTGGGGCACAGGACAGACGAGGCACTAACTTTCACCATTGCCATGCTACCTATGTAAAACTGTTTTGCCTTTCCCTGCATTCCCATAACACCTGACAGCCAGCACCTAATCCCAGGCATGGGGAAACCCTTAATTGCCTCAAGGTGAAGCAAGTACCCTGAGCAGAGTGACACCGGGGTATTTCCAGAGGGACAGAATGGGATACAGCAGGGCTTGGAAGGAGAAGCAAGCTGTCTCAGTGGCTCTTTGGCATCTGAGAGTGTCTGTACACCAGAAGAGAAATGAAGCAAGCAAGTAACTGTGCTTTTGAAGCAGGGACCAGCTAAAGTCATAGTGCCTTTACTGTAGATTTTCCCTGAAGTCAAGGTTCTGTGTTTAATAGCTTTCAGAATCTGGTAAAATCCATGTAGATTTGTGGAAGTGTCCTTACAGCTGGGAAACAAAGGCTGGGGATGTTTCTGACCAGTCCAGGGAAGCCTGTGGGAGAGCCCAGGATGGAGCCCAGGTCTATGCCCAGTAAATGTCCCAGATCACAGGGCAAACCTTGACTCCTTTGAAACAGGATGAACTGAAAATGAAAGCCTGTTGCTGTTCCTACAGTACTGTAGCATGAAATGGTTATATTTATATAGAGTGATTGCCTGTAGTTTAATGACAATGTGTGGAGAAGCACATAATTTCCTGTTATCAGTCTCCTGAAAGTGTAGCATTACCTGGGACTAACCAGTGAGAAATGACAAGATTAGTTACTTAATAATGTAGAATATTCAATAACTATTCAAAACATAGAATGATACAAAATGCAGTCTCAATTAAACATATAGAGTAATGAAAATATCACAACAGTGTATTTAAGGAATTTAGCTGCAAGAATGAAAGAAAAAGTTCTGGTTTTCCCCAGCTTGTAGGGGACACTTCATTGTTTCTAAAAAGTTATAAGAGAAGGGAATCAAGCCCAGGGCATTTAATTACCATGGCAATTTTCATTTCTCATCTGCGATTGCTAACAAGTTATCCCTCGTAATTTAAGAGTTTGTCCTTTTATAATTTTAGTGGCAGATTCATTTAATCAGAGTCTTTTCTAAATAATAGTTATGTTCTTGAGCAATTAACTCTACAAACCTCCCTTTAATAATTACAGTTAAGATTGGGTGGAAAAACAGCAGTTACGTAGAGGGTTCTCATCTCCCCATCAGGAAATATGAACTGCTGGTGTTGAGGACTTTGTGAAGATCCTCAACACTTTGTGTTGTCAGGACCTGAAGTCCTCGAGAGAGGATTCCATTCACTCACACACAGGAGTCATCTCTGCAGAAAGCATGTGGAAACTTGTGGTCAAGCTCTCAATTCTCTTTACCTCATCTCTTCCTCTAGCTTATTGAGGTAATCTGATACAGCAGGGCTAAAATAACCTCTCCATAGCCTGAACAGTGATAGGGGTGGCAAGATGCACTCACAGTTTCACTGTAGGTTTAAACAGTCAGATTGCTTAAGTGGAAAAATGTTATGTAGGAAAATAAATGAAACTCTCAAGATATTTTTTCACATTTCTATGTCACTTCTCACTGGCAGCTTGTGTTGTTCTGAGCAACTTTAAACACATTGGCTCAGTGACTGTTGCAATGCTATGTTTCTTCGTGGTTAAGTACCATTACAGAATATCTCATTGGTCAAAAATTCCCAGCAACTCCAGCTAGTTTGTGGCATGATGGCAGTAAGCCCATGTCCCAGAGATATCTAGCTTCCTTCTACTAGTACTAAATAACGCTTCAGATCACTTCAAGTGTATTAAACCTGCAATTTAATACATCTAATGTCATCTATTACGTTGACCTATGCCAACTTAATGTCACCTATTATGCACACTGTGCCCAAATCAGGCCCCAAATACAAGAAGTCTCTGTGCAGTTCACTAAAAAATGTCATTAGCACTAAGGAGCAAGTGATGAAGACTTTCAGGAGGCATTGTAAAACTGTTTAATTTGTAAGAACAGTAAATAGAATTAATGTATTTTTAGGAGCACAAAGCACCATTTCTGCCTATATATTGGGTTTTATTTTGCAAATGGTGAGATTTTGCTTCTAACAGAAAATCAGATCCAGATTCACACTGCTGTCTGTTAGAGGGAAATTCCCTAGTGCAAAAGGCAACTTTCAGCAAGGTTTCAGAACAAAGTTTGCTTACAGCATGAAAACTGCAGATCAAGAGTGAGAACAATGCTTGGTGCATATGGAAATAAGATGTCAATTCAGTGTTCTTTAGTCTCATATGTCTCTGGGAATATAAAACTTTAAAAGAGCTTTTTTGGAAATGTTCCACTCTGCTATTTTCATTAAAAATCCTAGTTCATAGCCTGTGTTATTATTGAAATTGATTCTATTTAATTCACATTCAATATTTCAGCCCATCTTTAACTCAGGGGTAGTTAGGGAGCAGGTACATCTTGCTATTCTCGTTAACTGAGCTTATGTAAATGAGCTGATTAATCAGTGCCTTACCTGTTTTATTTACCTGATCCTCTCAATTCTCATATACACATCCAAGTGTAAGTAATCCTGCTTTAATTTAAAATAAATAGGAAAAAATAGGAGGAAAAAAATGTTATAGCGTTAAAGTGTATGAGACTGAGTTTTAATTCTGAAATGTTCTCAATGTATGCAACTGCTTCTGAAGATAATGTGAGATAGGGGTGCTCCCTGACTCTCATGAGCAAACCTTTAATTTTGAGGCACTGTGTGTGCATTATTTTTAATAGCTAACTTACTCCCTTGGTGCTCACTTTGATGATGGCTCTACACACTCTGCCACTTCTGCCTTCCTAGCGCTAGGTAAGCATCAGGAAGCAGCCCTCATTAATACATTTGCAGAAGCCAGCTTCTAAGTCAAGCTTGTACATGTCTGAGCTTATTATGAGATGAATTTGAACCACTCCCTGAAGATGTAACTGCTCCTCCCCTCAAATTCAAGTTGGAATAGCTTCTCAGGTTCTTACCTCAGTAAGAGGGGAGGGTTGCAGATTACAAAGAGGCTTTGCCTGTGTTTGTTTGTGAGTGAAGTCAGTGGTGAGGAATTAATAGGTTTTTGCTTTAATGGAATTAGAGCCCTGCGAGTCATACTGAACTATCACTTTAACATTCAGCTGTGGTCAAGACACTGCTTTCTGCTAATACCTACTGTGTTTTATTGATAGATGTCATATGCATAAAGGATCTTGTCCTTAATGTTGTCATTTAAAGTCATTATTATGGGGTAATTGTCATAAAGTCCTAATCCTTTCTCGTTTATATGGGACATGTTACTAATCACCAAAAAACTTTTGCAATGACATTATCTTAGTCTGAACCTAAATAGGTCATTCTCTGTTTCCATGGTTGTCTCTTAAATAGCAGCAGGCTAAAATCTGATTCCAGCTCACATAAAAATGACTTTCATGTTATGAGATACTACTCTGTTATTAAATGAGAAATCCATAAAAACTGCCAATGAACTCTAAAGAAGTAATGCTAGGGGAATTAAGAAGGAAGTTACCAAAGAGGGAGCCTTACAGAAGGACTAAAAATTATGTATTCCACTCCAAAAGATATAAATTCACATGAAAAAAAAATAAATTCAAAGGAAATCATCCAGTATTGACTACTGTGGGAAAAATACACAGAAAGTGAAGTTGTTTCAAAAATGATCAAGATATAATGAAGACAGAAACTCAGAAAATAATGCACATCCAATCACGCCTTTGATTTTTTTTTCTCATTTTATTCTGTTCATAAATTACCCATGACTAACATGTGATTTTTCCTCATTTGTGCAGATTTCCTTTGAAACTATTTTCTGTGAATAGCTTTCAGTCTGCACATGCAGTTTATCCATAAGCTGCTTTTAATAGTTTTGGATTTATCTTGGCTGTATACAAACACATGCACATGGGTATTTCAATGCCAGCTCATGTGATCAGCAAACACTTGCAGAGATTTCAATGTACACTTATTTTCAGAAAGAGCCCAGAAATTTCCGATAGTTGGCGTGTTGCGGAGTTGGGATTTCCAGGAGACAGGATTTTGCACTGTTTAGTGTTGCACAGGTAACACAGGGAATCCAGAGTCCCGATATCAGTGGCTTGCACATACACCAGCAGCTTGTAACCCTTCAGCTGATAAAGGTGTATTAATGAGTTTGATGGACCATCTTAAGATGCAGAGATCACATGCTCTGCTGTAAACATGGGCACTTTCACATCAAAACTTTCTTGAGGAGTACAAACCAAAGGGAAGTGGGTAAAACCTGGCCAAAGCAGTCCCTTTTCAAAGTGAAGCATGTGCTCTGCAGTGTTCACCACACCCTGATGAAGAATGTCAGGTCGAGAAACCCAAGTGAGTTGAGCTTTGTTTCCAAAATAATACTCTTTCCCTTTAATCAGAGAGGTGTAAAACAGGTTAAGCTCTGCAAACTCAGCCTAGAAACATTCTCATTACATACAACAGAGAAATGAATTGCCACCATTGCAGATTTTAGTTCTCGTAAGAATTGCTTTGCAAGATTGGAGATAGAACTGCAGCGTTTGTGTTTCTTTCCCTTGGTGGTATGAAGGATAACAGAGAAAAATATTAGTCTGTTACATTTTCTCCTCCCAATCCCTATTTCTTTTGAATTAAAGATATCCTTCCTCAAATTGCTGCACAATTCACTGCAGTGTTAAAATGATCAGTCAGCAAGAACCTGTAGGTAATTGTTGGGGTCTTTGAGGTGGCAACAAACCTTTGTTTTTCTTTCCAGTGCTAGTTGTGTATTTTTCTTCAAGTCAGGAAGAAAATTTGGAGAAATATGTACTTATTGATTATACAAGGAACAGTACTCCTGAATTCTCTGGGGTGACTTTCAGAAAATGTCACCCAAAGAGAGGCTTGATAGTTTATGTAGTTTAGGGGTGACAGATCAAGGAAAACAGGTGAATTTTACTGTGAATATTTTCCCATGGTTTGAAACACGTACACCAGAAAAACAAGTATTTGCATTTGTCATGAGGGAAGTAGGCTTCCCATGCTATTTTCTAGGAACAGCAGCTCTGTTTTGAGGGTATCATTTGAAGCATGAAAGATGGCAGGCTAAGGAAATACTAGGTCTGGTTGTTCAAAGTTTTGGCTCAACTTACTGCTGGGCAAGGAAGTTTGTTTCCTTTTGTGTGAAGCACGGACAGTGTTTACACTTTTGCAAACTGTAAAAGCAAGTGAGTAAAATCAGGAAGGTGGGAAACTGGAGGCACTCAGACCTGGATCTCTAATTAAGTCCATCAGGTTCCCCATGGCTGCAGCCAGCTACAGGATATTCAGAATGTGCAATCCAAGAGGTAGTCATGCTACCTCCAAACTGAGTTAGCTTTAATAGCAGAGTAATAAAGCTGCCTTATTATTGAATTCTGTCTCAGTTAATTATCTTGCTCATAAGATACCATGAGTTTTGGCCTGGCTTGGGTGCGCTCTTCCTGATCTCTAAATTAGCTCAGGGGTCTTCTCACACTGTAGGGAGTTCTAGAAGGCAGGCATTTATTTTCATTTTCCAATAGTCACATATTACTCTACTCATTTTGGATAGCCCAGACTTTCACAAATCATTGTTGATTGACATACAAAACACTATTATCAGAAGCACTGTCCTTGCTCTGCTTGAGATAGGCATGAAAACATGGGTTCCTTCTGCCTGTTTGGGGTAGCAAGGTCTTGTTTTAAGACAAAATTGCTCAGAAAATTGCCAGTTAGAAGGAGTTTTGAAGAGCGGATGGTGTGTAGCTGCCTACACACCCTTTCAAAGTGTTCATTGGTGTTCTTTCAGCTGACAGATGAACTGAAAAAGGGAGAAATAGGACTGGCACCAAAGTGTTACAGGATCCTGCTGGTATTCAAGGACACTTTTGCATAAACGCATATTTCTTTTCTAACAAGCATATTTTAACTCTTAAACAGCCAAAACATCACTGCCATTTTGGGGGCTGAGAAAACAGATCTCAAAAATTGCTGAATATTTTCACAGACTCAGCCTGACAACCTGTAACTGCTGCTCCCTCTGTTCTTCTTTTTGATTTGATGACAGTTGGACTGGATCCTCTCAGCTTTCAACTGCCCTCTCTCTAGAGCCAAGCATAATTTGAGCTGGTGTTGCACCAGTGAGGATTCCTTGGCCTGGAGTACACCTTTTTAAGAAAAAGCTTTGCAGTTAGAACAGTCTATTTATGCTTTTGCTCAATGTTAAAACAAAAAAACCCCACAACATTGGAAGATAGGAAAATATTTGGGACCAAATTAGCCACTTGATTGTCAGTGTTTTTCGATCAATTTAATTCTACTAATTCCGACATTTTTAAGGAATTTTAAGTTCTAGTTCTATTGGTAAAGACACTAAGGTACTTTAGTGCTCCTGGCTGGCACAAGGAAAAATAAACATCTTGGATACAGAAACAATTGCAATTATTCCTGCACAAAGCTTTTACTGCCTTTTACCCTAGAAAGGTAAGGTGTTTACACACTGTAGTCTTACACTACTGATAGCTGCTGCTTTTTGTAAAGGACAGATGAAGTCAGCTCCTCAAAAATACCCCAAAAAGACTCTTCCATGCAATCCTGTTGCCTTACTTGGAGCTGCATGCTGTTTTTCTTCCAACGTTGAGTTAATTTTTTTTCTCTTTTGTAGAAGTGACGGTCACAAAATTGGCTGTTAGCTGATTAAGCAATGCCTCCAAGTGATGCAAGCATGCTGCAACAAACACGTCTCTTCTTGCCATAAAGCCAATGCCCAGCAGGCTGGGCGTGCTCCCAATCTGCTTTCATACAGTCACAGCATTTGTAACACTTCTTCAGGAAAAACACCTGGGTGAGCCTGGCGGAGGAGGGAGATGCTGGTATGGGCAAGGTGCCACCACACATGGCTGCAGCCACCAGCCACGGCTCCCTGAGCCCCCAGCCCAGGTGCTGCTCCCACCCTAGGGGCTGGTGCTCTTCCATCAGCTCTCGGGAAGCAAGGCTGAGCTTTGGCAGACTGGCAGTGAGTAAGATGGAATACTTAGGACTCCTCGTGCCTCAGAACTTGCTGGGCAGGCAGCTGTACTCTGAGTCTGGTCTGGGAAAGGACACTCCTTTGCCTGGGAGTTTTGTTCCTAACCAGAACCAGTTGTGCACCTAAGAAAAACCATCACGTCTACATGTCCTCGTCACTTTACCCTTCTGACAGAAGTTATAGCTCTTGTATTCAAGAGCAGTGAGGTCACAACTGCTGAGAGACTTTTCTTATGGCCAGGTGCCACTTTTTTGCCTTTTAGAGGGGTAACAGAGTGGCTGGGAGCAGGAGCATTTTCAACAGGGTATATTGAGCAGTATAATAAATTCCTCTTCCTGACTGTTTCTTCTAATACTCTGCCTGAGGTGCTGTCCTCCCACCTGTGCCTCCACATTCAAGCCCACTGTAAACTCCCAGAGAGAAGAGTTTGGGCTAAGATAATGGGCTAGAAAATGAGATATAAGAACATACTACTTGTCCCTTTCAGTTTTCTCAGGCAGCTGCCTGTTTACAGGAAAAAAAATACAGCTGAAAAGCCCTATAAGCAGACAGAAAGTTTTTTGGTATAAGAAAGAAAATGGACATGACATAAAACTGAAAATTCAGTGCCATAGCTAGAATGGCGCAGGGATCATAAATCAGGGGGGACGTTGAAAAGCAAGCAAAAGAGAAATTTGTTTTGATGGACTTATGGGAAGAAAAGGATATCTAGAAAATCCTGATCCATTTTTCTCATCTAATAGTAGTGGTGGTATAGGGCCTGGGGTAAGAGAGATTGAGCACCAAGCTGTCACTCACTGGAAACAGGCCAGTGGCTTTCATGCATACCTGACTCTGGTCATGGGAAAGGCAGGACACTTTGCATTTAATTACTTGCATGCTTAAAACAAACAAATTGGCAGGTTACTGGATATCAAAAATTTTAACTTACACAATTTCAGGTGCAACTTTTACTGAACAGTGTGCACTGCATTTAAGTGGAGTTGTAATTATCATCAGGGTTGTTTGGGCTATGATGATTTTTTGGCATTGCTGCTGTCTGTATTCGGTTAGAAGCCAAAACCTTACAAATGCATAGTGTATAGGTGAGGAGATGAAGTCTATAGATGCCTAGCAGACTTTAACTGCCTACTCAATTTAAAATGCAATTTTAAAATTGTTAAAGTGGGTTTTTTACATTTAAAAGAGGAGACGCTTTGATCTCTTTGAGCAGTAGTTGCTACTCAAGTCTTAAAATATTAAATAAATATTATTTTTCCAGTTGTTATGCCAACACAATGTGCTTTGCTCTGACATGTTATAACATAAAGTTATATAATTTGAAAATTAAAGAATTAATATCCTGAACAAGCTTGTCAAAATGAAGTGGTTCTAAATTTGTACTAAAATTAGAGGTCAAATTTCTTTACAAAACAGATTCCAAATCCTTAGCTCCTTTTAAGACACAGAGCCAAATAAAGGCTTAAAGGCAGAAATCTCTGAATTTTGACATTTATGGGCGACTGCCACACCTTTAAGTTTGCATGTGCTTGTACGAACATTTCATTTTAAAGGAAGAATTTAATTCATTTCAGGGACAGTCTAATTCCCCTTATCCATGCAAAATGAAGCTGATTTTATGGCATCTGCTCAGGTAACATTTGTTATTAAAGAAAGGTGTCAATTACATTTTAAAGCCATTTTTATCTCAATTCTTGATTGTCAAAGCTAAAGAGTAATCTTGCTTGCAAACCCCATTGGAATCTATGTGAGAGGACAAAGCTGGCATTTTTATGCATTCTGCACTTAGTGCGTGATTTTTTTTGTGGAACTAAAATGTTCACCTTTAAGAGGAGAGAAAGCGCCCATGCTTTCTTCCTTGGGAGCTAACCTTCTTTTCACAGTTTTTAAAATTAACCTTTCATTATAAACCAGAGAAAAACAGTCCAAAGATTTTTTTAAATTGTTTTTGTTGCTTTTTAATGTATCTTCCTTCTGATTTCAGCTTGGGGAAGAGCTGCTGCTGCCACATACCTGGTTGGCTTTCTACTTCTAGTCATCTGTTTTGCTCTGGCCATCATAGCGTTTGCCATTGACACACTTCGGTTCAACTTCATACGTGGGATTGGAGGCTTACTTTTTGTGGCTGGTAAGGAGTCAGGCTTAACTTGTGCAGATATATCCATACTAGAACTGATTATTTCCCTCAGCTGATTCTATACCCAATTCTCTGCCTGTGTGCACTTGAGCTCTCTGTGAAAACTAAAGTCTATCACAGCAGTGGGTCAATTTTTAGATCCTCCAAAATGTGGGTGAATTTAGCTACAGGGATTATGGAAGGGGCTGGGTGTTAAACATCTTTTGTTCTCTCCTGTTTCTTCAGCTGTGTTCTCCATCATGGGCCTGGTCATTTATCCAGTAAAGTTCTCATCTGAAATTGAAATGACAGGAATCAATATGTTCAGCTGGGCCTATGGCTTTGGCTGGACCACCGCCATTATGGAAATATGCTTGGGATTCTTCTTCTGCTGTCTTCCTAACTATGAAGATCAGATCTTGGGTAATGTCAAGCCCACATATTTTTACTCTTCCCCATAAAGACCTGGAAAACTGTTTTCACATTGCAGAGATACCTGACAGACTAGCTAGGTTTTTCAGAATATTGTCATCAAATGTTAGTAGAAAAGGCTGGAAACTTTTCAAATGTAGAAAAATGGCACTGGCATCTGCAATAAAGTTATTTACTCTATTTTGGACCTTTATATTCATGTGGGTTGGTTAGATAAACTGTAAATATTAAAAAATGTAGGTTTTCCTCATTCATTCCCATGAGTAGGGTGTATGTGGATTCCATTGCATCTTAAATACATTCATATATTTAATTAAATTCAGAAAAGCTTTTTAAACTGGCAATTAACAAAACAATGTGTTTCACCTTCCTGAAGGAAAACAATTCACAAAAAATCCCATTTTGTATGTATCATCTTTAACCTAAAGATTTTGCACATTTTTCAAGAAGTAAAATACCTTAATCCACTGATTAAGTGTAAATTAGTCAGCCAGCACTTCATGGCTTTGCTTCCATTTTTTGTTCATTCACTTAAGCCATAAGGACAGGTTAAAACAGGATTATAGCCACCTACTAAAGCCAGCATCTTTACTTTTACCCATCCACATGGAATGTATTTATTTCTAAATATTTGCAAGAATAAGCAAGGACCATCAGTAATCCCTTAAAAATCCTGGCATGCTATTGCCGGTGCCACTATAGAGTGGGCAGAGGCAGAGGGGATTTCAAGGCACCCCTGCAAACTACAGACCTGGTTTGATAAAGCTCCTGGTGTGGTTTTCTTCTTGGGCGTCTTGACACTTCTTTCTGCTGTATCAAAACCTATGGCTTTAAAATGCTTTGTAATATGGTCCAGTTTTTTTTTAACCCAGTGTAGAAATCCAGTGTATGATTGCCCTACAGCTGAGGAGTTGAGCTGGAGAAGTGTGAGTGTAAGTATCAAAGAGTTGATAAAAGGCCCTTTTTTCATTCATTTGTTGTTCTTAAGTGTTTTAGAAGTGGAAAGTGCACACTGTCATATGTAACTGTAAAATGCATAAATACGTCTTGCCATCTCATACTAAAGCTCTCATAGAAAAAAAATCACATAAAACACCTTTTAGCATCTTATACTCCACAGTGCCTCAAACCTAGATATATTGCAAGCAATGAAGTATACTCAAGACTCTGTTGGTTTCTGCCTTAAACCTAACTTTATAAAGTTCCATTTATTCTCTTAAGTGAAAAAAACCCAGATAAATTCTTAAGTGGAAAAGAAGTCTCATCTAAATCCTTAGCTAGGGAGGTTTATTAGCTTGTAACACATATGCAATTTTTGTAACTATGTATGCTTTATGAAAAGGTCCCTGCCAAGTGTTCTTTACTCCAAAGAATAAGAGGTAGAAAATTTTTTAGTAAAAACCTCTTGATAGCTGAAATTAATAAAGGCACAGGGCTTCACCTGAGTTGTTTGGGGCTTTTGTTTGTTTGTTTAAGCAATTAACTCCATTCACTTCTATGGAGCGTGTCTAACTTTGATCAATAAGCATGAGAGGTGTATAAGACCAATGGGGAAAGTAACTGCAACAAGAAATAGTTAGACAAGAACTTGTAAATACCTTAAGAAGATATTTCTTAGCTAGAAGGAAAGCAAAATGGAATAGAGTTGAGAACACAATTTGTATAAAATGACTTGCAATTCTTTGTGTAATATCCATTCAGGAAAAAAAGATCATAAATATTTTCATTATGCTTATTACACCTAATAAATGATGGTATCTATGTATTGTTTCAAAAATGAGTCCTAACTTTTGTTCTCTACTGAGATTGGCGAAGTGTGGAATTCTCCAAAGCCTCCTCTTCTCAGGCACCACGTTGGAGCACCTGGGTATGCTGGCTGGATTTTGAGAGGGGAGAGTAACTTACCTATCTAGCATCACAACAGCTTGTGTTGTTTATCAGTCCTATTCTGGCTGTCACCCGAGGCCTTTTTTACAAGCCCTTGAGAATAATGGACATGCTCTGTTTGCTTACGGGTTATGTGGTGTCAAGTGACCCTAAGCGTGATTCTGTGCTATAATGTGCTACAGCTCGTTTTGGCATGGATGGTAACACACTTGATGTTCACCACATAGGAAGCCAGAACAGTCCTGCTCGATGTCTTTTGCTCCAACAGATGTGTCAATCCCCTGAGGAAGCAAAAGGGAACTTAAGCAACCACCGTTTGTATTTACAGTTTCTTTATCATTAGCTGGACACTGACAAAACATCTGGAGGTGGGGAAAGGTGCACAAAGCAAGGTTTAGGAGTGTGACTCCAACCTTGATGAGAGAGCAGAGCATAATTAAAAAGCAAACAAAACCTCCAGCAATTATCCCCCTTCCTTCCTCCTCGCCTTTGCTGCTCTCAGCAGCTTTACCACTTCCTCTCTCTCCTCCTCTTTTTGCTCCTCCTCCTCCCTAAGGGTGTCTGAGCAGTGTCAGGGCTGGAGGCAGTGGCTCTGCAGGACACAGCCCCAGTCCTCATTCCCCTTCCTGGGAGAGAGGAGGAGTGAAGCAACTTTGCTGATCCCAGCACAGTAACAGGGATTCTAGCCTGGCTCCCTGCCCCAGGCCCTTCCTGAGAAAGGCTTTCCCTTAAAAAACAAGGAAGGCAGGAGGCTATCCAACAAGCAGAAGCATCACAGGCACTAGGGCTCAAGTGCCTGTCTTTAGGGTAGTGTGCTTCCAGTCATGCCAGACCAGTTCACCACAGATTCCTAAAAAACCACATCCTGAACCCTGCAGCAGAAAAACAGTGAGAAGAAGTATAGAACTGTTTTACAGATGCCAGTGCTGTTTCCTGTGGCTGCTGCAACAGGGGTGCATGGCAAAAACAGCATGCAAAATAAAATTGGTGCTGACAGGAAAGGAAGCTGAATCCAGGAGCCAAGGATGTGCCTCAATTTATTAGATTATTAACTAGCTACACTACCAACTCCTAGGTTAACAACTAAACTGTTAAAATAGTCTACAATTTAAGGTCAAGTACAATATTAACTAACAAAATTGTTAAATTAATTTGAGCTAAGTCACAATCAGAAAGCTTGCATTTTCAAGCAAATGAGAAATTAGAGGAAGAGAAGGCATCCTCTTAGTTCTGTGACTCCATTTGGCAGCGTTCTTGCTCCAAGCCTTACCTATAGGAGAACAGGGCACTTAAACACTAAGAGCAGCACAATAAAAGACTTAAAGTTTCATTGTGCCCAACGGCAATGTTAAAGAAAGAGCAGGGAACAACAGACATTTGAGGGTTTTAGGGACATTAAGTTTGCTACAACAACAGAAATAAAGATGACTGCCAAAGGCATTGCTGCTGTTCCTACCAAATCAAGAATTAGGGAAACATCCTCCAATAAACCAATAAACATATTATATCTAATTCAACTGTACTACTGAAAAGCAAAGGAAAAATTGTGCTGAAAATAAGCGGAGTGTCAAGCAGCCCTACAGATATATGCTGAAACAAAAGAAATAATGAAAACTTCCTACAGGTAGGTTAATATGTTCAATTTAATTTCTGGTATTTCAGTCAGAGCTTGTATAACACATGTGCATCTTGGTCTTTTCTTCAATTTTCTCTGCAAACATGTCCATGTTTCACTTTACATTTCTCAGGCACCTGCATTTGGTCTTAAAATACCGCCTGCGTAATCAGTAATTCAAATGTCGTCTAGTTTGCAACTGTATTTAAATTGTGCATATTTTGTTGTACGAACAAATGACAAGAGTGAAGATTTGACCTAATTTACATCATTTGCAAAACATTTATTGATTTTCTTGAGGCTGACATTTCGTCCTTGAAACACAAACCCTTTTTTTATCATGTGTTCAAAATCAATAGTGTCTCTATGGATGCCCCAGTAAGCAACTGTAACGGTTTGGATTCGACTTTTTTGCTGAATGCTCAAACCTTACAGTTTGTAGCCTTTCCTCCCCCCACTCCCTCTATGAACACAAGGGAAAGGGAGAAGGGAAAAGCTACTGAAACGCTGAAATGAGCAGACCAAAGCTGTACAAAAATATATACATGTATTTACACTTATATACAATTAGAATATTATGTACACAGGAGAAGGGACCCCGAACACCTCCCCCTGCCCGGAAGGGAAAAGGAAGAGAGAAGGAAAAAAAACTGAAATAGATATACACAATAAAAATTCAGGAGTAACTAATAAAAAAACTAACAAGAGAAAATCTTACTACTCTCCTCGAGATAGCAGAACTGCACCAAGCGACTGCCGGCACTCTCCGCTTCCCAAGGTCCACAAGGCCTCACTGGGCCTCACTCTTCTACACGAGCAGAGTCGATAGCAGAGAACTTGCTCCCGGGTCCACCGGAAAGGCAAGAGAGTAAGAGGTTTCTCTCTGTTCTTATTTATACCCTGGTTTACGTAGAAAATCGTATGGAATACTGGGAGGATGACTACTTCCTCAGTTACAACCTGGTTACCAAGGAGGGTCTAAAATCAAAACCACTACANATCAAAACCACTACATTCTCCACCCCTTATTCCGTATTATTTTTTATGCAACACTTATATCTTGCATTCGCCTACATCTCGCGCTTATATAAATA
>VZRE01009725.1:0-23124 GCA_013396775.1 Cephalopterus ornatus
TGGCCGGCAGCAGGAAGTCCCTCCTGGAGTTGGCAGTCATTGGCTCTTCATAGGACAGGAGAAGCTTTAATAGCTTCTAACAGAAGCTACCTCTATAGCCAAAATCTAACCACATAAACCCACAACATACATGAAGTACATAATAGTAGTTACTCCATTACTCTTTTACAGTAGTAGTACAGTAGTAGTAAGTAATAGGCATATTTACAAGGATTATTACTTTTTCACTGAATATCCATAGATAAGGTCCCACCTGCTAAGTGCTATACAAAAGGGAACACCCAGGATCTCAATTTCCTAAATAAGCAAAGCTGATGCAAACATTTTTCTTATTTGTCCTCTAAAAGCTTCTAATCTCCTAGGCCAGTTTAAACCAATATGAGAAAGTTAAGATAGCAAGTGTTGGGTGCTAGTAACCAGTTCTAAATGCACCTCAAATGATTGCAGGTCATCAACCATGCTTCAAACACTTTGAAAAGGACATATCTTTTTTTCATATTGCTACAAGTACAACCAGTAAATGCTTCAGAAGCAAATCCGCAATCCTTCATCCTTTATGAGGATGAAAGTTATAGGCTTTGGCAGCAGCAGAGATGTAACATCACTTAGCATGGCAATTGCTTTCTTTTGCCCTAGTTTTAAAATGAAGTCTTTAATAAATCACAAGATCTACCTGTGAGTAAAAGATCTACTCTGTGAGTAAAAGCTGAAAAACACTTTTTCTAGTAAAGTAAAAATACAAATAAAATGTTGCATCACCAGTACTTGTTGGTTGATGCTTAAAGCTCTATTAGACATAAGATTTTTAATGCTTTCAGTATCTCTTGATGACCAAATTCTGAAGCAGCCACAACACTTAGAGTTTCTGAATGCTACTCAAAGTCTGATGGGGAGTGACTAGGTTAATGTATATTAAAAAAAGATAAAAAAAGTTTCCACATACTTTCAGTTTGGCAGAGTGGGAAATGACAGGAAGGAACAGCTCACTTGAAGGAGGTCTGTGCATGAGAAGCTGGGAACCAGAGGATCAAGCAACTCTCCCGCAGTGTGTGGAGAAGTAGTAATAAGCTATGTATGCCTTCTTTTAATTTTGTTCAATTTCCTCATTCCTTTGGTAGTCTCTCTCTCTCTTTCCATTCTGCCTTTTATGTTTATTATTTCATAGTACTTATTCATGTATTGCCATTTCAGAAATGTCAGCTTTGGACTTTCCTACAGGTGACCTTAACTCTGGTTCTGTCACTGAAGAGCACAGCGAAGCTTCTGTTGTAGTCTTAGAAGACTGCTTATATGTTGTGACATTTTGTTGAAATGCTGAATTGGTAAGGATTGGTGTGTGTCTGTGTGAAGAAATCAGTTTAAAATAACTGAAAATGAGACAAAGATGAAAATGAAAATTTGTGTATGGATTGTTTTGCGTTAGTAGTTACCTACTCCTGTGACCGTCAGATGATGTTATTTTATTTGGGCTTGAGTGAGATACAATAGGTCATTCACCAGAAACAAAGATTGAGTAGAGATGGAGATAGGAAAGTCCAAGCGCTCTTCTAACTTTGTTGTGTGCATCGACAGGCCGGATTAACCTCTCAGGGACAATACCCACAAGTCATTCAATCAACTGACTTTCAGTGGTGAGAAAGTCCTTTCGAGATAAGGTAACTTCCTGGGTAAGGCCAACTTTGGTTTTGGCCCAAATTTGATGTAATAAGCACATTTAAATCTAGCAGTCTTTCTGAGGGAAAAGCATAATGAATGACTTGTATGCAAAGGTCTCTTTGGTTTGGATCTTTGAGTTTGGGTAAATGTCAATTCAGAATTGATGCCTTTCTAATGTTATTGATGAACTATGTAAGAAAATACTATACTTGTTCTCGGAGTATCAAGTGTGAAACAGAATTTGCAAAGATAACATTAACAGAGCAGTTACTGTTTTCAGTGAAAAGTAATTAATGAAGAGAATTTTTTTCTTTATAGTTTGTGTTTGTTTATGTTAGTAAGTAGGTTCAGATGCCTGTATATGCTCTACTGAGATTCCTTTGCCATGTGAAACAAAAACCACCAGGTCATGGCATTGCTACTGTTTCCCTACACCTACATGGAAATTCCTTAGCTTTTAAACTAAAATATTACATTACAGCCTGCTGCCAAAAACTCCATGTTTCATGTCAAAATTTATTTTTCTCACTGATGTTTTTCTTTTACTTTCTGATTTTCCTTTCACAATGTCAAAAAAAAAAAAGGTATTTTAACTTACAGAAGAATATATTAAAAATTTTCACTTTCTTTATTTATCAGAGGAGTAACCTGGAGTGTTTCTCAGACAAACAAGTAACTAAAAAAAACCTTCACAAAGACTGGCAAGGCAAGTTGATAAAATTTCAGTATAACTTTTAGCTTTAGTCCTGTAGGTTACTATAGGTACTTCCATAAGTTAAAGTACACAAGAAAAATAAGTGAGAATATTGCTGTTTTCTGTGTCTCTAGAAGGAAATGGTGAGGGTCAGTTGACTATCCAGTTGTGTTAGTGCTATTTTATTTGTCTTAAGATCAAAAGAACTGCAAACTACAAGAAGAGAGAAAGGAGACAAATGCTTGTTTATCACATTAAAATAGATCAAAATGAATGTTTGGATCTGTAAATTCAAAATGAATGCTCCACCTAAAAAAAAATAAATTAACTGACTCAGTTGAGATGAGAAAATAATTTTATTTAGCCGTTTAATTTTGGTCTCACTGGAGACAAAGGATACTATTGTTTCTATGCAATGTATTTTAACACACATAAATGTAAAAGGGAGACCCATCACAAAAGTATTGTGTAATGTAATCAACAGAAGCAAAGATGAAATCAAAGAAACACACCTTCAGGTGTTAGAAAAATAAAGGTAATAAGATCTTCCACAAGCTTCATCATATACGTATGACATAAATGCCAGGCTGTTGTAGTTCAAATGCTGTGCTATGCAGGGTTTTGTTTGTGGAACTGTCTTTCGGTTGTAAGTGCCCTCAAAGAATACTGAAGACAGACTTAATAAGAAATTGGTGTGAGAGTAAGGGAACAGCGTGGGAGAAAGTCAGGAAATAGGTCTGTGGGAGGACAACACAAAGGAAATAGGAGGGCAAGCAGAGGTGACTTTTCATTTTTTTTCCCACCGGTTTCCCTGGGAGAAGCATCTGGACCGAGCCCCCCCCACCCATACCTCTGGTTTTGTGGGGGTGGTGATGGGTTTATGTGCTTCTTTCAGCTGCAGATCAAACAGGATGTGCAGCACCCTACTGCTCTAGGGCACCGTCTGGGAAGCAGGAGGGACTGGGTTATGCAAAATAACATGCAGCTGGCCAGGAAATTTAGTTGAGAAATACCTTCGGTTTCCCACAAAAAACTTTCCTACATTGTGGAGTGAACCTCCAGTGCCTTTGCTGCTGCTTGTGGTGCAAAACATGCACCCACTGTGCTACTGACAGTCCATCTGGCTTGGTTTTTTTATGGAAAACTCCCTTGTTAATCACACCTCTGCCTCTATTTTTATTCATAGAATAAACATTATCATGTTTTATACCTACAGCATTTACAGAAGCATGTGATATGCCTTTGTGAAGTAGCACACAAATCTGAACAAACAGAAATATACTTTATGTTGACTGTTGAGGTGGGTTAATGGAAATTAATAAGTCCTTATTTTTGTGTTGTCAACCATTTCATCTTCTTGAGCCAGTAACCCTGAGATATATCACCAGTGGTCTGGTATGCACAATGCTGTCAGTGCTTGTGAATGTGCTTGCCCCAGTGCTGTCCAGGGTTGTTACAGGTTGTGAGATATCCCGACATTTCTAGAAAGCACAGAGCAATGCCATTTCCTCAGTTCCTGGGGTAAAAGCTGGAAAACAACATAAATGTACAACATGAAGTGTAAGTTTCAAAGTGAAGGGAGATGACAGGTGGTAGAAGTAGTTGCAAAAATATGGGCTGGAATATTATACAGAAGGTTTGGTGTGGGGAAAAGTAATTGAAGAGAAGAAAAGAGACAGAAAGATTTACGATACCAGTTGTGCACAGTGAAGGTGACAGTGGGGAAGGAAGAAATCTATTGCTAGCCCTTTGATCCTTCCACTATTTTGCTGAATTTTATTTCAAATTAACTTTTGTCTGAGATGGTTGACAGGAACTGCAATAGTGTGGACACTGGTAAGGTCACTTTTTTTCACTGTGGTCCCAGCCGAGATGCCTGTGTATACTTGAGTCCTTATATACTTCTCCAGTAGCACAAAGGAAATGCATCAGTGCTCTTCACACTGTAATTGATGTGTCAGTAGTTCAATTCTCAGCATGGATATCTGTGCACAGCCACTGTTAAAAGGAAACAATCACTACAGGGCCAAAATTTGTTTTCTGTCTCTCACTTTGTTTCTTTTTTTGATCATAATTATTAAAAAAAAATCTATAAGCAGTGAAATAATAGATAAAACTATGAAAACTACTTTCATGAGACCATTTTATTGATAAAGGTGTAACAAAGCACCTTTATTAGAGTGACTTTAAAATATTAACATGAGAATGACCAAAGTACTAGCCCTATGGATTTTGTTTGGATTCCTAGGAATTAATTTTTCATGTTCATCTGAACATATTCTATATCACCTAATAAAGAATCATCATGAATCTAAGGAGTTTCTGATCTTCAGGCTGTTATGCAAAAGATAACAATGGTTTCAATTATTTGTTACAGTGAGAATTCAAGAGAAAGAAATGGATAGTTTCCATTCTGAAAACTTACTTTGTCCCAGTGTTCTCAAATGCACCTTCAAAACAAACTATTTTTAATTTGCACAAGCCTCTTGCTATTAGTTAAAGACTGATTCTTCAAATATGCAAGCATAAAACTGTTAACTGTGTTGGCATGAATATTTCTTGTTCCAGTAGAGAGTTGAGAGACTAAGTGAAAATGAAGAAAACAAGGTAAAAAAAAAAAAGGAATGAAAATCCAGAGTGAATTCCATGGGAACTTAAAAGGTTTCTGGGATACTTATGTGCAAATGAAGGCACTTAATTGTAAGGTGTCCTCACTGATAAATGGTAACCAAAATACGCTTGAATAAATTCCCCAATATAAAATGAGAAATATTGTCATGACTTTGCCCTTTCCATTGCTCCTTGAGAAAAGTGAACCTCTCTAAAAAAATTATACCACCAGAGTTTCAGGTCTTTTGCTCTGCTAATAAACTGAGTAACTGAGAAAACAGCATCTCTACAACTAAAGAAATGCTAAAGCTCAGCTACTTAATAAAAGAGAGAACAAAGAGAAAAAGGTTTCAAATTATTAATCCTAAAGGATGTATTTCCCAAGTAATTCAGTCCTGCAAAGAAGCAATCATCACTGCAAGGAAGTACACAAAAAAAAAAAATGTAACTTATTTTCTCAGTAGATAAATTTGAAGCATGAATTTAAAGTACTGTATGTCCTCCTTTAGTTCAGAAAAAATTACAGAAATACACAGTCTCAGCTCAAAACAACCTATGACAAACTTTGCCTCATGGCAAGATATGAAAAGCCATCACAGGCTGTGCTGTGCTAAGGAGTGATATCAAGGTAACTTGTTGCCAGTTTCTTATACCTCCACAACAGTAGGAATTTTGTCAGCTGAAAATGCTCACATTAGTCTGTTAAGGGTGTGTTTGCAACTGTAATGGGCTCTGGATACTGGAAGACTTTGATTTTTGGGGCAAAGTAGTATGCTTTGTTGGCCCGGGTAACACAGTGGAATAAGTGGTAGGTTCACAGTCCTTTTCACACATTTGTAAGGTCCCTCTTGACATTTCTATCTCCAGCATCAGAAGGCAATATATTGAAAAATAGTTACATTATAGAGAGCAAGCCCTTTGTATCATTGCCCAACTCCTTCCAACTTCTGTGTCTTTTCAATCAATGATGCAAGTAACTCATGTGGCAAATAGAAGTCATTCTAGATCAAAGGACATTTATCTGGAAATGTCATTTTTTCAATTACTGCTTGAATGGAAGTGTACAGTAAGGTTCGTATTCCATTGTTCAAGAAAAGGTTGCCATGATTATTTTTCCATCTAGTGTGGAGCTAGAGAATGAAAAACTATGTCATGAGAACACTGTCTCTTTGTTCTCATTCACAGGTGGTCTATTTTGCATTAGTTAATGTACATAGAAAAATAGATCCCCGGAAAGATCATTTTTGTGGAAAGACTAAGTCTAGAAATAATTAAAAAAGAAGTCTATTAGATTCAGTACATTTTGCTGAAGTTCTGTATGTGGAGTAGATGCTCAAACCTCAAATAAATGTTTATCAATTTGCCCATTGTAAATTTTTTGACTACCTCAGCATATAAAATGCTGTGATGGTCTCTTTAATCTAAGGATATTAAACTGTAAGATGCCTGTACAGGAATAGTTTATAGAACTTCTTGTGTAAATACAGCAGGTTTATTCCAAGAATACATATTGCAGATAATCTTTAAATTTGCTGAAAGTGCTTGCTATAGAATATAATAAAAATCAATTGTAGAAAAGGAAATCAACTGCAGCATTGCATAAAAAGGCTCTTGCTTTGGAAAGCCAAGGTTTTATTGTCTTGCTGCAGGCAAGGTATAATGTTGGCAATAGTAAATTCTCTGTTGCTGTAAGTTATACTGTTCTGCATAAATAGATCCAAATAGTGATGTCTTTGACTAGATGATATGAGTTTAGGTAAATCACAAAAAACTCTTATAGGAAAAAGGTTTGAATAGGCCATGCAAAATTAATATTAAATTTCCTGTCGTCTACCTCATTACCTTGTTAGATGACTTGTATTAAAAGCAGTGAAGCAAAGAATCAGTAACCTGGGCCTTTGCCATTTCTGCACTGCAGCAGATACACATATCACAGAATTTATACAGAAATTATGTATGTTGAGCATGCTTTCCTGGAATATAAGTGCAACAGACTAGAAATTATGACTTTATTATGATACTTCAAGGTTCTGCTTTTTGAAATTATCCCTGAAAGCCATTGTTATTAAGATGCAGAACTGGTGGGTATCACAAGAAATATTCCTGTTTGTATGTTATCCTTAGATAAGGTTGCATGTCTATATTTATAATGTATGTCCACTTAAACGTGTGATTGCATAAGCTGTTATTCACAGAGTCGTGGAAGCTGTATGTGACTATATCTGATTAAACAGAAATAATTACTGTTTTCCAGTGTCATTTAGTTTTTTACAAAATTATTATAAGTTAAAATATTTTGACTGCTGGTCTTAAAATTGGTATTGCTGGAACATGTAGTCTTTTGTTAAGAGTATAATTGAAACCCAGCTTTGGCAACACATAGTCTTGCTGAGAAACTTTATTAGAATTAAGGGTAATTGGGAAGAAAGGACATGTAGGCTAGAGGAATTATATGCATCATAACATGCTGGTTTCTGTGTTGAATCTTCTTTAATGCTTCCTGGAACTTATGGAGCTGTTCCTGTGCAACCAACATCACATTTGTTAACACAACTGTTTGTGTGTGGGACTGCATCATCAAACAGGTAGGAAAAGATAATCCAAGAAAGTGTTAAATTTTTGAGTAGCTTTCATTGAGCTGTTTTTGCAGTAATTGCCGTCTCTCTGAAAATTATACTGCTACGGTAAAGGAAGTTAAAAGGTGAAGTCACAGAAAATGTGGAACCTCTTCATCCACCTTTGCCAAAAACTCCCAGACTTTTGCAAGTCAATACCCTGAGAACTGGACCTAGCCTGCCAATACATTTGATTTTAAAGCCAGTATTAAGTTGTTATTCATAGTCCCTCATTTTCCAAAACTGGAGGGAATTCCTTTTTTTGGTGTCTTAAAAACTTGAAAAATAATTGTCATGATATTATAGGCTGAGGATGGGGAGAATTACTTCACTATTTAAAAGCAAAAGAATAACTTTACATTACCTACAGATTTTCTTTGGCTTAATTTTAGAAGAAAACAGGTGCACTCTGATCTGCAAGACCAACTATTAGAAGTACAAATACAAATCTTTCTTACTGGAGAGGAAAAAGTTAGTAAAGAAGACACGGGGAGAGGATTCTTATTTCTGCTGGATAATTATGGTCACAGGATATTTTTTTATTACACTTACCAAATATACCTCATGAAAACCATGTGCACATTTACTTAATTGGCAGGCTCTTGTGAGCTCTTGTGCTCTTTTGTTATACACATAGTGGAGTTCTAGTTTTTGCAGAACTGCGTAAATGCATTAGATGATGGACTGAAATTACTCAGAAGTGCCACTGTTGGCTATCACTTAGTAATTCCAGTTACCAAATCACATCACCATGCTAAAAATATCACATGACATCTGCAAATTCACTGAAGGAGACCATTGTATGTGATTTGTCACTCACATGAAAATACACCTATTCATAAATATGGTATTATTGTACTCTTCATCTTTTTGAATATGCAAGCATATGCAAAACTCAGCACTGCTCACAGGATATGCTGAAAATCTAATTGTGCTTTTAATCCTCCAACTATTCAGATGTGATGTTTTCATGAATTTAATTCCTTTTCATCTCCTTGTCTTAATTTTTTTCTTCCTTTGCCTCTCTCTACTTTTTTTTTCTCCTTTACATATTGAAAGCTGTGAAACTTGTGTATAATCTCTTCTCTTACATCAAAGTCTCGGGTTACAGAAATCTGTAAATAGACCAGGCATAGATGAATTGAAAAAGAAAGGGAGTATTACCTGAGTCATGCTGAAGATGGATCAGCAATATGCCCTTGCAGCAAAGAGGAGATAACAGCCTCCTGGTCTACACTGAGAAAGTATAACTAGCAGGTCAGGAGCTCTCTACTCAGGATGTTTCTTCCATTTTGACGCTACAAAAAGAAAAATCATATGCCAGTTTACTACTGACACTGAAAACCAAGCACAGTTTCTTAGAAGTGTTTGGCTTGTACTCTGGATCTATGCCTAAATTTAAGTACTTTTATGGGACATCTTTTTTAAATAAATCTTTGCTAATGGAAACTCCTCTGTTTAATAATCTGTATTCATAGCTGCTTTAGACTTCCTGTTTTTCGTCCATGAGTTCTGCAAAGAGACTTTCAGACTTTGGTCTGCAAGTTTCTGGCTGTGTGGGCGGAGCTTACAAAAGACTGTAGGAAAAGCAAGGTAATGGGTCAGATTTAACTTTACAAAATTTTTAAGAGGTTCCTCACTTCTAAGGGGGCACAAAACCTGAAAATGGTATTATACCACTCCACCTTAGAAATATACCATGTGATGAAACACAACTGTACTGTGAAAGGCAGGGAAAGTTTAGAGAAGGTTAGAGAGGGAAGTTTGCAGCAGAGGTCACCTGCTGTCACCAGGAGGCTTATCTCAGAGTGCATACTTCCCACCACTGGCTGCTCTAGGTAATTTGCTAAATTAGGTTATAAAATGCTTGGGAAGAAAGGAAAATAATGGTGTTTTTTCTGAGAAAGATGCATTGATTCTTAATCATTCTTATCTATGTAATATCACCTTAGTAGCTGCAGTATTAGAAAAGTAAATAAACCTAAAGTAAAAGGAATGTTGAAATCCACAGTAAAGAATTTGTCATCTAAAAGAAAGTCAACATGTTCTTATCTTTCCAAGCAGTAGATACTAAGTTCACTATAAAATATCTCTAGGAGGTTTTCATACATTTCCTACTTTAAGTGTAAACTCTCAGCTGAAATAAGGAAGATGAATAACTATCATTGACTATTGAAATAAGACCCATGCTGTTCCATTCAGTCTTGCACAAGAGGAGAAAAGGTACATTTTTATTCAATAGTTGCTCCATATTTATTCAACATAGATACCCAGGGTGGGGGAAGAGATTAGGAGTTACAACCTTCCCAGTTTGACAGGTAAATGTAGCATAATTTGAAAGCTGCAATGAGAAATTAATTTTACAGTGAATTCCTAGTATATGATACAGTAAAATTAAAAGTGTTTCTTACTCATATTATCAAGTTAAAGACAAAAATTTAATCTATCTAGTTGATAGATTTCTTAGTTTTCCCAAAAGAACTGAAAAATTAATTAATTAAATAAATAAGTATTTATTTCTACATTATTACAAAGCCCTGGATGAACTTGGATCTGTTGAGTACTTCACGAGAAACTTCACAAGGCTTGTAATTGTGCATTACTTCCTGTGTAAAACTACTTTTTTCCCTTCCCCAAAATGAATATCTCTGCCTTTCCACCTTTCTTATTTATCTTGTACATTCTTTCTTTTGATTTGGGTTTGTGTTTCCAGAAACTGATGCAAAGAAAAGAAGATTAAAGTTTAAATTTAATGTTCTATTTTTGTGAGAAACATCAGAGATCCTGGGGTTGGTTTAGAGAAATAGAAATCATAAATGAAATCTATAAGATTGATCAATATGGTCCTTTTCTTTTGACTTTACTTCAGATTGTTTCATCATTAAATGCAAATACGTGAAAAAGACACAGGCCTGGAGACACTTCAGACTGAATCTGTTGCTAAGAGTGCCCAGAAACAATGTCCTGTGTAGTATGAAGAGAAATGTATTTCAAGACAATTTTTATTTCTTTACTTAAGTGAGGTTGGTAAAATAGGCTTTTCTACTTTCATCCTACATCTCAACAGTAACACAACAGTTACTGTTGTTTGATCAAAACAAACAAAAAAATTGAATAACTATTTTGCTAAATGATATTTGACTTTACATCTTTTATGTATGAATATATTTTAGGTTTGTCTTTCAAAAATTCCAGAAATTTTCCTGGTACAGCCAAATTTTTGCTTTCAGAAAAAAAAAGCTATAGAACACTTTAAATATAACCCCACTAGTATCACAACACTAAAATTTGCTGTTAGCAAGTCTAAACCAAGTGATTTGAAGAGCATCCCGCATACTTTCTTCTATGCTTAAAGGATCATTGTTATTATAGAAACAAATCTTCCACACCTGTCATAAGAAAATAAAAAGGTAACTCATCTTTAGAGATGTTTTCAGAGTTTGGCAACATAATGATGATTTCCATAAAGAGATTGTATGTTTCTAATGGAACTTGAGTAAAATCTGTCTGTTAACTTTATAGTGTTCTGAATTGTAGTAAACAAAGTGATGAACAATACTATTTTTCCACTGGTATAGTAAAATGAAGCCAGCATAACCTTTAAAAATTCACCTTTCAATATTCTTGTGAGGGAAACATAGTTGAACATCTGCTTTAGTATTTCAGCAGTTACGTTCAAGACCAGCTTTGACAATGGGGAAACTTTAATTTCCCTTTTAAATGAAGGGAAAAGTTACAGTTTAAACATGATTCTCAGCTTTAGCAAAATCTCTGTGCTTTAGAAAGAAATCCTCAGTAGTACTACTGAATGCCATTTTCAGTGGTTTCCTCTTTCATTTTCAGTGAAAAATTATCAAGACAGACAATATATTGAAAGCTGGAGATTGCATTGCTTCTGAGAATCCTGCTACCCAGAGTTTAATGTCTTGTTCTTTACAAATTGTGTTATTCTAACACACATAAGATTGAGGTGGAAAAGTCCTATTAGACAATTGACACCACCAAAGTGCAAGATACAGCCTTGACAGAAAATGTGTGAGGTATTAGACTGTTGCCGAACATGATCAAATCAAACAGAACTACTTCAAACAGAATTTGTTAACAGAGGAAAAAATTGTTGCACAAAAAATATATCCAATGAAGATTTCACCTCTCTTGGAGGCAGCAGCTAGATTTCAAGAATTTGGTGAGTGATGTTAAGGGTTTGGTTCTGCATCTGTTTTGCTATCATCTGCTGTGCTGGAGCTGTTATTTCGGACTTGCTCTTAAGGCAGTTGTTGTGTTTGATTCATTCCCCACTGCTTGACATCTTGTGCATTTATGCTACCACTTAACCACAGAAATAGTCTAACTACATGTTTCAGTAATTTCTCTGAGAGGACTCTGCATTTTTAGGTAATAAGTATAAAAACCCTGTAAAAATAGTAAAAATATGTTCTAAACATTTAAGGATTTTCCCACTATAAAGCAAATCATGTAAAATACAGTTGCATAGTAATAATTATCAAGGTGCGAGATTTTTATATATACTTAGTATTGGCTATTTGTGTAGTGGAAAGTCATTCAGATGTCTTCAGATGGGTCATTGCCCAGCAGTGATTTTGCAACATTTTAAATCTAAGTTTCTACTCCAAAGACTTCAGAAAAGAGTTCAGAAGTTGATTGATGTCCAAGTTATCATAGCACCTCCTGTCTTTTTTCGATGACTTGTGAGAAAATAATCTGAAGTGTTGCTGTAGGCCTATCACTACGAGGAGAGTAAAAAGAGAAAATAAGAGAAGGATTAGGACCAGCTCTTCCAGATATAAATACTTTCCTCCAAGAAGTCTTGCATTTAAATTTTTTATGGGACTTGGAATGACACAGGGAATAAAAATATATTTGGGAACTATAAAGAAAAGGCATAGGAAAATGAATTGCAGACAGGATAGTTATGTCAAACCCGTGAATATGTGTTGGCCTTCTATTCACTGGAGTGAGAAGTTCAGGTTTAATCTGGATAAACCTAATCCTGCCTTTGATGTGCTTGTGCTGCAGTATTTAGAGATATTAGCTAAGCTAACAGACAAAGGGAGTATATAGGTCAACCTTGTACTTAAAACTCTTTAAAAAAAATGAAAAATTGACCTTTTTGTTCAGAAGAAAACATTTCATAATATCAGTTGTAGCTAATAAACATGTTACAAACAAGGAGTGAGAGAGTGATTTCAGCTTTATTGCAAAAGCTATGAACATTTGAATGCAGTTCTCTTACACAAGCCTTTGCTGTTGACATTTTCATTCTCCATTATTGCAGAATGGCTTTAAAAACAAGTCTATTACCTACAGGATAAATTACCAAATCACAAAAGTAAACAGTTGCATGAAGAACATAATTCTTGTGTGTGTGTGTGTGTGTGTGTGTGTGTGTAATAAAGAACCATATGCAATTGGCAGAGAGAATGGAGTTGTTTGGCATGTGTCTAATGACAAGGTATAGTTGCTTGTGGCAAAGGAAGTGAAAACATTCTTATTCATGTTTTGAGGTCGAGCTGCTTCCTTGAATGCCTTGAACTGCCCAAAGTTTAGGAGAGTTTGTTAGTGTTTTTGTATCTTTTGGGGTTACTTGTATGGAAACTTTGTTTTCATCCAAATTAAAATATTTGTTATTTAACCTTTTTCTTCATTGTTTCTAAGGTGCTTCAATAACTTTCTTAAAGACTTGTACAGGAAGTGACTAGGCAAACTTATGTTAAAATATCTTTGTTGTATTGATTTAATCAGGAGAAGTTCACAGGCTAATTTCAAGTTATGAAGTGCTAAATTATAATTTTAATTTACCTCATGCTAAATTCTAAAGCATTCTAAATTCTATAGCATTCGTTCTTGAATGTATGGTGTTTTTGCTGCACTGAGAGTGTGTATTTCAGAGGCTGCTGTTCACCCACTTTGATGACATAACATATGGTATCATAAACTATAATCTAGTAGTTTATTGGTTTCACATTTTTCTTCAGGCACATTCAATCCATTGCTGAATATATGAAATCTAATCCCTTTCGATGTGCAATAACAAACACTGCCACAGATCATTTAATTTGTCTGACTTTATATAATGCTAATTAAGGGAAGTAGGAAAAACAACATTAGGAGACTCTTCCCTCTGCCTCTGGCAATTGAAAAGTTCAGGGCTCATATTTGAATACAACAGGAAATGGTATTTTGGTAGTCTTCTATAACTCTCTTGTGTGTTCCTCATAAGAAATTGTTAAAAGTGATATTCATATAAGGTATACATCTTTGTTTTCACAGGGTAGTAAATACGGGTTTGGGTAGTAGGAGCAGTTAAAACTCTCTTTAAAATTACCAGATTATAATTAATTATAATCAAATACTTTGTCAGAATTATGCTTTAGGAAGTAAGTTATTAACTAAAGTCTTCTACTGCTGTATTTAATTCCTGATGTTATTTCATTGTAGGCAACTTGATTTTAGACAACTGATGAATTTTGCCCCACAGTATTTTTGTGACTAACACAAACAGATGTTAATTTGAACTTGTCATGTCTTAGACTTTGTACCTGAAAATCTGTCCTTGAAATATACATATACCTTTGTGTATGTGTGAGCATATGCATAAATATAAAAATACATTTGTGAATTGAAGAAATGTAGGAATTTATAAATTTGGAACAACATTAATACTTACTCTTCCAACTCCTGCGTATTCAGTAGTTACATTTTTTTTATTTCATGGTTATGTATAGTTTTTCAAACAATGAAAGATATTATAAGATATCTTGCTGAGCATCAAATGCATGAGATTTTGCTTTCTATTTACATATTGCTTCATTGTTTTTAAACAAATGTTAAACTTTTAAAACTTTTTTAAAATTAATTTTCCTATTATTTCAGCCTATATTTTCTTTTAAGTACTGCATAATTTCCTTTGTTCCTCCTATTCCTTAAGCTGAGGCATGCCTGGTGGAATCAAAAGTGAAAGAGAAGAAATGAACTCTGTATCATGTAAATCAGAAGAGCAGTTCCTTACAGAGTCTGCAGGGTTTAAGCTGTTCCTATACCACTGGACAGGTCCCATGATGCCAGACTTCCAAATCATCTCTTCTAAAAGGCACCAGATTGTTTAAGATTTGTTTGCCCAAGGCACTGATCTAGTAAAATTTTCAGCTAATGATTCAGAGTTGTTTTAATTTAAACTGCTTTCATAAGAACATGATCACTTGGGATGGTAAGAAGAGCTAGAATTTGGCTTTCCTGAACATCCTTATGCCAGGCGTCAGGAAGTTATAAAGATGGTATTGTAAAGACTTTGATGGAAAGGGGTTTTTCAGTGGACTGTAAAAACACTGATGGAAAGGGATTTTTTCTGTGTTTTTGATACCAACACAAGGCTATGAGAACAGGATCTCTTACTGATCACTCCTCTAGGGATGGTTTGAGAGGACAGAAGTGATTAGCTAGATCTCTGTCTTGCCTACCAAGATATTTAACTGGGACCGAAAAAACCCATTTTTTGTTAAGAAGTCATGTAATATGTACTGTTTACCCAAATAACAAACCCCCCACAAACTATACGAAACAGGCAAAAACTTGGGCAATTTTGAGCTTGGTTGTGGTGCACATGGGAGAAGTATTTATGTCTGTAAGGAGTAACAGTGAGTGAATTAATTTGTCACAGAATCTAGCGAAGTCAGGAAGAATGAATATAATAAAATAAGAAGAATCACAAGAATCCTCTTTGGTGGCCTATTTATTACTGTTCATTATACATTCACTACTGTAGAAAACCAAGAGACCTCTTGATAGACAGTGTTAGCTTATAGTTGGAGGCATGAGAACATGGCTGTGTTTGGTATTTTCACAGTGAAGAAGAATAAGTATTCTTTCAAAAATATGTCCAAGATAAATGATGTTTTTCCAAGAAAAACAGCTACTGTAGAGTTGTAGACTAAGCTTCTTCTATGGCTGTGTCACAGTTAAATTGAATATATTAAATTTACCTTATTTATCATATAGGACAATTAAACAGAGCAAAAATAGAGCTTTTGCTAAGTCATTTGGTCCTACCATTCTGCACAAGTTCCCTAACACCATCCTTAAATTACAGTTATATTCTGATTTTTTTAAAGGACAGAAAACATATTTTTTAAAATACTTTTGAAATTGTTATTTTTTTAAAATATTTCCAGAGTTATAGAGACCACGAAAACTTGACCGTATTCTCAATATTTATAGTGATTGCAATGAAATTTTTTGTATGTCCCTTTTTTTTTAACAGAATAGCTTTTGAATCAAGTGACTATTTTTATCAATCAAAAAACAAAAAACCAATAAAACCTCCAAACCAAACAGTTTTTGAGGATAATGTCTGCTGAAGGCAAATTAAATAAAATTTCAATTTGTCAACATCTTTAATATTTACACTGAATGAAGATCATTCTGTAATACAATCCTGAGTTATCTTACTGGAAAATAATTGTGTCTATTGATTCTCAACTGAGGAAAAACTGATGAAACTATCTTGAAATCAGTGATTATACCCTAAAATACAACATTTATACTAACACATTAATAATACAGAAGAAATCACAGAATACAGTATGCTAACTACTCAGAAAAGTTTCTGGTCTCCCTCTGCTCTCCCGCCTTTTCTAAACTCCTTGCTGGATGTCAGTAGTTGCTTTCCTTAGAGGCTTTGGCCAGCCAAGACCACGAGCTCCTACCATCTCTTCCCGCAGAAGATAAATCATGGGTTTTTTTCTGAAGCAAAGGGAATAAGAATAAAAACCAAAAAATCCAAACACACAAAAATTGGGGGAGAAGAGAGGCACAGATCTGTAAAAGTAAAAAGAAAATTTACTTCTGTTAGCCTTAAGGATTTGTTGATCCAGACCTTAATAAAGGCAACAAGTCAGTTCAGTCTGGCTTGATGTTAAGCACATTTGTCCCAGAAAACTATGTAAAGGAAAGTACTCTGATAAATGCTAAGCTGTGACGAATTTGGAATAACCTCTATCTCTGAGTATGAAAAATTACCTAAAATTCTTATATTAGGGCTTTGATGTTGTCTTGTCTGTCTCTGTTTTCAATAAAAGACATATACAGATACACACCAATGTAGTGTTCTGGTTTCCTCTGTTCTAGAGAATGTATTTGTTGAGTAAGAAGGAGCTCACTTTACTCTCAGCATGACCCATGCTGACATCTCTGTTAAACAAATTTCTTGCTCAGCCACTCTCAAGAAGCTGAAAACCCGCCCCCCCCCAAAATAATAAAAACCACTGGTTCTCTTTAATGTCCTATTTTTTAGCAGCTCAGCTACTGAGTGATTTCTACTTTCTGTCTCACTTAATGACTTCCTGAGTTCAAGGCCATTTCCACTGGGATTGACATAGGCTGTCTCTCTCCAGCAGTACTATCAGTCTAGGAAAGGCAGACATTACAATTTCACCTATTTGGAAGTTAATTCAATGCCTAATTATTTAAAATTATATAAAAACTAGGTCTCTTACCACAGTAAGTCAGGTCATAGCCATACTACCAGGGCACTTAGGAAGACAGGATAAATTTTATCTTTGTCTTCACTGAAAAATCTAGTATTTTAAGAATTAAAGTGACATAATACTTGTTTTATATTATAAGTTACCAGAGAAGAAGGAGATGACTTATACTCAACAGCATGCCAGGGCCCTGCATTTAGCTCTCATCCACTTTAGGCTGCCAACTAATCCATGCCAAAACAGTCTTGAATTTGCTCTAGGTGAAATTGTTGCTGCAATTAGAGGTATGTCAGCTAACTTCTTACTGTCATATTTAAACAGAAGAAAGTTATCAAGTGTATGTGGGCAATAAAGTGTCACAGATGGATTTAAAGATGTCCACTTGGGGAATTTCTTTCCCGGTTCCTTGCCTGCATGTGAATATTCCCTTTGAAAGGGAAAGAGTTACAATAGGACCCAACCCTGTTAAGGGTGGATGCCTAAAGCCAGGGCTTCTCTCTGTCCCACAAGTGACTCACAGATTGGTAAAAGAAACAAGGGAATTCTGAATGATGTGAAGCACAAAGAAATGTAACAGTATAAGCCAATGTTTTCTAATGCACTGTATGAGTTACCTGCAAGAAATGGCATTTGCTTCTGGGCTTCATTCAGCTATTTAAACAAAGCCATTTAATTTCTTGGTGAAACTTAATGCTAATATTGATTTCAAATGACAGACAAAGGCTCCAGCTAACTTTTTTTCTTTATTTACTTTACATTTCAATACTTCTGTCACTTCTGGCAGTTCTAAAGAACTGAAGTTTATAGGACATACTAAATTGCATAACAATTTTTGAAGCCTTTTCTTTGTATCTAAATTTAAAAGTGATTTAAATTTGAAAGCATTTACTTAAAAGTGAAAGAAATACATCTTACAGTAAAATCATAATGAGTGAAAAATACATCTACTTAGTATGACTGCTTACATTACCGTTCCTTGAAATTAAACATGCAGATTTGGAAAAAGGATGAAAAATATCTATTAACCGTAGCATTGAAAGTTGTATTAATATCCAGGATATGGCAGCTCATTTCCATTTTGTTCCTGTGGACAAAAACTTAATATTGAGTCAATTGATGAGGGCAACTCAGCTCCCAAGAACTTCCTCAATATGGGAAGAACATAACTGTGAGACAAACGCATTCTCCTAGAGCAGTTTTGCGTTCTTGCAATGGAAACTTATCATGGTTTTATGACATATGAAGTGACTGTCCCTGCAGCCAGGCAATATACAAGGATCAGATACACAGCAGATATGCTTTTTGATTTCATTCTAAATTCTGATATTTTGTTGTAAGGTTAATTGCTCTGGCAAATTAAACCTCTTATGAAACAGGAAGACAAGAAATGAATACTCATGGTTAAGTCTATATGATGAGACACTCTGAGTCTTTTCATCTTAAGGTAATGTCTTCATGCAAGGACATAACATCAGGCGTACCTTTCTCCACCCAGAAAACTGAGACTAGAACTGCAGCACACACTGTGGAAGCAGTCTGACCCACGGTATAACAAATCAAATAGATTTCATTACTTGATGATCTACTGCTTAATCCTCTTTGTTCCATTCTCTCCACCTTACAGGGGATGTTTAAGAAAAGAACTAGCACATTTCTTACATGACTTTCTTGAAGTATCTTCATTCTGTTCACTGTAGCCACAGGCTTAGAATGTGTGCTGCTGGATGGGAAATCTATGATATGGGTTTTCCCTGTTCCAATCTTGATATTGTCAAAGGGCTATTGCTGTTTCTTGAGACTTCTCCACTTTGCAACAAACTGATAAAACATAAAAGCTATTTTCAGCCTATTTCAATTGTGATAAATTAACATCAAGCAAGTTTTTGACAGGCTGGAGAAGTCAGCCAGTGCAAACCCCATGAAGTTCAACAAAATGAAGGGCAAGGTCCTGAATCTGGGTCTTGGCATTCCCAGGTACACATACAAGTTGAACAGAGAAGTGATTGAGAGAAGTCCTGCAGAAAAAGACTTGAGTATGCTGGTTGATGGAAAACTCAACATGCACCAGCAGTGTGCAGTCACAGCCCAGAAAGCCAATTGTGTCCTGAGCTGCGTCAAAAGTACTGTGGCCAGCAATTCAAAGGAGGTGATTCTGCCCCTCTGTTCTGCTCTTGTGAGACCCAGCCTGGAGCACTGCATCCAGTTCTGGTGTCCCCAGCATAAGAAGAATGTGGAACTGTTGGAACAAGTCCAGAGAAGGTCACGAGGTTGATAAGGAGACTAGAGTACGTCCTTCTATGAAGACAGGCTGAGGAAGTTGAGGCTGTTCAGCCTGGAGAAGAGAAGGTTGCGTGGAAACCTCATAGCAACATTCCAATATCTCAAGGGGGCCTACAGGGAAACTGGAGAGGGACCCTTCATCAGGAACTGCAATGATAGGACAAGAGTAATGAGTACAAATTGAAAGAGGAAAAATTTAGGTTAGATATTAGGAAGAAATTTTTTAATGTGAGGGTAGTGAGACACTTGGACTGGTTGCCCAGGGAGGTTGTGGATATCCCAAACTGATAAGTGTTCAAGGCCAGGTTGGACAAGGCCTTGAGCAACCTGGTCTAATGGGAGGTCCCTGCCCATGGAAGAGGGAATTGAGACTAGCTGATCTCTGAAGTCTGTTCCAATCCCTTAGCATTCTATGATTCCATAAGAAGTAAAATTTGTTTAGTTGCCTTGCAATAAAAATTGGGAATTGAATACTGGCAGCCTACAATGAAGCTATAATTTGATTTGTCTCTATATTCCCTGCATAATTTTTTGTGCCTTGCTGCCAAATCTTACTGAAGGAATATTGAATGCTAAAGAGATCTTTTTTCCTCTTTGGCAATTAGAGTCTTATTTATGAAAAATGGTGTCAAAATGACTGTAGTGTCCATAAGGTTACATTCTGTTCCTAAAATTCATACACTGTCCATGTTACTATGACATGTTGGAACCTTTAATCAAGCTAAACAATATATTTGTTTCAATAGGTAGTAATAAATATCTGCTTTACTACAGAAGACGGGATCAGAAAACTGTGTTTCACGTAGAGAATATATGTAATGCTGGCATTGATGTCATGACGTCCTGTTTCCATAATTTGGGCCTGCCTGCTGGGAAGACTCTGTTTGACTATTGTATGTACTTCCCATAGTTTTCGCTTACCTTAATTGGTGTAATTATGTAATTTGTAAACTATGTAGGCAATTGATCTATTTTATTCTGCTCTAATCCTGTTTTTATTTACTGGGAATTAAATATAAGATATTACCTAGGGAAAAGCATTGGGCTTTGTCCTGCAAGTGTCATTTTGAGCTGCAATATGTACTCTGGGTCCATCTTTTTAGTTTTTGGCTATACCTAAGCCAAGTAGACTGACATCTTACTTCATAGGCCACCAGTGTTTTAATGTGCATAGGCGCTGAGAACAGGCTGTATTTCTTTGCTTTGGAACAGATGCAGACTTTTTTTTCCCCTTGAGCAAGGGAAAGTAACTAACCAGCTAGCTCCCGTTGGCTTTGGTTTAACTCTGCCAGATGAAGGTTTAGAGAGATAGCTTTTCAAAGAATTGTGTTGTACATCCCAGATGTTTATTTGTGAATGTTGTTTGAAGAATTTATGTCAGGTACTGAAAGACTGGAAAATCCCTTGGCATATAGCTGCATAGACATCTTTAAAAAAGTGCTTGTATTATGCATTTAAGTACCAATACACTTCTATAGCAATTCCAACCTATTTGCTAAATAGCAATATTCAGGATTTTTCAGTTTTAAGCAAATCATTTTTCCAACAGCTGGAAATGTTTTCTAGCTTATAGTGTATTTATGTTTTTAAGTTGATTGGTGTGCAAAGTCAAATTTCTCTTAAGCCTTTAGAATTAAATGATAAGATGCAAAATCAGAGGCTGATCTAAAATTTTAACCTACAGTCAGCTGAAAATGATATTGCAAAAAACCCAAGAAGTTATTATGAGTATTTTTTTTGGCTTTTCGTATCTGCATGTTTCTAGTGTCAGTGGTTTTTTTTCTGAAAAATAGGAAGTGCTGAGTGGTGTTCCCCCAGCAGCTGAGAGTGTCACTTGTGATTATGTTCTCTTCTGTTGTGCTGCGTTCCCAATCTGTAAGTCCTCAGCGAGCATGGGTTCCACACCTTTTTGTATAATGTGACATGGTGGGGGATCACAGTTCTCAATTCCTAGACAATGTTTCAAGGGAGGACACTGGAATTTCAGGTTTTGAGAAGACAAATTCAGAGGATTTTCTTTTTTTTTCTTTTTTTTTTCCCCAGCCAACACATTACCCATGCTCCACTTTTCTTGTCTGCGTTGTCTATTCATTTCACATTTGTTGTGTTCTGTCCAGGTAGTCTTGCTAATATTTTAACTCCATGAATACACTCCATTATTTCACCCGAAATAGGGAGAATTATGTTCATTGTAAGTGCATTAACAGAAAATTCCAGGGAGATCAGTTTGACATTAGAAAACATCGATCAGAACACCTTGTTTTCTGAGCAACATTAAATGGCATCTAGCTAGCAAATACAAGCCCTTGCACCTCTCTTTCTCCTTCTCACTTAGTCATAGTGGATCAGAGATGTTAGTGAACTTCCTTCTTGCAAAAAGTTAGATTCTTTGCTTTATGTTGGAAGAATCCTTTCAGAATATACTTTACAATGTAAGATGGCAGCCTGTCTTCTACAGTGCTCAGTCGCAGTTCTCTTACCTTCCCCAAAGATATCAAGCAGGGCTTAATAGTGACAGAGTTCACAAGCACCAGTTCTCTTAGCATTTTTCTTTTGGTTTCCAGGTCTCAAGTGTGCCAAAAGCATATTATTTCGTCATCTTTAACTGATATATATATATTGAAAAGTGAAGAAAATGAGACACATCTTTACTGGAAGGTACAACTCGAGTATGAGTAAACTTGTACTTTAACAGTAAACTTTAACAGGCAGACAAGATGCCACAAATTATCGATAAACAATTAATGTGTAGCATTTTTTCTGAGAAATCTATGTGTGAACTGACTTTTGAAAGAACTAGGTAGGGCTCTCCTTCCATTCCATACTTGATATTACGAGTGTTCCTGTAGCTTAACAGTGTTAAATCCACAAAACCAATATAATTATTGAGAAGCTGGCTGACTCTTGCTTTTCTACATCTCTCTGCGACGGCGGTCTTTGCTGAAAAGCCGTGCAATTACAGTCCTGCAAAATGATTTCTGTTTCTAATGGGGATGGGAGCAGATGTACTGAATCAGAAATATGCCCACATTTTACTCCACTGCATATGTAAAATAAATAAATGAAGTGCATATACTGATTTGTAATTATATTGTGGGAATGTAAGATTCATGACCTGTTCAAGTTTAAGCTGCACTAAAAACTGCAAAAAACTTAATTCACTATATATGGCAGAGAATTGTATTGAGGAAAGCTGCTGGTTACTTTTGCCTTGAAGAGTAGTAGTGTTATTTGAATGTTTGTAATTTAAACAGGAGAAAATTTTCATGGCATCTCAAACCCCTTCTATTACGGTCAAAGGAGTGGCTTTCATGGAATAGTGGGAAGAGGAAGATTTCCACAGAGAAGCTCTTGCTGATTTCATAGGTCTCTTGGGTTTTTTAATTGGTTTGGTTTTGGGTTTTGTTGCTATTTTTTTTTTTAGTCACAAGTTCTTACTTCAGTGTAGCTTAAGCTTTTTTGTTTTAACATATGGCCAATGGTAATCATTGCTTTGGGATTGCAAGAGTTTAGCATACTCTCTCTGTCTTTTCCCAACTCTAATGTGCTTCCTCCAAAAAGACCTTTTCTAGACTGGGGATCCACCACTACATTGCTCTGCCACTTGGAGACTGCAATTGGTAGGAGAGAGAAGGGTTTTTTCCTTTTACTGGAAAACCGGTTTATGTGAGAGACCAGTAGTATATTTTAGAAGATAGAGATCGGTCAGAGAACAGAGATAACAGTTTTCTATGAGACTAGAGAAGACAGAAGTTCTCTATCAGCCTGC
>VZRE01009726.1:0-11480 GCA_013396775.1 Cephalopterus ornatus
CCCTGTTTGTGAGGTGACCATCTTCATCCAGTAATGGGCCAATGATATTTCTATCCTACCCATTGCAACTAATGCATTTGAAAAAACGGTTTATTGTCCCCCACATTTCTGGCTGCTTCAACTCCAGTTGAGCTTTGGCCACACAAATTTGGTCCCTACTGCAGCAAGTAGCACCTCTGTATTACTCCCACGTCACTTGACCTTGCTTCCACTGGGCATACACCTTCCAGTTTTGCCTTATTTCCAAGAGAAGATTCCTGCTCAGCCAAGCTGGCCTTCTGCCTCATCTGCTTGACTTCCGATATTTGGGAATTGCTGCTCCTGTGCCCTTTGGAGGTGATGTTTCCAAAGTGATCAGCAGTGATGGACCTAAGCACCTGCAAAAACATTTTCTCAAGGGACCTTAGTAATTCACAGAGATTTAAACTTGATCACTTCATGGTGGCTGTGGCCAAGACAGCCACCAAACTCCACCTTGCTCTTGAGATCCTCTCTGTTGACAAGCAGCAGACCAAGGAGAGCATCTTTCGAAGTCAGATGCCTTAGTACCTGTTCCATAAAGTTGTCATCTAGGTTTTTTGGGAATCTTCTGGTCAGGGTTATACTAGCTGTATGATGTTTCCACATTTAATCTGCGGCAAGTTGAAGTCCCCCTTAAGGACAGGGGCAGTTAATTTAGAAGTGTTCCTTAGTTCCTAAAAGAATAATTTGTCAGCATCATTGTCCTGTCTGGGAGGTCTATAGTAGACTCCCATAATGACATCTGCCCTATTTGCTTGCCCCTTCATTCTCGCCCAGAGGCCACTGCTAGCTGTGAGCTCTGTATATTCTCACCCCTCTATTACATACAGTGCCACATCTCTGCCTCTTGTGCCCTGTCTATCTTTCCTGAAGAGTCTGTAACTGTCCAACAGGACACTCCAGTCACAGAACTCATCCCACCAGGTTTCGTTTATGCCAATGATGGCAAACTTCTGGGACTGAGCCAAAGCTATGAGCCACTCCTGTCTGTTCCTCATGCTGCGTGCATTGATATAGAAACATTTCAGGTATGGTACATTGTAGCCAACACCTCACACACATTTTAGAGAGTTTCTAGGATCTCTTTGAGAAATCTTCCTTCAAAAACAAAAGGATAGGGACAAAGATACAATCACACCACTTGTTACTGACCAAACACACATGGGAGACAACAGCTCCCGGGGCAATGTGAACACTGCCCTTGCCCACCAGATACCATTCTACAGAACAATTTTCATTACATGCCCTATTAAGTGGAAAGAAAAACTGGGAATCAAACCCAGCTCTGCTTCTCTCTCTGATCTGGTCTGTAACAGAGCACATAGAAATCTCTGTGCAGCATTTTCTTTGATTTATAAGATAAAAACAATTCAGATAATCAAGGGAAAAAAAGCAAAAACAAAAGTTGGCAACAGAGGAGAATGGGGAAACATGCTGAAAGAAGTCACTACATGAAATACAGAACAATTTCGTGGCATATAAAGAGATGGATTTTCACCAGTTGCTGCACTAGTCACTTGTAAGAGAAACTGATCAGACACAGGATGCTTTGCTTACATGCAGCTAGTACGAAATTAGTCCAAAGTTCAAGAATTTGGAGGACAAAGGGGAAGAACATCATTAGGAAATGTAGTCAAGCACAGCACAGTGGTTCAAACAGCCTGTACAGTATCTCAGAGTTCAAAACCAAGTTAAAAGTAGCAGCATCCATGGGGTAGCACTCAGGCAGCAGCTGACAAACATACACCACACGGTCACAGATGTACATTTTCTGATGGAAGGTTTCAGACTGCTAACACAACTTCTCTTATCACAGAGATTGATGCCCTCTGCCTTAGCTGAGACCTGCAAAAAATATATCCATAAATTATAATAATTGTTAAAATTCGTGCAAGTTTGAATCCTATATTTATATAGATTTATAGGAGTGGCACCCAACCACATATAAAATTTTTAGATGACTGTAATTATCTGAAGTACATAAGTACCAATATGAGATAGGAAAAAGTATATATAAATTTATAGAAACTTGTTTAATATTGGCTCAGCATTGCAAAGTATAACCATTGAGTATGATTCCATATAATTATCATTTACAAAACTGTAATTCATTCAAATTTGAAAAGGCAAAGATACAGTATTTCATGAAAAATATACAGATGCTGCCATTCTAATATTTTCAGTGCTGTAACTACAAAAGTATTTTGCATTTAGTTTTCTTTAAGTCTATTTATTCATAATCTATCTGAAAATTCAATGTGAATGAGGCTGAAATAAGTCCTGTTGCAGCTGAGCTAAATGGATGTTGAATTTTAATGAGGCAAATTGTCTCTTTTAATGTGTCTTTGTACAAATTGATTATATTAAAGTATGCTGTGATTGAATTATATGTTAGGCTATTATTTAGAATTACTTGATTTGTTATAAGCCCTAGATTTCTGCATAAACATTTCAAATTCTAAATATTTTAAATAACATTATTCAGATTAGAAATAGGTAAATTATATAAAATTGACTTCTTTGAGTTGTTTAAAATTGTGAGTAAAGGATATGTCATTTCACACAAATAGACTTTTTAATTTACATTTCTCCTTTTGTTCTATGTAGATGAACCTGATGCTCAAGAAACAAGACAAGGAAAGTCATCTCCATAAAAGATAAACTGTTATCTTTATGTACATTATCATTATTAAAGATCAGTTTCTCACAGCTCCAAAATTCTCCCCAGTGGGCACTAGTCCATCTTACTAAACTACCTACCCATAATTCAACCCAATTTCATGCAATTGTCTGTCTATGCTTGTGAAAGTCCAGTGTTGAACTGCAATGGAGACTATTTTCCATACCCTCCAGGGAGGTAGATAATTTTGCTGGCTGCCTCCGTTCCATTTATCTTCTCCTAAATAAAGAAGGGCTTGCCTTTTCCCTAGTGCTGCCCACTTGCAGAAATCCAAACATTTGGATCCAGTTCAGTGGAAAGCACTAAATTAGTACAAATACTGAAATACCTGAGTAGAAAGCTATTCATTCTCATGCAAACTCAGAATCAACTTTCACAACTGCGTAACTACTGGCAGCTTTTGCAGCCACAGGACTAGGTCCTCAGAAGACAAAGACTAACATTTCAGTTTCATGGGGAAAGTCCACAGCCAGAGTGAAATGGAACCAATATTCTTCAGGGAACTCATCTTTTCTTATGTATGCACCCCAGCTGATACAAAAATTAATAAGAAAGTGAGACTGTCCAATATCTTCTTTTACTCTCTAGTAATCAAAATTTAATTCAGTGCAGAATAGGGAGTTTCTCCCTATAACTCAGGTTATTGTCAGGCTTTCAAGCAACCATTATTAACCACTGCCACAGAAAGAACAATCTGAATGAACTTAGTCATATTTCCAAGTTCTCATTCAGTTCTTACTGGTTTACATGGAAAATTTGATCAATGACCATAGAGGAAATCTATTTATTTAATTGCAGAAACTAATCTGCAATACCAATGAGTCTTTTTCTAAACAGTAGATAAACTTTTTCTACATCTATCTACAGTTCTCATGGAGAATCTACAGACAAGGTAAGCGAATGTGATACCATTTTCTTGCACAAACAAATTATTTGTAATATATTTGAAGCTTTTGACCCTTATTCAGTCATGGGCCATAAAAGATCTAATTTAAAAATGCTGTCTTATTTCCATTTACATTACTGGATTAGACAAAAATTCTTGTCAGTTACCTTTAAAGATTTCAAAGAGTAATTCCCTGTTATTATATAAACAGTGAAAAAATTCCAGCACCAACTTATCAAGTGCAGAATGAAGCTAGCTTCTGAGTGAGAGTATAAAAAGAAAATTTTATTAATGGAAAGGAGGAAAAAAAAAGATTTTTTGTATTGAATTTATAAACATTAGGTTAATTTCAATATTTTCTGGGGTTTCCACACCCTTTCCATTTCAAAGGGTGTGATTTAGAGCTCCAACACTTCTGTTTTCCAGCAAAAGCTGATGCATTACTGCTTCCAGCAGGTCATGAAACTCAGAAGAACAAGATTTTACTACATCCTTCACATTACATTCAGCAGGGAATAAAAAGATTTTGTTCTGAAGGAGAATGAATCACTCTGTATCCCTGCAAGTTCAAGAAAGAAGGATGACTATACATGTACAGTCAGTGCTTAAGCTCTTTCAGATGACGACAGTCTTTCCCTTGGATTCATAACACCTTGTGTTTGGGATCAGGACATCTGTACCTGGTAGAAAACAAAAAAGGAATAATTTCTTGTGTATACATAGATCTAGCAGCAATGTGTGTTCATTTACCCGTACATCATATCAATAAATAACAGGTTCAATTACACTCTGCTCATTTCCTCTCCTAATGTCAGAACAGTGACATTAATTTTAAGGAACTACTCCTAATTTGTGTATGGCATTTAAGTACCAATGTTGTCTTGTGTCATGAAATGAACAGGGGACCTACATCTCTACTGTTGCCTCTAATGCATTTACAAAAATGTGGCTAAATGGATAGGCAGCACGAAAGGTTCAGTCAGCTGACTGAGGGCCTGCTGGCTGACATTGCAAAATCAAGTGCCCCTCATTGAAATTCCTTGCCTGCAGTCCGTTTGCATTTATAACTGTGGGAAATCAGCTCTGCCACCTGAGCTGGCCTCAGCTGCCATGGCGTCACATGAAGATAGATGTGATCACTTACAGAGGTACAATAGGGAGCACTCTTCTGATCTGCTTTTATCTCACTCCCTGATCTCAGATCAAAGCAGGGAGGCAAGCAGAGCAAGGGCATGTCTACACGGGGACATTACATCCATCTAGTTTGTTCACTTTAAGTGCAGCAATTTAAATACATCTCATTGAAAGGCTTATGCACTAGTTTTTCAGGCCAGTTTAAAATATTTTCCTTATTAATCATAACACCCAAACAGCTCTGTACTTGTCTGAATTTACTACCCCAACTTCCCAGTTTCTATTTCATGGATCAGTGTTTGCAACTGTGATTTTTGTTGTTGTTGTTGTTGTACTGGAGGAGGCACAATTAAAGAAATTTTTGGGCGGGAGAGGAAAACAGAGTCAAATGAATGCACTCCTTGAAAATTTCTCCCGATGTCCATTAACATCATCAAAAGCATTACTCATCTGTTGTCATGCAATATCAATGGCCCACTGCAATTGTTGTAATATGAACTGAACAGCACATATTTACCATGGATCCAGAATTTCCCTTTTTGTAAAAACAAGAGGACTGTCAGCACAGATTTAGTATGGAAAGATTTGCTTTCCTCATAGGAAAAAAATGAGCACTGACGATCTGGGCAGAGGATATGAGGATGTGCAGCAGATAAACACCACCGTGAAGTTTTCCTCAGGTCACAGGAGCACTGTGCTCCCATGGGCTGGAAGTTCAGCACCTACAGCCAACACCATGCATCAATTAATTCATTTGATATTGATAGATCATTTGTCAGGAGGCCTGTTCTGGAGCTTTGCCAGGTCATCTGGAGACTTGTCCTTTCTGATGTCACCATATTGTCCCTTCAGATGAAAGTTTTCCGTTCTGATAGTTTGAGGTCTGTCAGACCACAAGGGAGGAGTCAGAGGGCAGAAATAGGTGTTTCAAAGAGTTATCTGATCCAAAAAGACTTAGGCATGGAACTCTGTCTGAACATGGGAAAGTAAACTTCCAAAAGAGTTGTCAACTTATATGAAATTGTTCCTCCTGCCATACCAGAGTGGATGTTGCTCCAAAACAGTTTCGCTTTAGCATATGAAATATGCTAAAACACTGAATTTTCCTGCAGGCTTTGAAAATGCATTATCTCAGCTACTTAATGGATGCAAAGTTTTTAAACAAAAATAACTCAACCTACTGACTGACTAGGAGAGCAATAAGCTTCCGATATCTGCTGCTGAAAACATATTCTTGTGATAAGCAGTCTCTGAACTTCATGGTTGCATTTGGGAATCCATAGTCGTTCACACAGACAGAAATGTTTGTATGTGATGCATGGCATAACCCCAAACACAGCAGCTATCAAGCTCAAGTCACGTATTAGCACAGACTTGTTTTCTGTTTCCCGTTTAATAACTTCAACCCTGATTTTCATGGACAAAGAGTGACATTAAATGGCACAGCTATGTCTGTGCCATTGTCTCCCCAGTGTCAACCCACAACCCCGATCTGTCCACAGTTCTGAGTGTGAACAATGGCTGATCTGGAGCTGGACTGGTACAAAATTATTTCCAGACAATAATGAAAATATGCTTCTTGATACTTCCAATTACTTGAGGCACCAACTGTCCCTAAGTGTACCTTTTAGCAAAAGTCATTACAAACTTTAATATGTATATATGTTTCCACAATGTGCCGTAAAATCTATTAATAATATTTTCAAAGAGACAAATCAAGTGGCTGGAGGAAACATTTATTACATTGCCTTTTCAATGAAAAACAAACAAAATAACCTTGGACAAAAAAAGATGAAAAGTTATATTAAATTAAAAGAGCCTATTTTCTCTGTGGTCATTTTTGATATGCTTTATAGCTCTTTTAAATCTAGAACTCAATCAAGTGAAACATTACCGAAGAGAAATATTTGCATGATAAAAAATGCCCTAAATTAGTGTTAATTATACCACCTATATTCTTGATGCAGATCTTTGTCCTCTTTAATATTTACATGTTGAAATTATTGGTACCAAAAGAACTTTACTATTCAGCTCTTAACAAAATCTACAAGCCAAATAGTAAGCAAATAAAAAAACAAAACTAATCATTTTGATTTTTAAAATTTAAATGCCAGGAATCACTTGAACTTACTTCTACTACCAGTTGGAACATAATCGGTTGTACATGCAACAAAGGGCACTTATAAAGCACAAAAAACCCAAAAGATATCTTTCAAATAGCAACAAGCATATGAGAATTGCCTGCTTTATCAAATGCTTGATTGGATCAACTTGTATCAGGTTCTTGGACATAACCTTATCCAACACATAACAATCTTACATGGAAGACTTCACCACTTAAAAGTGATGTGGAAAGTGTGGAGAACAGGAAAGAGAACAGCCAGAAAGACATAGATTTTTGAAGAGCTGAAGTGAGTTTTGCTATGTGGAATAAAGATGAATATCACTTACTGATTTACTCTCCACAGTCCTTCTTATAACATATGGTGAAGTTACATAAGGCATTTTTCAGTCCTATTAGAGCTGCCTAGGTAATCTTCATTGCATGTAAATGTCATAACATTATTACAGTTAACATTCACTAAACAGAGAACAAAAATATCTGGCCAATAGAGTATTGTGTTATGCAATACACATGGACACTAGAGAGCAGAGAAACCTGTCTCAGTGTAAATCAGTCATAATTCTCTATTACCATCTTCAAAAGATTTGATTGCACTTTGTCTTTGCATGGCTATGGTACACAGCTTATGTCACTTACCTTGTCAAAACTTTTCCTTTCACACAGACACAAAACCAAGGAAATCTGGGCTAAGAGTAGTTTAAATGTTAATCTACCTGTGAGAAAAATATTTGTGAAAGCAAGAAGGTGGAAGAAAAAAAAGTGGGTTTCATATTAAACAACAAAATCGCAACAAATAACAAAAACAGACTGCTTCTTTCAAAACACAGAACCAATCCCCTAGTGGTCAGTGCCTTAGAAAGAGCAAGAGACTCATAGCCTTTAGGAACTGAATGCCTAAAAGTGGACATATACACAAACATAACTGTTTTTTGCAATCACTGTAAAAGTTGCCTGAACACAAAATTTCAACAGAAAAAAAAAGCGAAAGCCTCTGGGGAAACACAGGTATGCCTTTGTCCTTCTACTTTAAGACCACATGGTAATTCAAACCAGTTTCATTGACAGAACTACATAATCTATTTTCAGAACAACTATTTAGAACATTTTCACCTTCTGCATGTGTCAATCAGTATCTTCTTGGATGTGTTTCTACCTTAATGTTTGGCAAGCATGACTTAAAAATCAACACATACAAGCACTTGCTAATGCCAATTGCTAGAACATTTTTGGCAAATTATTTGTAAACTTGTGACCTTCAGATTGAAATAGTCAGTTATAGTAGCTGTGACACATAATATGGAAGTGATTTCACATCACTAAAAATCCCTGAGAAAGAGCCCAGTTTTAACTTCTTCAGGGACTGAAATTGCTCACACAGCTACTGCTTTGAAGTCACAACTTATGTGGAAGTAGTAAACTGTTCATAGCTGAAAAATGAAAGTATGATAAAAGAAGATACTCATTATAATGATTTGTTAACCTTTCCCTTTCCAAATGTGTGAGGTGACTTGGAAATAACCCTGAGTCTTTTTAAATTACTTCACAGTCGCAGCTTTGTTCAAGTTTGACAGTTGATATTTTTTGTGCATTACTACAATTACACCAAACACTCATCACAGATAATTTGTGGGTCAGTGCTGATCTCTCACATTTGTAAAAACCAGTCAGATTTCTATTTCTTTTCAGGACAAATTTTTAGGATCTGAAGAAAATGACAAATGATTTAATTGCAAAAAAATTATTATCAGAAAGGTATTTTTTGGCCTCAGGAGTCTTTTTTTTACTAAGGATAGAACATCCATTTGTTCAGTATCAGACATAATTATTAAGGCAAAATGGTTACACTAGCTGTCTTGGATGAAATATTTTTGTTACAGTTTTACAAAAAGCCCAATCTAAACCCATAAAAAACCTCCAGAATTATTTACTTTATTAGCATTGATTTTTCAAATACTTGCAAGTAGAGAGAAGTTACCTAAATCTTATATTGAAAATATGCAGTATATACTGCAGTAGCAACAAGTAGAAGAATTCCAAGAACAGAAAGCCTCATACAAAATATTTTGGTTTGTTTTTTTGAAAAATAAAATTTCTCAGCAGATTGAAAGAAAATTAAAAAATCTTCATTGAGAATTAAATTAGAAATGGAGGCCTGTCATTCTTGCATGTACTCCTTTAATTTAAGCAAGCCAAAAGTATCATTCCTTCATGAAAAATCACAGGTCAGGGCTCAGAACAGTTCTGCCCATCAAAGCCAGTAAGTACTTAAGACTTTCGATTCTACAGCAGGGCCACAAAATATGTTCCCAGTCCTCCCAAAATCTCAAAATTGATGATCAGATTACTTAATTTAAAACTCCACAGAGATGAAGGAGAAAAAAAACTTATTACTCACTCTTTGTTGACACACCCCACAGGCAGGCACAGAACAGGATGCTTCTAAGTCCTTTACTATTATTCCTAAGATATCATAGGAATTTATTTAATGTAATTTAATGTGCTTATGTGGTTCCATAATTTAGAAAAAAATTATCTTGAGAAAATTTTCCAAAGTGTTCCAATAATACCCGAAATATTGTTAAGAACTTACACATTTTGGTCCTAGGAATGGAAAAATTCTTTACCAACAGAATAAAAAGTACACTCTAGTTTGCAAAGCAGTGAAAAAATATAAGCATTTAGGGGAAAACGGCTGAGGAATTTTTCCTACATCATTTCATGACATGTCTTCAAGTTGTTTGGCTCAGTTGATTGAGATGGATTACTTCAATTAAGATACATCTGTTTGAATACATTCCTATTTCAAGGGGCACCTGGTGTCATTGTCACAATTTATGCTACAAATTCTTTTTCTAGAAAAGTGAGCAGTCTTTGGTTTACACAAAAATATCAAGTAATTGGTTTCTTTCAGGGGAGGTTTTTGGTTGTTTCGTTTGTTTGTTTGCTTTTTAAATTCACATTTCTTGGGAAGAAACATGGAAGAAACATTTTTCAGTGAATTTAGTCTCAATGCTGAGCCTATTTCCCCAGCACAGACACCCCTGGTCTATTGGAACAGGATAGTCAGTTTTGTGATTACTCCTGCCAAAGAAAAAGCACTCACACTACACAAGTTAATTCCAGTACAATAGCATCCTGTCGCAGCAGCACAAATTTCTTCAGCAAAAGCACAGCTTGCCGTGCCTCAGCTTCTGCTATCATTTACTGGAGGGTGACAGTGTGATCATAAAAAGGAAAATGTGTATAACATATGTTAAAGTATTCATATGTAATTTCTATTCAAATATACTTTTTTTTTTCCTGTTAAATGTGAGCATTGATCTGAGACTGTTCAAATACAGCAGCACAGTCACTGAATTATTTTGCTGGGAAAAAAAATAGCTATTGCTTCCCACCCACAGGAAAAATAATCTCAAATAAATCAGATCTGGGTGAATGTATCTCCCACAGACATCTCCACATTAAATTCTTTAGAGACAAGATTGCTAGTATGAGTTACATGTCCAACATTAAAGAGTGAGGAAAAGGTTGCAAGTTGAAAAGTAGTATCATTTGCACTGGTAAAGTAGGACTACAAAGACGGCTGTAATATACAGAAAGACAGATTAGATGAGGACATAAAGTGGCAGATACAAATACTGCAACTCCTTGGAAGCTTCTTTTTCTGATCCCTATACTCACACATCTTTTCCAACCACCCCTAAAAACACATCTTTAAGGTGACAGAAATCCAAGCTATTCTTAAAAAATATTCATAATTTCCCTTAAAAACATTTGCTTTTAAGGTAAGTCTATTGGGTTTACATGGCAAGGGTTTTGTTGCAGGGGGTTGCAGTGGTGGCTTCTCTGAGAAACTGCTGGAAGCTTCCCCGATGTCCAGCAGCCTGATAGCTCCAAGACAGACCTGCCATTGGCCAAGGCTGAGCCCATCAGAGATTGTAGTAGCACCCCTGGGAGAATGTAGGGCAAAAAGCTCTGCAGCCAGAGAAGAGGAGAATGATAACATACGAGAGCAACAGCCCTGCAGACACCAAGGTCACTGCAGAAGGAGGAGAAGAAGGTGCTCAAGACACCAGAACAGAGATTCTCCCACAGCCCATGGTGAAGACCATGGTGGGGCTGCTGTGACCCTGCAGCCTGTGAAGGTCCACGATGCAGCAGGTGGTTGTCTGAAGGAGGCTGTGACTTTGTGGGAAGCCTGTACTGGAGCAGGCTCTTGGCAGGTCCTGTGGACTCATGGAGAGAGGAGCCCATCCAGGAGCAGGATTGCTGGCAGGACTTGTAACCCTGGGGAGGGGCCTACAGGGGATCGGTCTGTTCCTGAAGGACTGCACCCCATGGAGGGAACCCAGTTTGGAGAAGTTCATGAGGACTATCTCCTGTGGGAGGCAACCCACACTGGAATAGGGGAAGAGTGTGAGCACTCGTCCACCTGAGGAGGAAGGAGCAGCAGAGACAACGTATGAAGAACTGACCATAACCCGCGTTCTCTGTCCCTCTGCACTGCTGGGGGCAGAAGGTTGAACAAATCAGAGTGATTCCAAGTGCAGGAAGAAGAGGCGGGGTGGGGAGAAGTTGTTTTTAAGATTTATTTTGATTTCTCATCCTACTCTGATTTGATTGACAATAAATTA
>VZRE01009727.1:0-26967 GCA_013396775.1 Cephalopterus ornatus
CATGCAGGATCACTCTCAAGGAGAAAAGATAATGCGGAAAGAACCGTGTCCTGTCGGTACAGCCTGGGGAGTCATTCTGCTGTGCCTTCTGCAACCGGGCGTGTCTATCTCGCATTGGCCTTTTTAGCCATCAGCGCGCTTGTAGCAAGCGTGGGTAGAGTCCTTCACAAATCTTCATTCGCAAAGCCTAGCCATGATGATGATGACTGAAGAAATAAGCTCATTATCACTCATTTCTCAGTCCTATGCAATGTATTGTTTCTTATCACTTCAATCAAGTTCTCTTGAAAGGATAATGCCTTTCCCAGATGGTAAGGAAGTGCTGGTGCAGTTTAATCTGGCTATGTTAATATTGGAAATCCCTACAAACAATGTTGAAGTGTTTTAACTAAGAAAGAACAATTACAGTTCACCATAGGTCAAAAAGCCACATATTACGAGGTGTCCAATATTACTATTCACTTAATCTTTTCAAAATCCAGTAAACATCATTGAAAAAAATTATAAATATTTATAAAGAAAAGTCAAATTGTTTTTTCTGCTTTTCATCTTTCAATATTAATGCATTCTTGCAAGGAATATATTTTATGGAAAAACAAACAAACAAACAAAGGAAAAAAAAACAAAGAAAAAACTCAGCAGAAATTGAAATTTGCAGAGAAATTACTCTACAGATTCCTTCACCAAACCATATTAAAATAACTATTTTAACCTTTACAGCAACGACCAGACATCAACAGCTGCAGTAACAGTAAGCAAAATATGTCAAAATATTGTATATTAATCAGTTTCTAAGCACATACTTCTGTATCCGAAGTCATCGTTATTAAAAATCCTAGCAGTCTTTGAAAACACAAGAAATTCTAGTTTCCTTTTCATGTTCATCTGCTGAAAATTAGACCTATAAAATTCCATCCTTGGTAAAAGATACCAAGATTTACGAAAATCAGCCATGAATGATGGGAACAGCAAAATTATGAAAAAGATGTATTGAGAAAATCCGCTCCAGTGAAAAAAGAATTTGGCAGTTAGACACAAAAGCTGATAATTCAATGGAAATATGTGCAGAATCTCTCTTTTTAAACCATTTTCTGTTCTGAATAACAGAAATATTTAAAAAGAAATCAACACCTAAATCACATAAGTGATACCTCCACTTACCAAGAATTTTGCTAGATACAGGTTATGAGGATGGAGTTGAGGGGCCAGGCTCAAGTACACTTCAGCCTCTAGGGTGGGGATAGCAAGTTGCAACCAAACAACTTGTGGATGCCAGATTATTTCACACACATTCATACAGAATTTTAACACTTTTTAATTAGACTGAAAACGTTATTTAAAAAGAAAAAAAGTTAGGAGGAGTATAGACATATACTTCAGGGCTTTTCTCTCCCCTGGACCCTCAGTTAAGAAAAGGTACAAAGACAATATCCAAAGGATGCTGGATGCATTAGGCAATGATGGGGAGGAAGAGCACAAGTATGTGGGGCAGTATTTTGCTCTGAGTAACAATGAGTAGGTCTACAGAAAAGGGTTATTTGTTTTAGTCAAGCAGAGGAATCCCTCTAAGACTCCCAACAACCACAGCATCTAAAAGTCTTATATTTGCTGATGTACATAGTCAGGGATATTAACTCCATTGCTCCAAAACTTCAGATTATATTATGGAAGCCAACATATACACATTTCTCAAATCTCAATATATTTGAGAGGCAGAAGAAACACACATAATACTCTTTTACTTGCCATGCAATTACACATGATTTATATAAAATGTTTTCATCCCATGTCTAAACAGGGCATAGAGGAGTTGCGAGGACATGGTTGAATGCAGCACGCAACAAAATATTAAACTAAGTGAATAAGAACATGAATTCTTGAGGCACCTTTTGCAATTAGTAGCCAGTTGGGTATTTTTCTCAAAATTAAAAAGGATAAACTCTGTAGGAGCGGACACACTGAGAATATACACATTGCAGATTCAGCCAATAAAAGATGTGATGCTTTAAAAATAAACTCTACAATTCTCATGTTCTAGAAGTGGTTCCAGAAAGTCCTTGTGCTGCAGCAGCCATCATGTGTCCTCATGAACAATACTGATTTTCATTTTCCTGGACTTTTAACCAGAAAAGCAAGTTGTTCTGTATGTAGAAGGAAAAGGGAACAAGCAATGCTTTAAGCTAACTATGTAATTACAGGCTGAAATTGTTTTTCTTAGTGTTACAGAAAATGGTCCCGCTGTTTACAGCAGGCCTGTGTCCTGCAGATGAAGAAACAGAAACCACGTATGTGACACATATATTTTGCACTGGACATCAGTATTCTACACTTACATGACTGTGTTAAATTGGAAAGAGATGGAACTACCTTAGTCCTGAAATACATGAAGAATCATAGTTTATGCAAGACTTGACAAATCAGACACAGATATACAAAATGGAACTTCGACATAGAATTGCACTTGAGTGTAATTAAGGACTATAAGTATGATTAAGGTTAGTAATTCTGCCCCATTATATAAGAACTGACAAACAGGCCTTTGCAGCGAGAAAATTGCCTGGCATTTGAAGATGGCAGCTTGCAGTTTACTTGGAAGGAACAGAGTGGATGCAAGAAGTTAAAGAATCCAAACAGGAAAAGGTAAAATTGCAAGGAAAAACTGCAACAGAGCAAGGCAGGATTGACAGCCATGACTGTTGCATCTTAGAAGTCTTTTCTAAAGCTTGTAGTATAAGTAATGCACCATCCTTGTTCACAGAAACTGTTGGTGACAAGTCAATTCACACTTCAGCAATTTCCACTTTAGAATTTTAAGGGTGGCTGTTTATTTGGGAGTTTTTTTGTGGGGATTCTTGGTTTTGTTTTGTTTTTTATTATCTTTCAAACAAGATTCACATGACCTGGACTTTGCATTTTTTTTTTCAATGTTCTGATGTGTATTTCTGGCACATAAGATGGATCAGAAAGTGGGTCTGCTTCAGATAATACACTATCACTTCCAGTTTGTGGGTGGGCTTGAGATCAGACAGCTAGGAAAAATCGAGTCACTTGTGTCCACAACAGAAATCTAAAGGGTAAATACAAAGGCTTGGTCCAGAACTTATTTATATTTTTTATATATTTAGGAATAACTGAATATATGTGATCAACAAGACAAACCAGGATGATGATTTTTGGAAGACAAAGCAGACAAGAAAGCATCACTGGAGCAGCTGTAGTTTGCATTCAAACATGCATGGTGCATGAACACATTTGTGACAGAAGAATAATGGCCAATTACTACCAGTTGCCATTTAAGTATAAAGTACAGGGTAATGGGAGGAGGACACAGACATACAAAATTCTTTCCTGGGTCACTGCACCACTTTTGGTGTCTGGATGCAAGGGAAATTCCAATTACAGCCAAATGTACCCAGAGTAGTGAACTGCAGCATGAATTTGGAAGAGAAATTACTTATTATTGACCAAATCACTTAAAAATAGGGCATGATCAGTAATCAATTTAATACTAATCATCTCCCTCTCCAGTGGCACATAACTGAAGTACTGTGCTAGTCAATATCAAATAGAAAAGTAAGTCCTTTAGACTTAGTGAGGACCTTCAAACTTGCTTTATGTGCTACAACATCCCATTTTCAAGTAACAAATGTGTTATAATGAAACTATGGCCTGGAAGATGCAAGGTAACATCCAAGAAAATGTCTACTCAGTTTAGGGAAGAGGCAGAAAAGATCCTTTCTCCAGGATCTTGTAGCAAACTTACTCACATTTCTGCAGCTCTAGAAGACAGAAAAAAAAAGGAACACAGATAGACAATCAGTTGGAAAAATGACATACTGGTCCTGAAAAGGTGATAGAAGTATGAAAACAGCCACCACTTTGATGGATATATTCCTCCACGCAGTAGAAACAGTTCAGGTCATACACAGGTCAAGAGAGGCCTTGCTTGTTTTTACAGAGTTTTTTTCACATAGGTTGTGTAAGCTGGTGGCCTTTTCTTCATCAGAGATGCTGAGCAGAACTTATTGTGACAGCAAACGCATGAGCTATAATAGAAAGGAGTCCAAAATAGCCAATAAAGAGTTTCCTAGATTGGTTGAGGGAGCAGATAGAAAGCGCTGCCTACTGTCAGGAAGTTGGAGCCCTGCTAGGCACCTTCTTTTTGTATGAACAACGCCTCTTCAAACTGACTATAGTCTCAGAAGTTAAAAAAAAAACAAAACCAAACCTGCATCAGTTTTGTGCTGGTCAAAATCCCAGTGATTTGTCTTACTGTTTGGATAGGACGAGCCAAGTCTGACACAGGTGACTATGAAATGGAGGCCTAACTGCTATTACAATCATCATTTTCTTCATGATTATTAAATCTTCCTCCTTTTCTAAATAAATACAGCTGAATTTATTTTCTGTTTTGCAGGAAGGAGTAAATAATGTGTTCCCAATGCAGTGGTTATAAAGAGAGTTGAGAAGACTGAGCAGACTGCATGAGAGAAAAAATTCTCTGCTCTATTAGAAGCAGTATGATTGTTAGCACATGTCATATTTATCATCTCCATCCAGTCCTCTGCCATCCAATGTCCTGTGTCACCATTTAGACTTAATAATTCCAGAACATGGAGCTAAAGGAACACAGATGCATTCTTGGTTACCTTTTACATTTGTGTTTAATTAAAAAAAAAAAAAAACAACACCCACCTTACTTCTCCAGTGATGACTTGGCCTGGGTATGGAAGTATTTTACCTGATATGAAGGCTGAATGAATTTTTTGCACCTTTTTTTTTTAAAGAAACATTGCATAAAAGAAAGTTGATGTAGCACCATGGTTATTTCTCATGGGATAATACAATGCATACTACTAGGGCAGTTCACAAATTATGGTATTCCTTTATTAGATTTGAGGTATGATCTTTGACTGAGCAAGTTTATTAATCTAATGCCATGTGAGCGCTAAATAACATGTATTGGAAAGTGCAGCCATGCTTTGTGTTTCATGCTCAGGCATGATCAAATGCCTGCAGTTCTGAGTTTCAACAAAAGGTTGTTCCTTTTCAATTTCACTGAAAATGCTTCATCTTGGCTGAAAATTAGACTGAAGTCTCCAGTGTTCCCAAATAAGAGAGACTAAGCTCTGTACATCTGAAGTGGAGATGGACAAAATTAATGCCTGTCATTCAATGAACATATTCCACCATCTGTGTCATCATTTTTTGCCTAATTCAGAGAGAGAATTTCAGATAGCTAACTAAATACACAATTCACAAAGATCAGGGACATTAGATCAGCAGTATCATACGGTTAATATAAACTTTCTTCTGGGATAAGGGTTTGTTTGTTGTAATCTTGTTGATTTCTCTATAGCAGAATGGATTCTGTGCATAAAGAATATGAAAAGAAAGTTTAGTATTAGCATCCCTAATCATATGAAACTCAAACCTGACTAAGACAAAATGTAAACAACATATTTGGAGACAGAAAAAAAACATGAGAAACTTTTGCCAAGCTGCATCAAGAAACCACTGAAGTGGCTTACATTTGGGCGTCTTCTTTTCATAGAAGACTCTGGAAAACAGTTTTGCAAGAACAGAGTCTAAAACCTGATGAAGGTGACAGATTCATCATTCCTTTTGTCTTTTTTATTTTTAGAAGTTATATGCCAGTATTTTCTAACTTTACACATTCACAGAGTGGCAATGGAAGAAAACACATTCTTTATTTGACTTCTAAGAAAAGATTTAGTAAACCTCAATTTGGCTTGACCACCACTCCCTAATGATACCTCACACCAAAACATCTTATAGTTTTTAGTGTCACAGAACTATCAACAGTTTCTCAAAGGCCACATAGCAACTGGTCAAATTGCTGATGGAGATTAATGAATTCATCACCTGCCCAAATAATAAACACACATGGGAACTGATGTCTGTATAAAGTTTGAAGACAAAACACAGCTACTCTCCCTCAAGAGTTACTGCGCTTGTCACTGGCATCACAAAAAAAAATGTGGGAAAAGAGCTAATTATCAGGAAATAGTCTGGCTCCCAAATTAATGCCACAAAATCAGTTTATAAGCATCTATAATAGTAGCAACCTACATCTGATGTTGTAACTGTAAAGTTTATACCTGGAGTTGTTCAGCAAAAGTCATTTATGCACTCAGGAGTTACTTCCACATTGCTTACATACTGTTACAGAGGAATACCACTAATGTACACACATGACCTACTCCTCCTTCCCTCTGTTGCACTGTCACTGTGCATCCTTGAAATAACATGGAAACTCTAATCATAGCTCCATACCAATGCATCCAAAATATTTCCTAATATTTCACCTGTCCACCAGGAAATCATAAAAGTTCACTATGAAAATATGTTCACATGCACTAATAAGTAAGTGTAAGTAAATGTATTGAGAACAATGGAAGTTACTAGAGAGTCAGCAATGTTGACACATAAAGAAAAACATTAAAAAATTAAAAATACTTAATTTCACTACAGAAGATTGACATCAGAGACAGCCACTGAGATACAAATAACTACACATAATCTTTATATGACTCTTTTATATGACTGATTTTTAGAATTATTTAAGAATTAATTTGAAACTAATATTACAAGGAGTAATAATAATAATAAATTGGCTGTGTATCATGAAAAACTACTTGCCAGTGAGACCGGCAAAGCAGCACAAGAGCATCCCAGGAGAAGTAGTGGAATCTCCATCATTTCAGATATTTAAAACCAAACTGGACAAAATGTTGGAAAATGTTCTGTAGGGAATAGTCCTAAATTTGAAAGGAGACAGACTGGATGACCTAACAGGTCTTTTTCCATCTGTAATGTCTATTACTTTGCAATTGTCTCATGTCCTCAATCCACACATTACACAATCCTCACATAGGAGGAAAACAATGCCAAATTGTGTTTCTTTACTCATCATTTAAGACTAGCAGAGCAAATGCTACTTAGGAATGAAAACGTTCATAGCAAGATCAATAACAAGGAAAAAAATATCATTCTGAGACCCAACCACGTAATTCCTCTCATGCCAGCAGTTCTCAAGCTGTGCTAGTGTGTACCACACATAAAAAGGTACCATTAGTGGAATACAAACAGCTTCAAAATGGTATGCAGCTCACCTCAATGCCTCTGCTTTTTAGTATGACTTGTATTTGTGAAATCAGCATATTAAATTCTGTTGCGAAGTATGTGCATCTCAGAAGTTGATAAAAAATAATTCCGTAAAATCTCGGCCCAGTTCTCTCAAGCTGTACATTGATGACAGTTTCTTTCAGCTACAATAATAATCTAAGCAGTATCTACCTCTGTCTTATCCTCATCACTCAATCCGATTCTAGGGTGTTTACAAGTCTTATTTACATACTGTAGGAAGAAGCAGGAAGAGGGATTACATTCATTATTACAGACTTTCCCCCTGAAGTTCTTTTCTATAGCTCCATAATCCATAGTATTACTTAAATTTGGAAAAATCAGAAAAAGCATTCTTTGATCAGGGACAACTATTGTGTTTTCATAATGGAGAAACAGCATCAGGTTTCACATTTACAGATGAATGTGTTTCTGAGCATGAGTTCAGTAAAGTGTGAGAAAGACTCAGACATTTCTATCCCCACACTCAGGAAGCTTTACAGCTGTGAGATAACCACAGAGTTGGTCAAGGTATTATCAAGCCACACCTTGCTGATCACCTGTGCAATTCTTGAATTTGTCTTTCTCTTTACCTGAGGTGGTACCTTATGTGTTTGGGTTTAAGGGTCTTGTTAGTCCCATGATTGCTCTGTTTTGTTGTTCATCATAAGGAACATGTCATACTTTAGAACATCTAAAAGGAAGAAATTTACTTGTTTTGAACTACATTCCATTTAATAATAAATTAAGATTTAATTGATTGGTTTCAATTCCCTAAATATAGGAATTTGCTTACTTTGAAAAGTTTTTGAAATATTCAATTAAGTACTGTACAATCAAGTAATAAGTTTATTGTCTTTGTACAGCACATAAAAATTAAAGAATATTTGATGCTTTTTACTTTTTATAGCAACATTAACATGCTTTTTACACTGTTTTCCACTTTGCTTCCTTTTATATTCACAGGGGGAGAATTAACCCATTAGCTTAGCCAACTTAGCTCTTTTCCTGCCATAATGCATGGAAGTGTGCACATGGCACAGGTACTTCCAACTTGTTTGCATAATGTAATTTACCAATGGATTTATATCACTAGAATTTTGTCCATGGCCACATTTATTCCATAATAAAAATATCCATATATAAACTTACAAAGATATGCAATAGTTATAAATTTATAATATAATATTTCCCTGTATACCCACAGTCTGTACTGTATCTGGTCTAAATTCCACATTTTTAAAAGACAGATATTTCCATGGAATCAAAAAAATCACAGAATGGTTTGGGTTGGAAGGGACCTTAAAGATCATCTAGTTACAAATCCCCTGCCATGGGCAGGGACACCCTCCACTAGACCGGGTTTCTCAGGGCCCCATCCAACTTGGCCTTGAACACTTCCAGGGATGGGGCACCCACAGCTTCTTTGGGCAACCTGTTCCAGTACCTCACCCCCCACACAGGAGAGAATTTCTTCCTAAAATCTAATCTAAACCTACTCTCTCAAGACACTTTGTTTTCACTGGTATTATAAACTAATATTACATATTCTGATCATACAGTGTAAAGCAAAAAATAAAATTGTATTTTCTAAACAGCTTTGGATATTTAACTACATAGTTAAAATATTCAATTTAATTACACACATATCATTTGTATTTAAGAGAAATCAATAGAAAATATTTCCTACTTCTACTTGAACGCTTAAAAAATACCATTTTAAAAAATGTATCAAAAATATGAGATGTGTGACAAGTGAAAAAATCCTGAACAAAATCTCAAGTTCATATTAAAAAACTGACAAAAGAGGTACACAATGAGGTTATGTTTAGTACCATGTTTGAAATATAGAAAGACTAGGACTCCTAAAATAAATCTTCTGGTTGTCCTAAAAGAAAAGCAACATAGGAAGAAAATCTATTACAATCTGGGAGGGAAAAAAAAAAGTTTACTAATCCAAACTGCTGTAAGAGTACCAAATAAAAATTAAAAAAAATGCAAAATTAACTGAAATAATTTATCTCTTCTATTTACCATCTGTGAAGGGTAAAAGAAAGCCAAATAACTGGGATGTTATCTTGTTTTTTTAACAGCACTTATTCCAAATTACTTCATACTGCTAATTACGTGCTCCAGGAATCATTCTGCAACAAACACCATGTAATATGGCAATCATTGCTTAGAAAAGATGAGCAAAACAAAAAAAATCAATTACGACATACAGCAACATGTGTCTTTGCATGCATAGGATGAAGTACATCTTGAAAAATTATTTGATTTTTAGCATATTAAGAAGAATAACAAATATTGCCATGTTAAAAACAAAAATTATGATAAATACACTAGCCATATCTTGTTTTGACAATAAAAAATAAAAGTATCATATTGTAGAGTACTTTATTTTCCACTCTTGATTTTCCTTCATAGAAGGAAACACAATCTCTGATGGCATCTCATTGATACATCCTGAATTCCAAGTTGTAAATCATAAAAATAATATATCCATAGAAGTAGATGAGTATGTATGTTACTTATACATGTATAAGTTAACTGGAAAATTTAAAATGTATTCAAAGTTTAAAATAAAATTTGAAATTTAAGTATTCAAGTTCTTTGTACTTCAAATGAAGGGAGCTGTAAGAATGTCTTACTTTTCGGGGTTTTTTGACATTTTTTATATTTTGAGTTTTTCCAGACTTCAGGGTTGAAATGGGCAAACTGTTTGCTTATGTGGTGTATTATCTTTCTAAATTTATCACCCCACCATGACAGCTAGCAAAGCTTCTCCTATAGTTCTAGAATATGATCCCAGGGTAAAAACATAAGATATGCCCAAGAGTGATACACTACTTATCAGTTCAGCTAGAATTTACATAACACACTGCTAGTAATAAAGAAAACTCTAAAAAATGATATGGCATTTGGAGAGCATACTCTCTAGTAATTCATAAGCATGATAAAATTGTTTCAGATGGAGAACAATTTGCCTGTTTATAATATTTCAATTACTTTTTTAGGTTCCTGTGTTTTAGCTCTTCATTCTGAAATTTTCATTTCAGGAAACCACATTATAATTAAATGTAGAGAAAAGCATTGGTACCTTCAAGCAAATGCAAGACTTCTTTTTTTTCTTTTTCTTTTTTTTTTTAAGAAGGCTTTTCTAAAAACACTCGTTATCCCATATTCACATTCTCAACATGGTTGAGGAGTTGCAAGACTTGGCTGACTATTGACTCTTGCTACCTCCATGAGGAGGAAGTGGCTGGTTGAAAAAAAATGCTGCTTCTTGCAGCTGACAGCCTTCCTCTTCCAGGGCTTGGATGGCTGCCTCTAAATTCTACTGCCACTGACTTCCATTTCAGCCATACTCCATACTCCAATCCTTCATACTTGTTGATGCTCTGTGAATCGACAGAACAGGTTTCCCATCTTCCAATAAAGTGGTCATCTTTGTATACTTACCCACAAGAAACAAGGCCGAGGTTTCACCACACCACGTGAATGCCCTAGTAAAAGCAGACATGTTCAGACTGTAAGGACGAAGCAAGTGTCTTTCTTTCCACCTGCAGCCCAGGTACTCTGCTTTCTCTGTGAAGAAAGACATACTAAAGGACTGAAGAGATGCTGGAGTTGTCACCTTACATTCATGATCAAACCTTTTACCTCTAAAAATATAAATGAGATATCACTAACTATACTGGTTGTCTATACATCTACCAATTGCACAGAAGTCAAAATATGATAGGCAGAGTCATATGAACTAATGTTAGCACCATTTTTAGCTGGTTATTCTTTTTTATTGACTTGACCAGTAGTAGTAATTAAGGTGAATTTGTCTGTTAAAGACAATATGGGCACAAAGGCTACTATAGGAGGTAGATGAACAAAATCCTTTATGAAACTAACAAACTCTAGTTAAAAGCAAGAATTCCCTAGCAAAATATTAATGTGATTGTTCCAAAATAAATCAAAATCCATTATACATCTCATTTATGTTTCTTCCTTGCACCAACAGGAGAAATTCCTCAAAAACAAAATCCTTCCAAGAAAGTCAACTGCAACTCCAAGGGCACACTGAGGCCATGCAATGCAGTGTTCACATTAGAGGCAACTGAACTAGCACTTCATCATCAGCTAGTATATTTACATGCCATATTAAAAAATTGTATAGAAGCACTAGCTTCACTCCTAATAACAGAATAACTTCATTAGAAGCACACTGTGCATAGGCTTGCATTGCAAGTTGCAGAAATGCTTTTAAAATCCCCTCTCAGGCCCTATTTTCAATGTGAATATCTTCCTTCCATTAGCTAATTAAGTGCCATACCTATGTAACATCATTCTGAGTAGCTATCTAGTAAATGAATGACAGGTCGTCTGGCACAGTATCATTCATGTTCAGGTCTACTGTGTTCTTTCTTCCTTGCTAATTATTTTGCTCTTTCTCACATAGGTAAGAGATCGAATTGTAGATTTAGAGAACATAAGGCCATGAAAAAAATTATGACCATCTATGTTGACCTCCTGAATAATGCAGACAAAAGAATCATATGATTCCAAATTAAATCTATAAACTCCTGCTAAAAAAACCAATTTATTATATAAAATAACTTCTAATTCCAAATTAAAAGACTTCAGGCTCTAAAGAGCAAATCATATTCCTATACCATTTGTTCCACTGTTTAAGTACCCTAAATATAAAATTTAATCTTATCTAAATCTGCCTAACTTAACCTAACATGCATCAAACTGCTCAGACTTCTACCAGATGCAAGAGCCTGCCACCAGAAATCTCCTCTAGGGTGCTGTAAGTTTTAATTAACTCTTTTCTTAAACTTCTTTTGTTGAATTAGCATTTTAGTTTATCTCAGTTATGGCGAGCTGAGGAAGATAATATTAATCCAATTTAGCAAATATTTTGAAGAATCAGTAAACCCAAGCTTATGGAGAAACTTAAGGACAAAAAATATACATTGAATGCAGAAGCAGAAAGACAGAACAGCAAGCAACAAAAAAGCTGGAAAAATGATCTTACATTAGTTATCCAGTCTGCTTTCAAAAAAATTTCGTTGGACTGAACAACATCATCATTGTATTCTTTCAAAAGATTCAGCTCTTTGAAGCAAAATTCTATTTGAATCACTTAGATAATTTCTACAGAACTGAAATATTCCTATTTGCAAATGAATTGAAAATAATAATAAAAAATATTAAAAATAATTCAAACTTTTGGCATTTACTATGAGTTAATACACTCATTCGTTCCTAATCTTTCAACATTATTTCACCACTGCTTTCTTCCTAATTGTCATAATAAGCATGTTAATATGTACTGAAATAAAAACAACTAAACAGAATAAAAATGTTTAAAATGTAGCCCCAAGGAACAGCTGAGGAAAAGGGCAAGGTGTCTTACTTTTACTAGAAGTTTAGATTGACCTACAGGTTAAAGGTTCTGTAACACACTTACAACATGGTTTCATTTAGGGTATAGTTTTTGGAAACTTACCAAGACAAATTTTAGCTCCTTGTACAATTCTAACCCTGTTTGCTATACAAACTTCTTTGCTTCATTCAACTCCTTCCATAAACTCAAGACTGGAAGAAGTTAAATTATTTTTCTAACTCACAGTGAAAATATAATATTTATCATTTTTTACAGCTCCATCCTTTTCACCATGTGAACAGGATTTTGTCTCCTTTGTAAAACACCAACATAGTTTAAAGTATATAATGAATAATCATTATATCAATATTTTAAAAATCAAGGTTCAATGCCACATTGTATTTTATAAATTTCCTGCAAGTGAGCTAAAACAGTATCATGTTTGACCAAACCAGATTTTCACATGAAACTGATAATTATACAGTTATGCTTGAAGATTAAATCACTGAAAAAATGATAAGGCTGAAACCTTACAATGATCAACAGAAAGAAACGTATTCAAAAAAGTACAGAAACAGGAAATTATTTTCCAGAACAAGAAGAAAAATGCTATCAGGATGAAAATATAAAAGCAGAGTGACCTAACCAATTGTAACCAAAGTAAAACTGAGACACTCTGTCCAGAGAGAGGACATTTTCCGAGGTGTTACATTAGCCAAAATAAAGTAGGCAATTTAAGAGAAGTCTGAATGAACATAAAGCTGGAATTTTAACAAGAAAATTCACATGTTGACCAGATCTTATTCCTAGGGACCTAGAATCAAATGTAAGTCTCAAAATTAATTTTTTTTTTCAAATGAGGATGGTTAATTGCATACTTAGGAATTGAAACAGCTGTACTGCAAGAGAGAAAAACCACTAATTAAAAATATAAGAGAGCCAGGACCTCAAATGCAATTTCTCTGCTGGTCTTTCCTATCTAATATTGCTTTAAAAGAATAAAATAGGATGCCTATATAAGATTAAAACCCACTAAAAAAATTTGTTTCTTTGTAGTAAGCACCTCATTCATCCCATGACTAATAAATAATGCAAATACTTTGCTTTCTATGAAAAAAACCACAAACCCCAAACAAAAAACAGCAGAGGAAAACTTAGTGCCATCTTTTTCTCCATAGTTTTGTATGGAAAAAAAGAGGTACACATGATGTTTTCTGTTTATTCATTCACCTTGCTTTACTTAGCTTTAAATGAGCATATTCTACAGGATTTAAGTAGCAGGACAGTGGTGACCTATATGGCAGGAGGTCACGTACTGCCACGTGTCAGTCAAAATTGTCTCCAGCCTGTCCCAAACAAAACAAACAAACAAAACCAAAACCAGCTCCCCCAAACAAAACAAACAAATGAACCCCACCAAAAAAAAACAAACAAAACCCCAACCAAACAAAGAAAAAGGTGGAAAAAAGTGAAAAAACTTCATTCTACTAGGGAAGCACATGGCTTCCCTGCTCAGACAGTGGGAGGTGTGGGGAGCTGGAAACGCCTTTGGTGGGGACGGGACACACGCTTCCCATTTCTGCCTTATCTCTGAAAGAAGAACTCTGCTGAGCCAAGCTGGCCTTCTGCCTTGTCTGCTTGACTTCTGACTTTCTAGAATTGCCTGTTCCTTTGCCCTTAGGAGCAGCACTCCAGAACCTTCAAAAGCATTTTCCCAAGGGACCTGACCCACTAGTTCCCTGAGCAGCCTGAAGTCTGCTCTCCTCGTGTCTAGGGTTGAAGTTTTGCTGGCATGTTTCCTCCAGTCAACAGAGATTTTAAACTCGACTGCTTTGAGGTCACTGTGGCAAAGACAGCTACCAATCCCCACTTCACTCAGGAGACCATCTGCTAACAGGTAACAAATCAAGGAGTGCCTCTTTCCTAGGTGGCTCTCTTAGTACCTTTACCATGTAGTTGTCATCCTGGTATTTTAGGAATTGTCTGGATCTGTTTGAACCAGGAAAAGCAAGAAGGGATCATTTGCTTATGAAAGTGTATGTCTTATTGGTTGTCATTTTCTTCTCAACACTCAAAGGAGCAATCCGAGATTCATGTTTGATGGAAATAAATTACCTCAAGTAAAATTACCCAACTCTAGATTGTCTCATGACTGTATTACCTTAAATTTTAATACAGTGACTTAGTTCTACTCAATTTGAGAGCAACTGAGTTCACAAAGATATTACAGCTGTTGTGGTACTCAGTAAATGGGGAGGACCAGGGGACAGAAGAGCAGGAATAATCTCTATTAATTCCCTGACTGATAGAAGAACAGGGAGACTTTAGATGTTATTCACTTTGACAAGAGCCAGCAGGCCATTCAACACATGAATTCTTTGCAATAAGTCAGAGCACATGACGCCTTTTGTCCAGCCAACAGAAACAAAAGTACGCTAAGTGTATGCTTTCAAAAAGGACATGAGAAAGATGTAAACAACTGCAGTAGGATTCAAAGTATATTACATAAATATATAAGGATATAAGGGGTACTGTTTTAGAAAGTCCTAGGGAGATCTGAGGGTATTACTAAAAGACGCCAAAGAAAGAGGGAGGTTAGCAAAAAGATGGATTTTACAGTGTCAGGATGTAGGGGAATATAAAATACCCTCCCAAAAAAAAAACAACCAAAAATCAAAGAAAACTTACTTCATTAATTCTCACTGAACAAAGTATTACACTACTTTAACAATAGAGAATTAAGATGGAAAATGAGAGGTATGGGTTATCTTCTCAATGTGAGGATGGATGCTTTAGTTTCATGGTGCTCTGGCCACCAAGGATGGGTAGAAAACGGGGTACCATTCACTCCTGCTGCAGCTGCTGCCATAGGTAGTCAGGACTGTAAGACACCTGGGACCAAGTATGACACCATGAGAAGTTTTCTTTCCTCTCCTCGTTCCCAAGAATATTTACTTAACTCCACAAGATCCACTCCTACACTCTCTCAGATTTCACTGTAAAATGACAGAAAGTTATTTTGATGACAATCATGGCAGCTTCATTCATCACTCACTTGCTAATTATTTTTTTTTAACAATTTTGATACTACTTCTCATTTGGTTTTTGCTATTGGCAAGATGCTCCTTGTAAGACTGTGCTTCATTCTTAACTTTTACTTGGGGGGAAAAACCGAAGTATTTTACCAATAGAATATTTTAACAAACTAATTAGTATGAACTTGAAAGCTATTAACTTATTGAAAAAGCTATTAGCATATTTTCATTATGCTATCTCGCAAATTAAATATCTATGAGACTCCAGAATCAGGTCTTTATTCTGAGAGGAAATGTCTCTGCTAAGGAGATTAATTTTTTTTTTAATTAGAAAAATAAGGTAACGACAAATGTGTATATGTTTCCCTCACATATATTTGTAAATGCTGTTCGTTGTACAGCAAATGTTTAAAGACATCAGACTTTGACATATCCTAAAACTTAGTATTTCAGCTCCCCAACTGACAGATCCTTGCTTTTTGGCTGGCATATTTCTATGCTAATCCCAGATTGCACCTCCCATTTTTGTTAAACTACGGAGATAGTTACACATATGGACATCAAGAAAAGTATTGCATTCACTTAAAAAATGAAGTACTAAAAGAAATGCTTTGTCCTTATTAAAAGTGAGGAAATGTTTTGCTTAAAACAGAAACCTCATCACAATTTAACACAAAGGTTTAAGATAGGGCATATGGGATGAACTATATAAATACTGTGCTTTCATGAATCCTGCAGAAATTCTCCCACCTTTAGACAAGTTGTGAATCTCTGCAAATTATGTTTTGCATATATTCAGTAGGAAGTTCATTCCAAAAGCAAAAGTCTCTTCAAAAAAATATCCCTACTGAGTATTCTCCAAACTGGAGATGAAGGAGCTAATCCAGCCCTTTGTAGTTGCCTCTGTTCCAGTCTGTTACAATGCCAAAGACAAGAATAGACAGCAAGGGAACATTTCCTTCTGTGCCTTTTGTTCCTTCACTAATTGAGCACTGAGAGTTCACAGATGAGAGAAGCATAAAAGAGGCAAGAAAGTCCAAAGACAATTACGTAGATTAGACAGACAACTGCTACTGGAACAATGATACAAAAGGTCAGAGGGAAGAAAAACAGCAGAAGGGGGAGAAACTAAGATGAGACAGTTTTAGACCTGTATTTGCTCGTGAAGGACAATGAGCAAAGTCAGGACACAAAGTGAGGTGAGGATATGGGTTAAGCAAGATGAGGAAAGATGTCAGGGAAAGAAAAACTGTGTTAAACAGATGTTGTCAGCTGAGTGGGGGTAGAGTACAATTCTGTACCAATATGACACATCCTGCTCAGAAACTGGAACTCAATCTGAGTTTGCAAACTCTACAGTTTTCAGTGGTCAGTAAAGAATGTGTTTGAACAGCCTCTAGAGCAGGCCCTTGTACAGATGATTATCATTAGTGCTCTCTCAAATTAAGTACCAGATGTTTGTATTATCACAATGACCTATGTGAAGATCAATATAATTCCACATCATGGATTTTTTTTAGTTGGCTTCACTTTAAAACTTAGCAGTTTATATTGATAAAACTACAATTTTTCTGAGTGATCGTTTTCTAACTGGATAATATTATTTCCCAAATTACTTTTATCCCTTCCTTCATATCATAAATCACTGCTAGAGAAGCAGTGGTATTCTATCTAAAACTGACATACAGTTGAGGTGGCACCACCAGTAACAGGGTAAATATTGTTTAAAGATCTTTTTAGTGCTTTGCAGAAAATATCACCATCACTGTCCCAAGACAATAAATAATCCTGTTGTTGGATAAAACATATACTGAATTTGTCCTTTCACAGAAAAATAAAATCTTGCTGAATAAACGTAAGATATCAAGATCCCACTGATCATACATAATGAAGTGAAAAAACTAATCTATTAAATTCTCTTACCAAATACAAAGTCATTTAAGAAAAATATCCTTCACACTAAGCCAATTTAAAAAGAAATCCATATTGTAAAAACAATCTTTCTATTTATCATGTTTTCCTCATCTAGATAATCAGAAAGATAAGTAGAAGATGTGTTTTGATGAATGTGGCCCCATTTTTTTCCATTCAATTTTTTCTATATTTTTCATCATTGGGAGGTTCATAAAAGAGTATACCTTCTTCCTTAGTCACATGCAACACAAAAATGAAGTTTACAGAAGAGCTTAGAATTTAATGTTGATCTTTTTATTACCATCAAATACAATGTAATCACACTGTACTGCTTCTGCTCTTGTGAAAACTTACATGAAATGGAAGACACTTCCTACAGTGCTGTGAAGATCTAAAGGGACAAAGGATGCCAAGAATTTAAATTGGAAATTTTAAAACAAGGAGAATACTTACAAAGGATGGTCTCCCCAAAATGAATGAGACACAAATAAGAAAAATTGTGCACCTTCCTTATATTGACCTATTGTTCTGAAGAAGAATCTTAGGTCTCATTTCAGAAAAATGTTGACTGCAAAGCACAGAAAGCATATTTGTGGCCATTTTACACAGTTATTTTACAGTGATGCAAAGAAATGCAAAGCTGAAAAGAGGGACTATAAAACAGAAAGGGTGCTCTTCAGTTTAAGAAATATTTCTATTGCTCTCCAAGGAGATTTATTCCATCCACCATATAGCATGTGTCAAGAGTTATGCTGATCTTTCACTGGGAGCTAAGTACCCCGATAATTTTTACATTACCATGCACCACAATAGCAATCCTTGACATTGGTTAAAAGTGTCAGATAGAGCCTTCATTAATTGTCATCATCTTTAAGATATAAAAGAAACCCTCTCTTCTTGAATGTTATTACACAAGAAGTGTACATGTTATCTATATACAGCAAGTGCAAAAATGTTCTGCATTGTAATAATAATCATTTAGAATATATGGGATAGAAAGTGTACTATTGTTAAACTGTCAGTCAAAACCCTTGTTACACAAGGATAGAACATCACATCCACCTATAACAGCCTTTTCTGTCAGTCAAACGTGTTGTTCTATACAAATCTAGCATCAATTTGATTTTTAAATTGGTAGAGGCTCTAAAACATTATTCTGATGATACCAATGTGATCTAAGTTGCTGTTGATATTGGAATACAACGCAGGTTTCCTCTCAAATCTAGTTCTGCTTCTGCTTTTAGACATATGCATAATGCAGATGATTTTGCATATATAAGTACGTGAACAGTCAATTTAAATTTTTCTTTCATTATGTTCCAAAGAAATGTTTGTTGATCATCTCTAATTTGAAATAAAACATAATTTGTGAAGTCTGTATAAGGGTGATGAAATTTTTATTAATATGGACCCTACAAAACCCAATAAATACTCCTGTTTATCAATCACTTACCTTCATTCAGAATTAGATCAGTCCCTTTATCTCAGCTATGAGTAACTGCAGGTTATGAAAACTGAGTTAAAGAGTACTGAATTCCTCTAGCATTTGCCTGTGACATTAGCCACAGAATGAACTGAATGGGACACATTATTCACTCATAAATGAATGCAGTTGGACTCTGTTTTTTGTCCCACTGAAAAACTGAACACAAACAAAAAGCACAGTTGAAATTTAAACTTTATTGTAAAAAAATACAAAATAATAAATCAAGACAAGCTCTGGCCCTTTTTAACCTGTTCCCATGCACACCCTGATACCTGCAGTTTTTGTACTAACTTACTAATTTTTGTATCTGGGTTCAACACAAGCTTGAGAAAACAAATCAATCCCTGCATAGACTGCTAACAAATTTAATCATCCATTTTCTTCCATCTTTGAAGTGAGTAACTAGGAGTAAAAAAAAGTACAGATTACCAAAAGTAGTGATAGGTTTTAATCTCATCTTTTTAATTTTTGGTTTTAATTTCATATAGGAATCATTAATCTAGAATGATTTGTTACCATCCTTACAGTTATTTGGGCATATGTAATGTACCAGACCTTTTCCAAGAGCATAATCAGTGACTTTCAATATACTTGCCATACAAAACAACTTTATGGAATACTACCTAATGACAAGGTTATAAAATTCTAAAAAGCTCTGGGGGGATGTTCAAACAAATTGCTGTTGAGATGATATCACCAATCTCTTTTCCACTTGTGAAAAATTCAAACAAATTTCTACTGAGATGCTATCAGAAATCTGTTTTCCACTTGCACTGTTTCAGTAACACCCATAGTCAAAAATCAAGGGTGCCAATGCCTAAACCATCCCTGTTTTCAAAACACTAGCTTACAACTGTTCGTGAAGGACTATGAAATGGAGAGGCTAAAATAAAATGCAAGCTTGTGCTTTAGTTTACCAGCCCAGCTCCCTTTTTATATTACTGAGGTAAAACAGCTGGCTACAGTAACTCTCAGTATATCAGACTTAGAACTAAATTCTGTACAGAACTACTCAACACTACTTTTCAAAATCAAACTCAAAAGAAAATCCTAATACCTTACTTTAGTTCTTAGCTTCAACATCTTAACTTCCCAGTAAACCACCTAATATTTCCATGACTCATTTAAAATTTAAGACAAAACTTCTCTTAAGGTCTAGCTATTTTGTTCATTTCAGAACTATGAATGATTAATACAAAAGCAATTTATAAGGCAATCAAGAGTTTATGCATAAAAATTAAACATGTAATTAATGCAATTAATATTTATTGCAGTATCTACTTACATAGCAGAGAGACTAAAAAAATAGGCAGTTTGCATACTGGTACTGTGTACTGCCTTTCCATTCTATAAAAACTGTCGTTTACTCAGCATAGTGCTCTGTATATATTCAATTGTTTAGTCTTACAACATTTCACGTGGCCAGTCATGTTATGCTAACTGCTTCTGTTCATGTGCTTTTTAATTCAAGATAGGGATAAAAACTGGTCAACCTCAATTACCATTTGAAATATCTGAACTGGCATTGGAAAGCTCTTCTACAATGAGAGTCTCAACAAGGTAACTACACAGTTTACAGAATCATGGAATAGTTGAGGTCGGAACAGAGCTTCGGAGGTTGTCTCATCTACTCTCTCACCCAAAGCAGGCTGTTAAGAGCTGTGTCCAGTTGAGTTTTAACTATCTCCAAGGATGGAGACCCCATAACTCATCTGGGCAACTTGCTCCAGGATTAGATCACCCTTAAAATATGGGGACTAGAATTAATTACTCACAATCAACCATTATAGTGTCAAAAACAATATAAGCATGGTTATTCTGGAAAAAGAAGGAAAAAACCCAACTAAATCCTTTGGCAATATTGCTTATTCTGCTTAGAAAACTGGTCTATAGATAACAACAAAACATAGATTAATTTTTTTCCCAGCAGAACCTTCCTTCATGAGAGTGCAGATGCTTGACACTATGTAAAAAATACACAGGACACAGCTCCTGTCTCTGGGAGTTTAGTGTGCTATCAAAGCAAAATTTAGGGCAAAGAACCTCAGGTACATAGAAACACACCTAAAAACTTGGAAATGTTTGTAGTTTGCCAGGATTACAAAATAGAACTATTCCTTCCTTTTTATGGATAAGCATACATATAAAAACTGAAACAAGCTATGGTTCATTTTCATTTTCAGCTTTCTTTAACAATATCCTATATAGCCTAAATATAACACTAATAAGATTAACTATTTCTTTTTAAAAAAATACTGGAGAACTAATCACAAATTACCAAAAAACCCAAAGACATTAATGTTTGAAATTTATATGAGAAAGAAAATTGATCAAACTAAAGAATATATTTTATATATTGGAGTGAAATGTAAGAAAGTATATTTACAAAACAGTTCACAGGATTTTTCCAAGTATTTTAAATTTCAGAGCTGAAGACATTACCATCCCAGTCTCAGTGGAATGGTGAGGAACATAGTTACCAAAGACAAGGCTGAGTACTTAACCCCTTTTTTGCCTCAGTTTTCAACAAGAATACAGGTCATCCTCAGGACAACTGGCTTCCTGAGCTGGTAGACAGGGATGGGGAGCCAAATAACTCCCCTGTAATCCAGGAGGAAGAAGTTATTGACCTGCTGAGCAACTTGGATCCTCACAATCTGGGACCAGATTGGATCCATCCTAGGGTGAGGAGGGAGCTCATCAAGCCGCTTTCCGTCATTTATCAACAGTCCTGGATCACCACTTAAAGTCCCACATGACTGGAAGTTGGCCAGTGTGACGGCCATCCACAAAAAGGGCTGGAAGGAAGACATGGGAAACTACAGGCCGGTCAGCCAGTGCCTGGCAAGCTTATGGAACAGATCATCTTCAGTGCGATCACATGGCACCTACAGGACAGACAGGGGATCAGACCCAGCCAGCATGGATTTAAGAGGGGCAGGTCCTGTCTGACCAACCTGATCTCCTTTTATGACGAGGTGACCCGCCTGGTGGATGAGGGGAAGGCTGTGGGTGTGGTCTACCTGGACTTCAGCAAAGCTTTTGACACCATCTTCCACAGCATACTCCTGAAAAAGCTGGCAGCCCATGGCTTGGACAGGAGCACTCTCTGCTGGGTTAGGAACTGGCTGGAGGGCCAGACGGATAGCTGGGCTGAATCCAACAGTATGATGTTTAACAAGACCTAGTGCCACTTTGGCCACAACAACTCCCTGCAGCGCTACAGGCTGGGCACAGAGTGGCTGGAGAGCAGCCAGGCAGAAAGGGACCTGGGAGTTTTGATTGACAGGAAGCTGAACATGAGCCAGCAGTGTGCCCAGGTGGCCAAGAAGGCCAGTGGCATCCTGGCCTGTATCAGGAACAGTGTGGCCAGCAGATCAGGGAAGCGATTCTTCCCCTGTACTCAGCATAGTTAGGCCGCACCTATGTGTCCAGTTCTGGGCCCCTCAGTTTAGGAAGGATACTGAGATGCTGGAGCATGTCCAAAGGGCAATGAGGCTCGTGAAGGGACTTGAACACAAGTCCTATGAGGAGAGGCTGAGGGAGCTGGAGTTGTTTGGCCTGAGGAAGAGGAGGCTCAGGGGAGACCTCATCACTCTACAACTACCTGAAAGGAGGTTGTAGCCAGGTGGGAGTTGGTCTCCTCTCCCAGGCAACCAGCAGTAGGACAAGAGGGCACAGTTTTAAGATGTGCCAAGCAAGGTTTAGGTTAGACATTAGGAAGAAATTCTTCTCAGAGAGAGTGATCAGACATTGGAATGGGCTGCTGAGAGAGGTGGTGGATTCACTGTCCCTGGAGGTATATAAGAAGAGATTGGATGTGGCACTTAGTGCCATGGTCGAGTTGGTGTTGGGTCACAGGTTGGACTCGATGATCTCAGATCAACACGGTTGATTGTGTGATTCTTTATGATTCTATGAAATTTGCAACTTTCTACTGGAAAGTAAGAAGCACATAAGGGCAAAAATAAAATAATTAACGAAAAAAAACCCACCCAAAAATATGCCACAAGATCTGTTACTTCACAAATAGTAAAACTAAATTGTGAAATTCAGTTTATGTAATACCTTAATCTAATAAAAGAAAAAAAGAAAAAAACAATTCTAAATGTGAAAGTTACCACATAAACCCTTCTTTTCCTCCAGAATGTAAATATTAAGATTCATTCTTTCCCCAAATTTCAAAGAAGATGATATCAAGGTTGATTTTCAAAGGCACAGAGACTGGGAATACAGCAAAAAAATTTTCACAGTGACTATCTAATTTTAATTATTATTTTGATCTATAAAAATGTCAAATGTCTATACAATGTCAATTTGCCTACTGTACAATCTTTTCCACCAAAAAACATACCAAAAATTTTTCATTACCAATGCACTGTCTTACACATCAGAGACTGGATGTGGCACCTAGTGCCATAGTCTAGTAACTGTGGTGGTAGTGGATCAAGGGTTGGACTTGATGATCTCAGAGGTCCCTTCCAACCCGGCTGATTCTATGATCATAAACTATGGAACAGAATCAGTTCTCTGGACAGATCTGCATAATCACCAGCACTTCTGCTTGGCTGTATCAGGTAGATACTATAATTTTTTCCTCCTCCTGTGCTGTCATGATTATGCCAGCAGAATACAGTTGGATGTACCAATCTTAAAATTTCAAAGCATAGAAGAGATATTAATTTATGTCTGCAACACTAAGAAGCAAGTAGATATTTTACATACCTGGAAATCAAAGAAAGGTGAAGTGCTTTGTCTAAAGGCACTTGAACAAATGAGTAACAAAGCCATAATTAAAATTCAACATCAAGCTTCAGGTTAATCCTTTCAGACTTAACTGCCTTTTTTCAAAGTGGATGATTTGGAACATCAAAATAAGAATCAATTCAGTCTCTTTTTCTCACTACATCCTTTAATGATAAAACACCACATTCAGCCTCTTCCCCTTTACTCACATGAACAATCATCTTTCTTAGAATCAAACTCATGAAATCATTTTGAATTACAAAGAACAATTACAAAGGAAGTCACGTCACATGTAAAATTTGAATCCCGCATTTGATTTAGCCTCTACCTCTGTCTACTGAGGGACTTACAAGAAAACACACATACGTGCTGGGTATGCTAGTATACCAACTTATACTAGACCAATTTAATTAGTTTGCTTTCAATGCAAAGGTGCAGCACCTCAGCAATTATGAGATCGTTAATACAACAGAGCATAACAGCACCTTTAGAGATCTTGTCTAACCTCTAGGCACACATATAACTCCCATTAAGACTAATGGGAGTCACATGTGTGTATCCAAGAGAAAAGAGACCCATTAAAACTGATACAACATATCCATTAATCTTCAGGTCACTCTTAAGGTCAAACATTATAAAAATGTTTATGAACAGTACTTACTGGGTATTCACAGTGGCTACTTTGGTTTTGGTACAGACCTGTGAGCAGCTAAGGCCATGGAAAATGTCTGCATTAAAAGCATCACCACGTTTCAAGTAGTGGCACAGAAATTTGAGAGTGCTTTTCTGTAGTCAGAGAGAACATTTTTCTATCATATCCTGAAAGAATTAGAAGGATAGAAATGACAGGGAAGGTTAGACACAAATGAAAACCTTGGACAAAGGTATGCTCCAGCTTTTCATTTTTCTTCCATCCCCCACTCCTTCTTCATATTTCAGTCCCTTAGTTGTGGTTTTCCGCTTCAGGAAGAATATTAATAGCAGTGACTAAATTCCTAATCTGTGCAGCCTGCTACAAAGACACTACAAATAACATTTTGATTACTGAATCACCAGCAAAGCACAACAATCCAAAAACTGCTTGCAGGGAGTAAAGGGTGTTTAAAGTTTTTCAAAGAGAAAGGCAACTTTAGTTTACTCTTCATTTCATTCAGCATATCTGAAAACTCCCTTTTTCATCACTGGAGGAGTTTAAGCAAGCATGCTCTTTTCCAGTTTAGAAAAAGTTAAGTATGTAAAACTGATCTGTTCAGCAACGAATTTGCAGTCTTCGTCCACACTGAGTCCTGGAGGAGAGAGAGTTCGTTCTCAGCAGCATGAGGGCCAGATGATCTCCATATGAACAGAGCAGAAGGAACAGCAGGAGGAAATGTGTCAGATGAGTACAGAAGTAAAAAAATAAGGACAAAATTCAGATATGAAATACCCCTATTTCTTTGTTGTTTCTTTCAGGAACCAGAGTAAATGAGGAAAAATGGCTTCATCAACATTTACTCATGAACTATTCTGAAAGTCATCTTCCAGAACTCATGTCAAAACTTTTTCTGTATGTGAGACTTGTTCACTGCCCTATTACACTTCCTGTTACAGGGTCTGTAACTATTCCAAACACTTGCAACTTAGCACTGCAGCTTTTGTTCAGAGACCTCATGAGGCAGACACAGATAGTCAGCTGCACCTGCAGTGTCAAGTCAAAACAGAGGCAAGCTTTCACCTAAGAAATCACGGCTCCCAGAAACAGTCACAATATCAGCCCACCAAGAAATAGCACATTAGTTCACTCTTGAGCTTCTCTCTTGCCTTTCTCTGATATGCCCACGTGACACAGGGTGCACTTCAGAAGATTTTAGATGCTGATAAGCTCTCCACAGTGTCCTGCACAAGGATGTGTTTTTGTTGCCAATTCAAAAATACAATAATAAATAAATGATAATAAATTAATACCATGGTTCAATTAATTACTCCTTGAAGAAATAAATCATTACAAGGTTTTGTTTTAAAAACAAAGCAAAAATTACCCCAAGTACCTTGATGTATATAGCAGACTATCTAAACATTTGGGGGTGATTGTTTTTCCTTTATTAGTGGTCATAAGCTTTCTACTACAATGTCTTTTTGTGAAACAGAAGTGCCTTCCTAGCTCAAAAGATTTTGCTTAAAATGTATTCTTCATACGAAAAGACCTGATCCACATTACGTGAAATCTGCCAAGTGAATTAGCTTTATTCACTTCAAACAGTTCTTCTAAAACAGGAATTACTAATTGTTAACAAAGTTAGGCATCTGTTTTGCTTTATCATTGTGAAAAATTACATGTAAATCCTGACCAAAACTGTTTTTTCAAGATCCTGGTATTCCTAAAGGCCTGTACTTTGTTTTGGGGCATCTCAAGTAGTCGGGAGCACCATCTAATTTCTCGTCTGTGAGTCCGGAAAAAACAGTACGCCAATATGTGCCTATGGGCTCCCAGTCTCCTGAGCATAGATAACCTCAGCGAGGTATTTGAGGAACTGTGACTCTTAACATCACCTGTGAATGTGTGCTCGTGAATATGTCAAAACTAAATACAGTTAGAGTTTGGAAATAAATAAAACACTATTTGAGTATCTTTTAATCCCTATGTTTAATAAACTGTCAATTTATATCAACCTGTTCATAGAGTTCCCTTTGCTTTCTAGAACTGTAACAGCCGACTTTTCAATGCAGTTTCCTCCATCTAAGGTGTGCAATTCATCCAAATTAATAGCTCTGAGTCACCTAAAACACTTTCAACCCGTTCTCCCCAGGAGAACCTGGCTGATACTGACGCCAGTTACCAAGCGAGCAGCCACGCACCCAACAGTGTTACTGCTGGAGAAATACCCGCCTGCAGTCCTTTTAGGACGCTGCCACATTCCCTCCAGTCTGCTCAGTTTCTACTCTCACAGCGCTGTGCTTCCCGCCAGTAAGTGCTCCACAGGCCCCTCGCCGCCCACGGGCTGCGTCCCGGGCTGTCCCTGGCTCCAAGTGGCTCGGCCTCGCCTCTCCCGCATCACTCCCGGTGATGACCCCACCCCGAGCCGGGAGCCTCTCCACGGACCCACGGGCGGACAGGAGCCCCTGCTGGGGCTCGCCGAAGTGCAGATGGCGGAAACACAGCTCGGGTCCCACTGGGCCTACGGACCCGGGATCAGGGGCCCCGGATCTCCGGGACACTAACGCTGCCCGGCGGCCCCGCTCGGCCCTGGGGCCGTCCCGCCCCCTGCCGCTCCCAT
>VZRE01009727.1:27198-92198 GCA_013396775.1 Cephalopterus ornatus
GAGCCCGGCGGCCTGAGCCCGGCGGCCTGAGCCCGGCGGCCTGAGCCCGGCGGCCTGAGCCCGGCGGCTTGAGCCCGGCGGCGGCGCAGGTCAGTCGGAGCGCGGGGCGGGACGAGCTGAAGGGGCTGCGCTGGGCGGGGGCCGCGGCCTTTGGCGGATCCCGGTCAGGTACGTCCCTCGGCCCGGCAGGCCAGGGCAGTTCCGCAGGGTCAGCCCCTCTGGGTCAGTCCCCGGCTCTGCTCCAGGGCCTGCGTGTGAGGACTTGTGTTCCACCTCCCGCCCTCCCCGTGCGCCTCCGTGCCGAGAGTCCCGCTGGCGCTCCGGCTCCTGGTGCAGCAGAGGGATGGCGAGGGTTCCGGCTAGGCCCGGGCGTGCGGGAAGAGAGGACGGAGCCTGGGGACAAGCTTCGTAGAGAGGAGAAGGTATAATATCCTGTCAGAGGAGTATTTTCGTCTGAGTTGTTATTCTGATGTCAGTTGAGAGAGTGAAGCATTCATAATCTTCAAGGCTCTTTCCCATGACTGCGTGCTATGGGCGACAAGGTTTCCTGTAGGAAACCTGCTCAAGGTGAGGGTGGCACCTTTCCACTTTCTATTTATCCAACTTTTTGTAGCCTGTAAGTAACAGACCATTGGTTTTCCACAAAATGAAGGTGGATTTATTCTGAATGGCCAATGTGTTTTGACAGAGGAATGAATTCTGCTTATGCCATTGTCTGTATTGGAAACCACTGTTTGCTTTCTGTGTGATCTTTCACCTCTCAGGGGGAGGGAGGTGTTCACCAAGGTCAAAGATGAAGTATGGCCAGTTTGCAGTAAAGTCTGACTCCAGAATATTTTGCCTTTTGATTTTCTTGGAAGTTAGTGAATTCTTGTCAAACTTTTTCTATCTGTTATTAATTAGAATTCAACAGCAGTTGAAATATAAGACTAGGAGTTGAGAGCTATTTCTCTGTAAGACTAATACTATTTTTATTCTTTATGAAGATATGTTCTATCAGTGCTTTCTTCTACAGATTCTTTTTCATCTTTCTGCTTTGGTTTCCATTCATCAGCAGCTGGTTTTTCAGTTCCTGGATGTCCACCATCACTAGTTTATCTAATGAAGTGATGAGTAGGAGAGCAGCTGAAAGTTTCATTGCTGGTACCTTAATTAGAGTAGCAAATAAACTGTTAAGGGGATTAAAAATTCACATCTGGTTTTTATTTTTGATGTTTGTTCCTGCTGCATGAAGTCATTAATTTCAGTTACTTGCTGTGGAGTTAAATTCACACCTCAAAGATGTATAAATTAACTCATTCAGAGAGATTTTTTTTCATTTTTAATTTTTGGTAGAAGTTCAGTAGACCAGTAGGGCACATAATCAAGAGTACTGGAGGGATTTGACACTTCATATTTTAGTTTTTCTGGAATTTACTACAGAAATAGATGATCGTGTCAGTATTGGAACATGTGCTTTGGTTGCTAGTGCTCTAGCATTGGTTGCTAGTAAGAAAACTTTTCTGGAGTTAATAAGTTATATTTTCCATAAACCCTCTCTTTGGAGAGAATAGTTCAGCACTTGTGTCTGTAGTGATGTACGTGGAGAAAAGCCACTGGTGTATGTGAGAGATTACACCATGAGTGAACGAACTAGTTCAGTTTTCTGTAGTAAAAAAAAAAAAAATTCTAATATTTTGCTATCCTAAACATTGCAGTAATGTTTTTTAAATAATTTGTCTTCTTCTGGGTAAATCAGATGGTATTTTTATTGCTAACAATTATCAGAAGTTTGTGCCTGCCTGTGCAAACATACTTCAGAAAGCAGCATTTTTATTTTTTTTTTTTTAAATCTTAAAATTTTAACGGCTTATGCGTTTCATGTCTCTGTACTCGACACTGGTGAGGCCACACCTCAAGTGCGGCGTTCAGTTGTGGGCCCCTCACAGCAAAAAGGACATTGAGGTGCTGGAGTGTGTCCAGCAAAGGGCAACAAGCATTGTGAAAGGTCTAGAAACATGTCTTATGGGGAACAGCTGAGGGAGCTGGGTTTGTTTAGTCTCGAGAAGAGGAGTCTCAGGGTGGACCTCATTGCTCTCCAGAACCTCCTGAAACAAGGCTGTAGTGAGGTGGAGGCCTGGCTTACTACTGTGCCCGCAGTGAGAGGACAAAAGGAAATGGTCTCAAGCTGAGACAGGGAAGATTCAAATTAGACATTAGAAACAACTTTTTGCACTCTTTAGGTGGTCAGGCATTGGAATAGGGCTGCCCAGGGAAGTGGTGGTCACCATCCCTGGAAGTGTTTAAGAGATGTCTAGACCTCGTGCTGGGTGATGTGGTTTAGGGGTAGTGGCAGAGATGGGTTAATGGTTGGACTTGATGATCTTAAAGGTCTCTTCCAACCTTTATGGTTCTATGATTTACACTTTTAATTACCCTGATGCTTATAAGTCTATCGTAAAGTTATTGATAGAGCCTGTGGATTGGAAAGTGGAATACATTTCAAGCTCTTCACTGTGAAGGTTTTGCAAGGATGTTATATTAATTACGTCCTCTTTCTTGCCTACCGTTCTGGATTGTGTTGAGGGAGGCTGAAAGAGGTGGGGTGTTGAGGACTTTTTAGAAGTGAGAGTTTGTGTGTATATCAATGTTTCTAAAACCCCAGTGTTATGCATATATATTTGCAGTTTTTAAAGTAAGAATTGAGTATGTTTGTTATTGAGTACAGAGCATTGTGAAATTGCATTAATCTGGGACGACAGCAACTGAATTAACCTCCTTGGTTGGCCTTTTGCCTCTATTTCTAAGTACTTTTAAGTTCTAGACCTGCCTTAGTTAAAACTTGTGGGTTTTTATTTGTTGAAATCGTCTTTTTCAGCAAATGAAGAAAATCTGTTCCTGTTAATGTTGGTATAATTAAGTAAATAAACTCTGCATGAGTGTAAAAATACCTTTTACTTTTGTTAGAAATGTTAAAAACTGTAAAGTAATAGTAGCAGACTTATATGTATCTGAATTGGCTCATGCTTAAGTGAGGTACCTTAGAACTCTGAGTATAACAGTATGAATATAAAATTTCATCTTCTGAATTTATTTAAAAAAATTAATTTCTTAGGTAATGGGCCTTCAGATGCATTATGAATCTCCTTGCTTATTAAAAGGCTGTCAAGTAGCTGGAATAGTATGCCTCAGTTCATGTTGGTAGATTATTAAGGATTAGGCTTGATATATGGAATGTCTGTTTTGTGCAAGATGATGTTCAGATTTGGGAGGGAAATTTTTTATTTGTTTGACAGCTCAAGGTGTTTTTCTTCTTTTAGATTCTTCTATTGTTCCCCCACCCCAAGACTGTAGGTATAATTTCGTTAGAGAATATAGTGACTCAGAGAAAGGTTTTGATACTTAGCATGGTCCAGGACATGTAGGAAGTAAATGTTCCTGTAATGGACGAAATTATATTCAACTAAAACTTGCAAGCAAGTATTAATAGTATATAAAGACTTGATTGAACCCTTCATAGGGTAGTTAATAGAGTAGGAAAGGTAATTTCTATACTCAGTTTTTGATACTGTTACTAATCCAAGGGCCTTCATTTGGGCTTTGACATCAAATGCTGTGATGTAAGTCAGGAAAGAGATTTATCTTCTCCTCTGGTTAACAGTCTTTTATAGTCTTCTAAAGTGAAAGTCCTGAAAATCACCAAAGACTGCTACCTAGAGAGTATTTGGGAAGGAAACAGGTTTATGGCTATATATTATCAATACCAAAGATATATTGTAAAATAAATGACTCTTCAGTACATAAATACTCAAGGTGTAGGGAGTGATGTCTGAATCCAGTGCTAACATATTTCTGGATATAGTAATGAAGCACATGGTCTTTGGGGGGGGGGGGGAAGCATTTAATTACATATTCAAAATGTGAGAGAGTGGGAATGTCTATTTTAAACATATGAAAGTAGTTTCAAAGCCATGAGGTTCAGAGAAAGTAGAGGGAAAGAAAGATGGACAGCTGTCTGAAGGAAAATTAGCAGTAAATGGTACAGTAGACAAAATCAGTCAACAATTTGAGATTATAATTTAAGTACCTTATTACCCATGTGGTTTATTTCTATTATGGTTATAATGGCCTACTCTTAAAAAAAGATAAAAAAAATCTCACAGCACTGTTGCACTTGCAATTTCTACATTTATTCAGTGAAAACAGGAATCAGGAAGATAAAAAAGAAACCAAATAAATTCTGTCAAGCTAACACTAACTGGTAAGTTTTAGACATAAATACAATTTCATTACATTAGTTTGCAAGCATGGTGTGCTGCAATAATAATAATAAAAATAAGATAATAAGAAAAAATATGAATAAACTTTTAATTTAAAAGTGTATTTGATAAGAAATGTTCTTCATGTATTAACATTAAATTTGTTCTGGATTAGTATCAGTCTAACTGAAGAATAAGATATATTATATTACATTATTTTTAACACCCGACTTCTGAAAACTTTTAGGTATTTAATAATTTATGGGCAGAGAGAATATTTTTAAGACTCTGTAGGTAATAATTTTTTCAACAAAGAAGTTCACAATGTTTGTGGCAGTTTAGCAATGTTTCCTTTAAGCTGTATGGTCCCTGACAGAAACTAATGTAATTATATTTCTTATTCATTCAGGATATGCTTAGGAAAGTCAAAGTCAGCCTAGAGTTGAATCTGGTGAAGGATGTTGAAGGCAACAAGAAGTGCTTCTGTAAATACATCAAGTAGCAGAAGGAGGACTAGGGAAAATGTGGTCTCATGGCTGAATGGGACGGGGCTCTGATGACAGAGAATGTGGAAAAGGCTGAAGTACTGAAGGCCTTCTTTGCCTGTGTCTATACTTGCGAAGACTTTCAGGAATTGTAGAATGCAGGGAAAACACACACTTGATGGAACAGATTTAGATCAGGGAATACTTGAGTAAACTGGACATAGATAAGGCTCTGGGCAGTGATGGAGTGCTGAGGGAGCTGGCTGATACCACTGTGAGGATACTTTTGATAATATTTGATTGATCGTGGAGACTGGAGGAAGGTCGGTGTTGCTCCTGTCTTCAGCAGGGCAAGGAGTACTCAGGGAACTACAGGCTGATCAGCTTCATCTTAATCCCCCAGAAGGATGGAAGGTGATGGAAGGTTATGGAGCAGCTAATCCTGGAAACCGCTTTAAGACACATTAAAGACAAGAAAGTGATCTGGAGTCGTCAGCATAGATTTACCAAGGGGAAGCCATTCTTGACCAACCTGATAATTTTCTACAATGAAATGACTGGCCTGGTAGACAAGGGGAGTGCAGTAGATACTTGTTTTCAGCAGTGTTTCCTGTGACGTCCTCATAGAGGAGCTGCGGAAATGTGGGCTGGGTGAGCAAACAGTGAAGGTCAACATAAAACTTGCAGAAGAGATGGACCAAGGAGTGTGGTGATTCATGGTGCGAAGTCTAGCTGGAGGCTAGTAATTAGTGTTGTACCCCAGGGTTCTGGGTGTTGAGTTCAATCCTGTTCAACATCTTCATTAATGATCTGGATGATGGGGTAAAGGGTACCCTCAGCAAGTGTGCTGATGACACAAAAGTATGAGGAATGGCTGTTATGCCAGAAGATTGTGCTGCCATCCAGAGGGACCTAAAAAGGCTGAAGAAATGGGCTGACAGGAATCTCATAAAGTTCAGGAAGGGAAAGTATGAAGTCCTGCACCTGGGGAAGGTTAGCTCTATGCCCTGGTGTCAACTGGGTGGCAATCATCTGGAAAGTAGTTTTGGGAAAAATCCATGGGAGTCCTGGTGGACACCAGGTTCAGAATGAGCCAGCAGTGTGCCCTTGTGGCGTAGAAGGTTGATGGTGTCCTGGACTGCATAAGAAGAGTGTTGCCAGCAGATCGAGGGATGTAGTTGAGAGTCCTGTTACTCTTCTCCGCGGTGGTGAGGCCACATCTGGAGTACTTAATTCAGTTCTGTGCTTCACAATGTAGATGAGGCCTGGAGAGTCCAACAAAGGGCCACAGGGTTGATTAAGGAACTGGGGCAGGACTCCTGTGAGGAAAGGCTGAGAGTAGGACTGTTCAGCCTGGAGAAGCAAAAGCTTGTCAGGATCTTCTTCATCTACGTAAGTACCTGAAAAGAGGGTGCAAAGAGGACAGAGACAGGCTCTTTTCAGTGGTGCACAGTGGCATGAACAGAGGCAGTGGACACTTGCCAAAATGAAGGAAGCTTTGCTTGATCATAAGGAAACAGTTTTTCACTGTGAGGGTGACCAAGCACAAGTTGTCCAGGAAGGTTGTAGAATCCCCCTCCTTGAAGATACTCAAAAGCTGTCTGGACATGGTCCGGTGCAAGTTGCTCCAGACAGCCCTGCTTGAATGGGCAGGGCTTGGACTTCACAAGTTTACAGTAAACACACTGACCCCTTCCTACTTGCCCTTGTTATCACATATATGAAAAAAATTAAAAAGGAGGGGTTAACAGTCAACTCCAATGTCACCTCTTTTCATTTTTATCTTTATGTTTTCTTCTTAGCTTGCAGTAAATATACAAGCAGTATTGGGGCAACCCACCAGCAACAGACAGAGTTTAGGAAATTTTTAGAGGAAAATTGCACTATACTATACTGTAGAATGACTGCAAATAAAAGACACCTTTGCCAACAAGCTTCAAGAACGGCATGTTTTTCTTTAAATCACAATAAATATTTTAAACTCTGTGTTGATCCTTCACATCATAAATACACTTAACTGTCCACAAATATGTTAGCCTGATACCTTTGTTTAATATATACAGAGCTGAACAATTTGTAAGATAGAAAATGTGAAAAGGATATATTTTCACTTGTATGCAATGTGTGCGGTTAAAAGGTGATAATTTTGTCAATTAAAATCAGCCTTTCATTGGAATACCCTAATATAAGTTTCTCCCTAGGAAGTTCTGGTTTCCAAATGTTAACTTTCCAGGAAAAACATCTGAATTCATGCAGTTTTTCAGAGCATGCAGAGAGTGAATTTAAATTTTCAACCTAAATGATACTAAGTTGTTTATGGCTTAAAATGGAAATATATTTCACTCACTGTATTGCTGCTGCAGTTAGTGATGATAGACCCTACACCTCGTTACATCTCTGGGACTGCAGCAGCAGATTACTTCAGTATCATCTTTTCAAGCAGGCTGCTTATGCTGATTTGGGGTTTTCATTGGGGTTTTTGGTTTGATTTTTTTCGTGGATGGAATGGGGGTGGAGCTACAGTTGAGTTTTTTTCCTTTTGACACCTAATATAACATATACTTTTTCACATAGACCAGTGAAGGGAGGAAGAGAAAGGGTGTGATTCTCCTTTTAACTAACTAGCCTGCTCTCAACACCATCTACTCTACAGCACTCCCTGTGAAGTTAAAAGCAGCAAATGAAAAAAAATTTAAAAGGGCCAGTGTGTTGTGCTAAAAAGCTGCAGTCTCATTAGTCGGATTGTGCTGTATGTGGACAGAGAAGGTAGCAGGCTCTCTGTCCTGTAGCTTTCTGGGTGAGCTAAATGGTTCCTGCAGCCATGCAGCTGACCTACATCAGTTCACATCTAAGCTTTACAAAAATATTCAGGAGAAAGAAAACAGAAAGGATGCTGTCTGTTTGTAACATGCTTCTTTCAGAGATGGTAAGTTTTTTGGGGGATTTTTTGGCTTGGAAGTGGAATACAAGAAATTTGGAAGTCTGAGATTATTTCAGACTTTTCAAAAGGAAACTAAATTCAGATTTTTCAGACTAAGAAAAGGTACAAATGAGAAGAGATAAAAAATTTTGAGATGGACAAAAAAGAGGACAAATACACAATTTGGGAAGAGAGGATAATTAGAACTGGTACAACTCTTGATTGAAGGTTGATTCTGACTGGGTCTGGGCACTTCCTACTTTTTCTGCCAGGAGTGACCTGTGGAGATTTTCAGCCTTCAGGAAGAAGTTGAATTGAACACTGCTAATATTCATTGTGTTTGTGTCAGTAGCTGCCTGGGAACAATGTCTCTAAAATTTCTGTCTCTGACAGTCCTTATCTCCACTGTCTTGGTGTTCCCAGAATATTCTGAGTTGGAAGGGACCCACAAGGATCATAAAGTCCAACTCTTAAGTCAGTGGCCTGTGTGGGGACCAAACCTGCGACCTTGGTGTTGTTAGTAACAAACTGACAAACTGAGCTAATCTATTGTCAGTTCTGTTAGAAAAGAAAGGAGTTAATCAAAATTTAAATTCTAATGAAACTTGAAAAAATACATTACAATAATAGTATTCAAAAATAATATTAATTTTATAGGTGGTGGAGCTGACAGAAGATATCACAGGAGGGTTCTGGCAAGGAAAAAAACTTTCCCTGGAAAGGAAGTTAATAGAGGACCTTGACACTGTGGGGCATAACTAAATATGAAGGGAAATTCATGTTGGAATTGCAGAGGGATTTTAGAAGCTGTAACAGCGTACAGCTCAGGCTACCTAGTAAGAAAATTATTATCCCTCTTTTAAACTGTTACTTGTAATACATGTGTGCAACCATGCCAGTGGATTCTAAAATGCTAATAAAGTTACAGGATCGAGGAGAGTGTGGTGAAAGCCTATCAGTCTTCCATTGTGTGCTTAAAGTTACTGTAATTACCAAGTAATAAAATTGTCAAGATTTGGGGACACTGAGCACATCTAATTTTCTCAGCATCTCTGTTAGCCACTGTGTATGCCAGACATTTCAAAGTACAGTTGTATGAAAAGGTAAGAGTGGGGAGTGTTATTTATTTAAGCAGAGTAGTCTCTCATCTGCAAGTCTGCACAAATCCTACAGTGGACTTGTTCAAATAATTCTTTTTCCCTTCATTTCTGAAAGACAGCAGAAAGTTTCATTATTTGTATTTACAGTGTTGTGGTGTTGTGCTTGCACATTCAGCATGTTGGGCTTGAAGACTACAGTTCTAGTCAAATGAAAAGTTTAGTTTTCTATCTTGCTGTTGGCTTGTGGTGGATGTAAGAGTATGATACTGAGATTAAAGGCAGCTGGTTTCATGATTACCTGTCTTTCCTGACCCTGTTGCTCTTCTTACTGGTACTGCATGTATTTTACCTGATTCTGTGGTGGTCTATTTGTGTACTGCATATGCAGAAAAATAAATAACAGATGGGGGGTTTGCCAGTTTAACATGACAGAACAGTTCAAGAGAGGGTCAAATGAGTACTGGTGCTAGTCTGTAAGAAAAGGACGCAATACACAGTAGAAGGAAAATAGTAAATAGTGGACTGTATCTGTCAAATTACATCAACTTATGTTTCTATAGAACACACACCTCTAAATTGAGCTTTATGTCAGGTAAAGTACTGTTCTTTATCCTTACACCAGTTGAGAGATCTTGATTATAATTAGATACAATTATTCATAAGTTATGCTGTATAGTATAAGGCCAAAACTTAAAACTTGCAGTAAACAGACTTGTCTTTTTATTGAGGCAGGTATTTATTAGCTCTAGCATATCATAAACAGTCTGTAACAACACTGTTTTCACATGCAGTCTTTTTGGTACAGATGGGGACAGGGGTTAATTATGACTTAGCTATGCATTTAGGACAGATTTTACTATTCTCATCTAATACGTATTTCGAATAAGAGGTTAAAGGGCCTTATGTTCCTTCAGTGCAGTGCTTGGATCAGCACTGTTACACTTGCATAGCACTGAATATTCATGACTCTGCAGTTGGTATGCATATGTATGTAAAAAGGAAAAAAGTTGGAATAAAATCTGGGCAGTGACTGTTTCACAAGTGATAAGCATAAGGTGTTTAATACAAAATTTCAGGATTCTGTCATCTGTGTAAATTATATCAGAGAATATAGAGCAGACTTTCCTTCTGGAGTCTCTTCTACATATCTGTTCAATCTTCATTCTGGCATCTCCATACCTGTCTGGTGATCCATTCATAAGATCAGACAGGTAGGAGCAGAACAGAGGCACAGCTGTGAAAAGGGAATTTAAGTTAGATTACTTTTTTTTGTTTGTTTTTTTAGGTAGTTTTGAACGGAAGAAAGGTAAGGAGGGGCATGGAAAAGATGTGTAAAATTGGAATTGACGCTGTCCTTGACAAATAAGGCGATGTGAGATACAGTGCCCTTACAATAGTGAAAAGCAGATGTTACGTATGTCATGAGGTGTAAGACCAACTTTACAGGTAAGTAATAGTAACCAGCAAAGGAGGAGTTACAGCTATAACTGCCCCCAGTGTGCTGACATCTGTGCATTCATGTTCTGTCTTTGGACCATTCGGAAATGGAGCTGCATAACTCTGCCACCAGGTGTTGTTTCACCTGCTTTACACAAAGGATGGCACATTTACTAAGCTTTGTCCTTTTCACTTTTATACATGCAATGCAATGTTATTTTTTTATCCATCCTTTTAGCAGAACCTTTAACGTTATCACAACTAAAATGTCTTCAGATGCAAGGGTCTCCCTTTGTTGGGTGATCACATCAGCAGTTGGGACCTACATTTGTAGCACAGGGGATTCTCATTTTTCCCATGCTGCTATACCTCCTGCTTTAGTCAGAAATGTTGCCCCTTCCTTACAAGGGGCTGTTCCTTCCCAGTTAACCATCACAGTTGTCACTGTGCAGCTACTTCAGATCTGTCTTCACCATTTTGATTCATCAATAGTAAAGGTAAGGCACTTCTCCAGATAATTCCCTTTACCTAGTTCCAAAATAAAAACAGTCAGTGTTTTGTATTGGGTATATGTTTTGCTCAGCATCTTGGTGTTCAAGGAAATTTTTTTTAACCATGTTTTTTTGGAAAGCCTCAGATTACAGTGTGGCTGTTTTTTTAAGCTTTTGGGGTTTTATCACTGATCCATTAAAAGGAACAACAGGATTTCATTTAGTATAGCAGAGAATGGGAATTTATAAGCTGAACTGACACGTCCCTTTACAGATGAATTTGTAATGTGATGTACTAAAAGAAGGGTTACAAAAGAGAGGAAATAAGATGGGGGAAGAAGAGAAGTACGATATGGGATTAAGAAGAATAGTGATTGAACATTAATTTGCTACATGCTTATCTTCCTATTTATTCCAATAAATGAAAATTAGAGCCATATCTGAAAAGTGGTAGGATGATGCTATCTCTGGCTTGTATACTATGAGGAATACAAATGTACTTAGAGCTTTTGTAGGCTTGAATTCAACATCACAAATTTTAAAAGGTAGTATTTTAAATATTAGTTATGTGGTAATTAGTCTATCAGATCTGGTTGTTTGCATCTAATAATCTGTCTTTTATGAGTGTTGACTGATGACAAATTTTTCTGAAGTCCATAGGAACTCTTAGCATTCAGAGTATCTTTAATGGTGACCAATAATAGTCTAGGTTGTTAGCATTTACTGAAGGAATGTATTACACTGACATGGGATTTTCATTTTCCACCAAGTGCTGACAGAAACGACTGATATACAGCTTCTAACAGTGCGGCACTTTCCTACTGCTTTCTATACTATTGTATCAATTCTGGCTCTTCTGAGCTGGTTATGATCTTGTAACTTGAAGCCCTAACATTTGACTTCGGAGGGTAGTTTATGGAAGGTAAATCAATGAGCTATCACTATGTTTTTTTGCTATCTCCAGGCATTCAGCAGTGGCTAATCTCTTGTATCTCATTTTATGGAATCTAAGTTTTCCAAGTTAAAGTTGGAAAAGCAGTCTGTAATTTGAATGCATCTTTGTCTTGTACTTGGTCTCTGGACATTAAATGTAATTGTAGCATTTAGGATTCTGGGATTTGTTAGTAGTTGCTCACTCAATCTCCATAATGAAAATCTTAATTTTATCTGTGGGATTGATTTGTTACACAGTCATTCAGTGTTTTCCTTGACTTTGTCTATTTTTAGAAATAGTCCTTTCTTCTAGGAATGTAGGAAATAAATAATAGTTTCTGTGATTGCAATATGCTACTGGGTTTTCAATTAGTGTTAGTAGTTATTTCAACTGGTTAAAGAATCAATTTATGTTCTTTAGAAAATGATAGGTATTTGGCTGAAGTATATAGAAATCCAAGCAGTAATACGAAATCAATCTTTTGTAAGGTTATTTGAGGTAATGATATAGTGATAAGTTAATTTTACAGTGATTAAGAGACAACACAGTTGGGGCTCCCAATTAGACTTTGATCTGAGGATATTTCTCTCTACACTTGATGAGCAAGAAGGAGATGAGAATTAGTGGTAAGACATGAGGCTTTGAGCAGCTGGGGTCCATGTTCTGTGTTACGAGAGTTGGTGTTAAGGTAGATTTTAAAGTTAACTGAATACATATAGTTTGACTTCTCACCTTTAAAATTTATTGATTTTAAACTGACATCTAAAATATCCTCTGCCATTGAGAGTACCTGAAAAGAACAGTTAAATGGCATACATTTTCACCAAAAAAAGAAAAACCAAACCCAACCCCCCAAGCCAATTAAAGAACAGTCCACATTAAAAAAAATCTCAGCATTCTTTGGTGGTGGAAAGGTAGTTTTCTTTTGCTGTCTCTGGATACCGTAACTTTATGAACATAAAAGGAGGGATAGTAGACCAAGGGCATGGCTTGCTCTTGTGCTCTCTCACACACCCAGTATGGCAACTCTGAATGCATAATGCCAAATCCACTGTAGCTCCTGAAGAGAAAAGGAACTGAGTGTTAGTGTTCTCTCCAGAGAGGATGTGATTCCTGGCATTCCCAGTCTTCATACGCCTTCCCCACACCTGAGCTGTAGATCTCAATTCTGGGATTGGGCAGAATCTAGTCTGTTGAAAAGGCTAATAAATTGTTATCTTTAATTGTATGTCCTGTTGTTTCTTTGTGTTGAGATACTTTGTGTAATCAACATTCATTATTACTATTTTAGTTTAAGACACTTTATATATCAGGAATTTTTCCATGGCCTGGAAATCAAAAAGAGTTGTCCAGGCAAAAATACAACATGATTAATGATGAATATAAATGAATAGCATAGGAATCTAAGAATAAAATTGATGACTCTAAATAACAAAATAAGTTTCAATTTACAAAACACAAGAAAATAATCAGTGAAAGGGTCCAGAACAAGTAACAGACTTTCAAAGACTGATTCTTTACTTCATACGTTGTAAAAGAGATATATTGTGACCTGCTCCTTTCATAAAATTAATCTTATACAGGAAATAAGAGTAGAACCAAAGCACAGAAAGAATAGCCTAAGGAATCTTAATATAGATGTGCTCAAGTGGCAAATCCTAATAAAATTCATCCGAGAATGATTGAGGAATTAGGCATCACTGATTTTATTTATTTATTTAATATCCCAGAGGGTGAAAATAGCCAGCAAAATGGGTTTGTACATGCCTGTTTTTGTGCCTGTTTATTCTTCTGTTAAGAGAATTATTGAAGCTGTCAGGTTTGATTCCAGATAAAGGTTTAGGAGTAAATAGTTTAGCAATTAATTTGTATCTAATAATGGGTAGAAGAGAGATTGTAAAACAGCCGGTATGGTTTGATGAGACCTGTTTGTAAGAAACCTCAGTCTCTTTCTCCTTTTAAAAAGGATCACAAGTTTAGTAAGAGGAAAACTTTAAGTAAAATACAGCTTGATTTTAATAAAGTCTTTTTCCCTACATAGGCAGACTAGAGAAATGTAATATCAATGCTGCCTCCATTAGATGCTGGTATTATCAGCATCACATTGAAAAGTTGCCTCTACTGAGTGCCCTGTCAAGATGAAAAGGTGTTAATGAGTTGGATGATGGAAGAGAACACATACTTAGAAATGTTACTCAGGATAGTAGCCAGAGAAGGGTTTGAAATTTGTTTATTTTTTTTACTTTGTTTTTAACATAAGATATGAATCCAAAAGACTCTTGATGGGTTTGGAGAAAATATCTAAAATCAACAAGATGAAAAGCAATGCAGGCAAGTATGAAGCACTGCATTTAACAGGAAAAACTCAAATACATGAATCTAAACCAGAAAATAATTATTCAGAGAGAAAAGTGACAGAAGAAGATAAAAAGATATACTAGGCCTCAAGGTAAATTCTGATATGCTGCTGGAAAAGAGTCGAGTTGTTTATTTGTGGGATTTGCTTGGATTTTTTTGTTTGGTTTGGTTTTTCTGGGGGATCATATCAGGATGTTGTAGGAAAGAGGATATTGTGTAGTTTGGCGAATCTTCTGTGCGTGGTTGGCCCCCTCACATGTCTTGCTGCTTTTTGATCTTGAGAAGGTGCAACAAAATGGAAATTCTTTTCCATTGTTGTTACTGTTTTCTGCTGTGGAATAAAAAGCATCCTTCTTTGTAATAAAGATGCTTTAGATTGAACGTGAGAAAAAGATTCTTTGTAATTATTTGAGTGATAAAATACTGGAACAAACTACTTAGAAAAACTGTGGAATTGGCTTTCTTGGTAGTTTAACACCTGTCAGTATATTCCTGAGCCTGTGTTTGTGCTGAGTTAGGATTTGGTAGTCTCCTGTGGTCTGTTCCATCCTTGCATAAGTAAAATGCTTCGAATACATGTTTTGGCTGCACAGAAAAGATCGTCTGAAAGAGTTGGAGCAATAAGGAACAAAGTTATTTTTGTCATTTAGTAAATATATTTTTGTTTCCCAAAAAGTGTTTTTACAAATCAAAGTTATTTTGAGGGTTTTGCATATAGGTTCATTTTTCTTGTAATGATTATGCTAGAAAGCAGGAAATGGAATTGCAGTAGTTCTGAGATAGTAGAAACCGCTTGATTACTTATCCACAATGGAATAGTCCTGTGGAAAAAATGGCACCCAAGAGGTTACTTGGATTTGTATATTTGTGCAGGGAAAGTTTACAGACCTGTAAATTTAAATGTAGAATTTTTGTAGGCAGAATGCGTTGACAGATATCCCTGATGGTAATACATCTCATCCTGATAGTTCCAGAAGAGGTCAATAATAATGCTTATATTGATAGCAGCAATGCAGGAGATGTTACTTGGTATTATAGCTAAAATCCATGTTATCACCTTAATTATAATTACGTTAATATTGGCGGGCTGTTGACAATACTCACATTACTATTGATAGATTTTTGTCAATAACATGTTTCCAAATAAAATATATTCATTCATAATTTGTACAATGCTCAATAACAGCACTAATATATACCACAAGAAATTCCTCTTTCCCTAGTGATATACAATCATTTTTTTGTTTGTTTCACAGTGTACTGTGCAGCTGTTTATTTGTTTAGTTAAAAAAATCCCAAACAGACAAAATTTAGTTTATTTCAGAAAGAAACATAGTGGTTTTTTGGTTTGTTTTTTTTTTTTTCTGGGAGGCAATTCAGGGTTTTTTTCTATGCAATATCTGTGACATTATAAAATCAACATAGAACCTTTCAAGTAGTAATCTTTACTATTCTGTCTTAAAGTCTATTTATATAATAAGTTAATCACACATGGAGTTTATCATATATTTGAGTGTGGATACTTGTCTCTTTCATTACTGGGTCTACAATTCTGAGTTCTTAGGTTTTTAACTACTTAAAATAAGAGAGTTAAAACAGTAAGCACTTGACAGTTCCGTATGTCAGTTGGAATTTCTCATGTCGCGACAACACACAGTTGCCTCTCTTTCTTTCACTGTATCTCACAGAAAAGTTTGACTTAATCTTCACTGCAGCCCTTAGGTAGTGCAAGATTACTCATAGATCACTTCTTAGCTGCCTTATCTTCAAGTTGAACAATCTAAGTCCTTTCAAGCTCTTCTCCTGTATCAGGTCTTGGGGCTCCCTGATGGTATTAGTGACTGGACTCTTCAGTTTGTTGACATTTCTTTTGTACTATTGATAGAAATGAGGCAAAGCTGGAGGTATTATCCCAGGTGTAGACTCAATGCCAAGTGGAGGGTCATAAGCACATCCTCCAGTCTCCTGGCTATACCTTTGCTAATCCACTGCAAGGATGCACTGGTGACTTGTGTTCAGCTTTCTGCCTACCAGAATCCCTACATCCTTTTTTAAAAGTGAATATGCAGTCATAGAGGCTCCCAGCCTAAGGATCCATTGACTTTCTCGTGTATTTCATGATCCATTATAATCCTATGTATTTGACACATTTTCCTTGGATTTCAGAAGGTTCCTGATGACCCATTCCTCACTTCCTCAGGTTTGTTTAGATAATAGGGCTGTAATGGGGGGGGGAAATCTGTACAGATTTAGTCTACCTTACTTAAGAGAAATCTACAACAGAAATTTCTCATAGCACCTGGGATAATGGAACACAGCTGGAAAAGATGGTTGAACTGATGTTGGAAATTCATCTTAGTAGATGGATCAAGGAAGTGTTTGATAAGATGTCCCTTTCAAATAACTTTAGGATTTTTAAAGGAGGTTTTGTGTATTGGGAATTGTATAGAACACTGAAACAAGTAGAACAGAGTGAAATAAGTAGAAGAGAAAATGAAGAAGACATTAGACTTTTAGGGGTTGTGAGTGAACAGCACTAAACCAGAGTGACAGGTTCCAGAGCAAATAGCTGTAAGAGGCTCTGGTTCCTAAAATGGTGAGATGAGATGAGGGATAGAAGGATGGCTACTTATTAGCACTCGAGTTCTTGAAGTGATGCAGCAAGATCTAGTAGGGGTTGAATTGACCTTTTGATCATAAAGTAGAGGAGTGAAGTTACTTGGATTGTACTGAAACGTTTCCTGTTCTTTGGTTCCTGCTATGGAACAGAGGAGTGTGAGTGAGACAGGCTTGGGTGTACAGCCTGTGTATGTTGGCTTTTCAGCCTGTCTGGGTTGATGCAATGAACCCCAAAGCTGTTTGTCCAGAGGAGGTGACCTTGTGCTACTTTCATCCATGTTTTGCCTGCTAATGGGGAAGGAGAAGTTTAAAGGGGTTTTCTGTAAAATAGGTCTTTGTGTTGAGTGTTTTAGTGAAATGCTTTTCTTGGTTGTGTTTTACTCCTGTAAAACTTTTTGCCAAAATGTCTTATTTCTGACACTAAATTAAAAGAAATTCTCTTAGGGAAAGCATAGTAGCATTTTCTCGGACGTGAACTCGGGGTAATAATGAACCAAAATGCTTTTAAAAAGTCTTAAATAAATGTAACTGCTCTGGGCTCCGGAGTGTAACAGGTGTTATCTGTATTTTGCTTTTGCAGTTTGATTCGTTTATTTTCTTAGTCACAGAATTCCAGATACAGTAACATTTAAAGGAAGCAATTTTAAAAAAGTGAATCTTAAATTTGTTGGTATTTCTAAGATTATACTTTCAGCTGCAGCTACTGAAGTGTTCATGTTGCTATATTTTCTGTCCTCCTCACTATTCTTTTCTAGATTTTTAGTTAGTATGTTCATTTTCCCAATTTTTCCATAGAACACCATAAAATTTTACAGTTCTTTCTGATCTATTTTAATGTCCAGTTGAATATTACAGTTATGACCTGCAATATTTTTTTAAATGTATACAGTGAAATACTAAGTTGGTGTATTTTTCTAAATATCTAGATGTTGAACACTTCTCTGTAACCAAATCCAAATATTGTTTGAGAAATAGTCAAATATAATTTCTTTTGAGATTAAATTTCTTACTGTTAATGCAAAGCTTCTTGAAAGGATTTGTAACATATTAATAACAAATAATAGCATTCTGAATATATTTGTTTACTGCTGATATATTACAATTTTGTTATCTTTAATAAAAAGAGAAATAGGAAATGCTTCATTACGCTAAAATCTATTTGTGTTTTATTCCTAGAAAGTTTTTTCTCTGAAGAAATGGCCTCCAGCACTGGAAATGAAAAGGGTGTGAATCCTGTGCTCAGAATAAGTCAACTTGATGCTCTTGAACTAAACAAAGCCCTGGAACAACTTGTGTGGTCCCAGTTTACCAGCTGTTTTCATGGATTTAAACCAGGGGTGTTGGCTCACTTTGAACCAGAAGTAAAAGCATTTTTATGTCTTATATTATGGAGATTCACTATCTATTCCAAGAATGCAACTGTGGGACAGGCTATTCTGAATATTCAATACAAGAATAATTTATCTCAGACAGAGAAATACCAACCTCTGAGCAAACATCAGAAGTTATGGTATCTTATTTTCACTGTTGGTGGAAGATGGTTGGAAGAAAGGTGTTATGATTTATTTAGCAATCGTCAACAACAATCTTTCTCCAAAATTAAGAGCTATATTAGCTTTGGAACTGGACTTCTAAAACTTTGTGGACTTGTAAATTTCCTGATTTTTCTTCGGAAAGGAACATTTGCAACACTTACAGAACGTGTTCTAGGAATTAGGTCAGTTTTTTGCAAACCACAAAGTGTTCGTCAGGTAGGATTTGAATACATGAACAGGGAGCTCTTATGGCATGGCTTTGCTGAATTTCTGATTTATCTACTGCCACTTATTAACGTACAGAAACTGAAACTTAAAATTTCTTCTTGGTGTTTGCCTATTGCAGGTCTTTCCAATAGTGAAAACACATTAGCAAGCCACTGCAGGGAATGTTCACTGTGTGGGGAATGGCCTACCATGCCTCATACCATAGGCTGTCCTCATGTTTTTTGTTACTACTGTATTAAAAGTAACTACTTATTTGATATGTATTTTACATGTCCTAAATGTGGCTCAGAGGTACACACTCTTCAACCACTGAAGTATAAAATTGAGATGACAGAATTGCATGTCTGATGTGCGGTTGACTTAATTTTATACAATACATGAAATATATTAAAGAGATTAATGGAAGAATTCAGAGGCTGTTGGAAGCTTAAAGATGATTTTGGAGACTCTGTAATTTGTCGTAACGTATATTTTTACTGCTCTTAAGTTTTTGGTTGAGTAACAGTGCTGTAATGCCCTGGTCTGCTTGGTGGTTTTTGGGGAAAGTGGTTGGGTTTACTCCAGATGGTGCATGGGAGAAACAACAAAATTCTCAGGAGGTTCAATAACAACTTTTACTTGCAAACTGTAGAACATTCCAATTGACTAAGACACTTGGCAGATCTAAACTTGGCAATCTCTAACTCATCCAGACACAACAGGGTACTTAACAAGGCATCTACTGGAACCTTTTGGTTTTGGCTTACAACATATTTTGAGGAGACGAAGGTAGGAGAAGATAGAGGAAGGTAGATTATCACCACCCCAGGATGCAGTGTGGTCTCAGGAGCTTTTAAATCCAGGGTAATGGAGCATGCCACATGGCACACTGTCAGGAGTGGGAGTGGACATTTATTGAAGAAGCCCTGCTGTTGAGTCACGAGGTGCAGAAAGTATCCAACCTTGGCTTCTGATTTTGTCAGCGGTTTAAACTGAAGGAATTATAGAGGTGTGATGGAACCGCTTTTGTCTTGCAGCTTTTAATGGTGGCAAACCAAGAATGTTTATATAAAATGAATCATTTATTATTACAAATGATCAGACAAAGATCTTAACCAGAATTATTTACTACACAATATAAATGCTAAAACTACTAGTAGTATAGTAAAAGATAGACAATGCACTATATTGAACCAATTCTTGAAGCAGTTATATTAAAGGTAGCAAAAAGAAATAATTATTAAGTAGAAATTTGATGTAACTCAGCCATACCAACGCTCATGGGGAGATCTCTTTCGCTCAACTTTGAGGAATATCCTTGGGGTCACCCCCAGCCTGAGGGAAGAATCTCTGCACATACACCCAAGAAGAGTTATGTTAGAAGAACGTGAATCTATGAAACGGGACTGGACTTTTGTAGTATAAAGCGATTGACTGCTAGTCACAAATTTACAGGGCAGCTACCATCTTATCACATCCAACTTCAAAAAGCAGGATTTGTGTTTGGAATGTGGTGAACCAGGCTGGTTTTAGCATAATTCAACACCAAAAACATTACCATGGCACCACTGGTAACTCAGCACAGATAGCTTGCATTGTTTGCATTCTCTGATCGGATTCTGGGCCTTATCGGGGTAGGCCCTCCTGCCACATGCATTTGTCGCCATCCTTTTATGTGTTCTGGTCTGCTGGGCCCCTGCCGCAGTGAGTTGATGCTAATTTCAGCACCAAAGTCTCATGGGTGTGTTTGAACAGACCCAGAGTGTTCCCGATGGGTCCATGCAGTCGACCGCCCCCATTACCATGGGGCTGACTTCCCAAATGCACGTGTTGGCAGTGTGAGAGGGCTGAAGGGGGCAGGGGGAGCAGTGCACAGCCCACCTACCCAGAGCGCACGCTCTTCCCCCACTGCTGCCCACCTGGTTGTTTTGACCCAGCCAGCCATTCCTCTGGTCTCCTACAAGTGCCAACTTGGCTTTGAAGCAAAGGAAACAAGTTCACCAGCTCTTCTACTCTCTCTCAGACTACTTGATCCCACTTTGGTACCCCTATGTTGTCAAGTCATTTGGTTTTAGATCTAGTCTTTATCAGCCTGCCACTTCTTCGCTGCATGCTATATACTTCCCTCAAAGACGGAGAGGATGCCCAGTAAGCTCTTACCCATTTTGTGTATTTTCTCAAGCTTGTTGTAAAAGTTTGTGCCATTACTAACTTAGCAAGTAGATGGATTCAGTGGGAAAGTCAGCCTTGTCGTACCTAAAGAATAATTTTAAATTTGTTATTTAAAATTTGAATTCCCAGTGTGGTGTTTCACTAAAAAAAAAAGGGGAAGAAGTAAGATGAATTGTCATTTCAGCAGATTTTGAGTTTTCATCATGTTCAACTACCATGACAGGATACAACACTAACTCAAAATCGTTTTCTCGTTAATAGACTATAAACTTTGTGATCCAGCAGGTAGATAGGTAGATACCCCATAGGTAACATGTGCCTACAGGAGATAGAACCACTTCTACTGGAAATACAGTGCACCTTCTACACCTTCGTGAGATGGCTGAACTAGTTTTCTCAGGCAACAATGCCTCTGATCTTCAGTGACATACATATGACTTTCCACTTCCCTACAAAGTTGAGAGATGAAGTCCATCATCCATTGGAATGTAGCAGCTGCCAAGGGTAACTTGCACTCTTTTGAATCTGAGACACTGAAGAAAACTGTTTACTCACAAGATGCTGTCTGTGGGAATTGACACTCTTCTTTTTTTGGTGTGGTGGATGACAAATCTCACTAACAGTTCACCTCCACACAGGAAAAAAAAGTTCGAACACAGTTATGTGCATGTTAAATAGGTAGCTTTTCTGCTCTTTGCTTTGGCTGTTTGGTTTCTTAGTTGGCTTTGCAATGGTGTTACTGTTCTTCTACATTTATCCTTCAACCTGGTTTTATAAGATGATTTTTTCGTAGTCCTTTTTTAACAGGAAGTCTTACCCAGAAGAGTCTCATTAACACAAAAATACTTTGCATCCTCTTTTGAGTCTTACATTTTCAAAAACTTATATAGATGAATTGAGTAAATAGCTTTATGATGGCTGTGTTCTTGATTGGCTATCATCAATAATCAGTCCCAAAAATACTATGGTAACGGCTGATCCAACATCTTTGATCTACTTTTATGAAATGATTTATTACATTCTTCATTCTACATTCTGATTAAAACCACCCGCCAGCCTATTTGTTTGAAGATCTTAAAATCTAGGTTTTGATCTTTAGAGTGACACACTTCGCTTTCATCTGATGCAATTAAATATAGTTAGCAAGTTTGTAACTATCTTTGGGCATCCCAAAACTTCATTAATTCTGCTACTGTTCTATGAGTCAACAGGGACTTCAGAGCAATTGCTTCCGCATACTGTGCTGCAATGTTATTTGCCATCAAATGTGTATATTAGCAGCCTGCCATATTTCTGTTATTTGCTGTTGCAATTAGAAACAGCAGCTGCAAATCTCTCTTTATTAGAAGAATCAAAACTGGCAAGACAGTTGGAGAGTATCCTGGCGTCACTTCCTGATCCTGAAGACATTTTGTATGAATTGTCCCTCCACATCACTTAATACCTTTTCCCAAAGAAATGTATTAGCAGCCCTGACTTCAAGGTGGTCTAGTGTGTCCAGAAAGCATCATCAGCATTTCTGCTACCTCTATATTTAACTATCCTTATTAAGATTATTGTGCATTCAAAATCCAGTGTTTGTAGCTTAGAATCGTAGTAGACCTTTGTTTGTTGTGGACTCTATTTATTCTGAAGTCATGGTGTAATATTTTGTCAAAGGAGCATGGATTCTCTTTAGTGGCCTCTGTTAGGTGTCATGTCCTTCTTAGGTAGGAGTTAGCTTCCTTCCTATTTAGAAACGTTTCATTTTTCTGAATATTTAAAGAATGTTATCTTCCTTTTTCATTCCTTTCTCTGTCCTGCTCTTTGATTTGCCTAAGCTGTATTAATTTCTTTAGGTTTGTCTCTTGCAGCTTCATGCAGGTAAAATGTATAGTTTTTCATTCCTGTTACACTGTCAGTACAAAACCTGTTTCCAGCAGTTCAGTACCTCTGTTGTACAGCTGGTTTTTGCCCGCTGTGCTATATTGCATTTGACCTTACTGCTTTTCTTCTGGAAGTGAACTTTTGATACTTAACTTCTGATGGCTTATTATACCAAAGCATTGGCCTTCTAAGGTAGCACCTCCTCATCACTGTGTTGGGTTTGTAGCCCATAGAATTGACCAAGTTTGTAAAGTCTGTTTCTTGTGTCATAAACAGTTTGTGTTACAATAAGATATCTTAGATCTTAAGGTGGGGTTTTAGTTCTTTTATTTTTCTTGAGGGTAAGCAGATACCAGGCATCTCACAGCAGTAGAAGGTTTGGGAAAAGAGTGGTTCTTCTAGTCAGATAAAGAATTATTTAATTTTTTTTAATCTACCATGTGTTGAAACCTTTACTCAGTTTAGCCAAGGCTGAGATTGACGAGACCAAGGTTCCAACTTAGATATTGAAAAGCTACTTGCAGCAGGTTAGCTTTTTAGGACTTCAAAATCAATATTCAGCATCTTCCTTATAGCACTTTAAAATTAAATATATACTTTTTTTTATACTGTAATTCTCTTTTGTTGTGTCTTGTGATATATAAGCTGCAGAAAAGGCTTACTTGAAGATATTACAGGAAAAAAAATCAGATAATTTGTAGACTAACCAAAGGATAATTAATTTTACGTACTACTACATCTGGTAATGCTTCCTGCAGTAGAGGGAATAAAATTTATTTTGGAATGTTAATCTCTAAACAAAAGGGTTTTAGTGTTCAGCTACCATGAGAATGTACTTCTGAGTAGTCATCACTGAAAAGGATAAATGCCTAGAATTGAAGGAAGCTAAAGGACCAGAACTTTTATTCAGTCTTGGATAGGAGTTACAGCCTTGTATTACCAGTTTTCTTTGTGCTCTGTTGTTTGTCTTCATGTGCTGCATGAACTTTTTAATTGCATCAAAAAACAAAAAATGAAGTGGTAACTGAAACAGATTGATTATATTATAAACATACTTGAAAACTTTTTGTATCTTCATTTGAATGAGAATTACCAGTTGCCACAGTGTGATTCAGGAGACATTCAGCTGAAAGGAGTCAGAGAATGCTAATTCCTTGCTTCCACAAGCCACCACCACTCCATATGCTTTAAGAGAGTTTTTATTTAAATAACGTTACACAAGACTTGAAAGCAGGATTTTCTGTAAAAATATTCTGTAAAAAAAGTGAGAAGAATAGCATCTGATTTCTGCATTACCTGAAAATATTTTATTTTTCCATAAGTAATGGGCAAGGATGATCTCAACATTAGTGAAGATGGGAAGAAACATAAGAGATATATATTTCCTAAAAAACTAATGAATGTCCTTATTTGAGAATAATACTACAGTTGTTATCTGGGATGTATCATTTGTATGAAATCCAAGTTGACAAATAAATTATACTTTTTAACAGGAGGTTCTGAAGTTTGCCTTTTTCTTTTGAAGGGTAGTTATGCTTACTCAATGGGTGATTTCACACTTTGGTATTTATGAGACTAAAATGCAAAGTGAGAAACTAGTTGAGTTCACTTTAAAATTTTATTCAGTTTTAGGTTCCAAAGCAAATTACCTTTTTAATATTTCTCGTGAGCAGACTAGTCATAGCAACAAATTATCAGCCATTACACTTTCTGTGTGTTTGCTAGGAAGCTGTCTTGGCTCGTTGTAAGAAGAGAATATTGTGACATGACTGGACACAGGATAAGGTCACATGCTTACTGCCATGATAGATAGTAAAGGTGATGGTCATTTACTTTTAATAACAAAAGTATGGTAGCCTGGGATGCTGCAACTCACAGTGAATACAACCAAAACCAGGGAGCAGTTTCAAAATGGTGTTTCCACCTGTTATGCATTCCCAGGAAAAACTCTTGGTAGAATTGGTTGAGTAGATTCCAGCTACCTGCCTTCAACCTCCCAGGAGAAGTTTCCATGCTGACAACATCAAAACGTCCATCTAAATTGTTACCACAGTGTTCAGTTTCTACCGTTCCAGGGGAGTCCACTTCCAAGGCTGGAGCTGGCACAAGCGTGGCAAGGTGACCAAATAGATGTCACTTAAGGAAAAGACAGTTGTGGGCAGGATCCCTCTCAGGCTGGGACACTGGGACCAGATGACTCAAACGTGCACAGGCAGAATTGTAGAGCATCTGCTGAGGCCAGCTAGTCATCTTTTGTGTTCTCTGGAGCATACCTGTGGTTTTGGACCTCTGTTCAAAATGTCTGTTCACTGCATACAAAATGCAGACCTGTTTTAGATAGGATGTGTGGGCAGACTTGTGCAACAGCAAGTACAGGTAGTTCTATATCTTGAAGGCAGCTTTTAAATAAGTACAATGTCCTTAGCTGCATACCTCTCTGATCCTGAGAACAGCTACTTAGAGAACAAACTGGTGCAAAGTGCAGTAAAGTTGGCCAGTGTGCTACAATTCATCTCAAATCTATCTACTTTTGGGGGCATATTTCAAGGATATTTCAGGGAACACAAGGTTGTTGTCAGTCTGGTAAATGGTCTGCATTAGGCTATGTTGGAAGAGCTGTAATGAAGAACTAATGAGAGCATGTTGCAGTAGCTCAGGAGAGGGGGATAGGCTGACTTCTGCCATTTTCTATATCCATTGCAACCTTCTGTCTAATCTCTGACTGCAGACCTCCTAAGTGTCATTAAGCTGACCAAAGTGTTCTGTCATTCCCCTAGCTTTTAGTCACTTGCCAATAGCTGGTGGGCCATCTTGTTTAAAAATATTACCTAAATAGTCTTTCTGGGCACGCTGTGCCAAGGAAATAACCTGAGATAGCATCTCCAAATTGTTTGTACAATTGGGAAGGATACCTCTGGTGCAATAACTGTGTCAAGGATATTCCTTGGAGATACATTGTCTTAATGGAAAAAACAAGTCACAGCTTATGGGTTCAGTAGAAGTCTTCAGGCAAATACATCTGATTCCCTAACAAGGCTGCTAGCCTGCCCTCTATAGTTAGTTCTCTTGTTTGTGGCCTGAAAACAGGAGGCAGAAAGGATCAGAGTTTCCTGCCTAGGGCCAGGGCAGTCCCTGGGCCACTAGGAGAGCGCCTATTGCAGCTGGCAAAGACAGTATGTTGTGTTTGTGGCAGTATTGACTCTTACGTGGGAGGCTAATTAAGCTTTTCTTAAAATGCTTTTGCACTGATGAAGATTTCAGTCTCTTTGCACTTAAGTAGGTAAGTTTCTCATATCAGTGACTATTGTAGCTAGTTATAATATCCACAAATCAGTCTCCTGTAATAAAAGTTTCTGTGATGTGAATGCAATCTTTGTTGATAACTCCTAACTCCAGCCTTTTTTGATGCATGCTGTTACCTAAGATTGTGGATCCTATGAATTGCCCCACCTAATAAAGTCATATGATTCAAAGAGCAGATAAATACCGTCGCTTCAGGATGGATTCCTCAGCAGCTCTGACCATGTCTATAATTGCTACACTACCAATAATAATGACCAATCCCTCATTTGTTCCATATTAACACAAAAGATCAGTATTGGGCAAAACTGGAGGCAGTGAGGGATGCTGGACACAGGAATCAGATCTCTAGAGGAATGTGGCTCCAGGGTAAACAGCATGGGGATTTCAAAGAGGGCATGTAAAAATGAATTCTTTCAAAGAGTTCCATGTAAAAACTATGTACCCACTGCTGTTCATTCCACACACAGAGGGCAAAATGGTCCCAGTATAGTGAATGGTATTTCTGCTCCAAAAGTAATGGTTGAATGGCCAGAACATGCTGCAAATGCTAGCATGACATCGTAGAATCATAGAATCAGCCAGGTTGGAAAGGACCTCTGAGATCATCACGTCCAACCCTTGATCCACTACCACTGTGGTCACTAGACCATGGCACTAAGTGCCACATCCAGTCTTATCTTAAAAACCTCCGGGGACGAAGAATCCCCACTTCCCTGGGCAGCCCGTTCCAATGCCTGATTACCCTCTCTGTAAAGATGGGTAATTAGCCAAATGGCACAGCTTCTATTACACACATTGTGGAAAATAGGGTAACAGTTCAGCTGTACTTGGCTGGTTGTCTCCAGGCACAAGCAAACCTGGCTGTTGCAGAAGGTGTAGATGGACCTGCAGCATGCCTTCTCAGTTCCATCCTTTTCACAACCCCTGTGACCGATAGCAGCAACAGCAGGCACTATGCAACAATTTCAAAGGTAATAGATGAGTGGCAAGGCACAAAGCAGTGCAGGTTGCTCACTGCATCATTGCTTAGTGCCACAAAAACTCATTTGCATAAAAATATACTAAACTGATCCAAGAAAAACTGGTACATTAGCCATACTTGCAGAACCAATATAGATGTCAGGACAAGGAGATTAGAAGTATGAAGAAAATGGCACTTGAAGTTTTTTATATACACAGCAAAACATCTTTTGCTAAAGAAATGCAAAATGCATTACTCATTAAAAATAGATATCTGCACATTTCCGATCACCTACGGCTATTCCTGGAAATACATGGAAGGATCCAAAAAAGAAATGACATTCAAGCAGTGAAAGCTTTTACTGAAATGTCTCAAGATTCTAAAAGAAATTAAAAGATTATAGCAATCAAACTCAACTCTTTTTGAATGTAAAAACAATTATTTTGGTTAAATTCTCAAAATTAGCTCCACTAATTCATTTGCAGGCATAGGACCCTCTTTAAGATACATATGATTGTGAAAAGTTATTATTCACATTGAAATGGTCAGTTCTTACCCCTGAGCTATCAGTTTACCTCATGCTTAAAAGATGTTGCTAGAGACGGGACATGCGAGGAAAAGCATGCAATTGATTTTCCATGATTACAGAGAGACATTGCCTCCTTTTTGAGGAATTGCTTATGAGCATGATGTTTTAGATCTACTTTTTGAAGCAGATTTTTTGGTCGAAGTATTAATTTTATTTTCAGATATGTTAACAAAGGTAACGGTGCTAATATTGTCCCTGTTTTGTTTTTTTTTCTTGTAAGACCTTACAAAATGGATGGAATTTTTAATTCTATTATAGACATAAAAGCCCCTTTTTGGCATTTTGTAAGTAGATGATATTCTGTTAGTGACTGCCTTTTCAGTAATGTGGTGGTCTAAATTCTGAATTCTATTATTTTACATCTCCAGCAACTGAAAGTATATTTTTTATAAACAGCAAACTTCACCTCATAAAAATTCATTACATAAGGGCATAAACAAGTACTTTTCCTTCCAGTCATTGGCAGTAAGTGATTCATCAGTTTTCCACAGAAAACCAATTTCATTGCAGATGTTCTGCAGACTCCCTGAATTGTAGAATCATATCATCTAGCACAAGGAATGTAGGAATTTTTTTAAAAAGGCGGGGGGGGAAGGCTGTGCTTAGTCTTTTTAATAGGATTGAATATCATTTGCTGTCTCATCAGTTTTGTGAAATAACCATAAAGTAATCAGCTTGCCATTCTTTCCTTTCCTGCACAGGCTATCAACTTACTCACAATGCTGATTTCATAGCAAGTACATATAAGTGAATAACTTGAAGGAGAGAAAAATCTTCCTTTGAGGTTAAACAAAATGTAACTAGGCTACATAGTTGTCTTTCTTTTCTTCATTCCTTCTTTTCTTTCTTCCCTTCTTCATTCCTTTCTTTCTCGCTTGCTTAATTCTTCAAAATATAGAAATTTCCCATAGTAGCCAGCCACTAATTTTCTTTGTCTAACAGGCTTGCCTTTTTTTTCCTTTGTAAAAATTTTTAAATTAAAGTTTACTTTTATAAGAATCAGTAATTAACTATTAATTTAATTCTGGTTTTTCACAATGAGCACAAAATAAAGGATAGACCTAAAAACTACTCTTTGCAAGTGTATGCAATTTTGTTTCATTCTATTCTGTATAGCATATAGAGTCCACCCTAATATATTTCCATTGCATTAAGTTATGTAGATACAAAATTCAATTCTGATAGCTGAAGGAGGGAAAGGAGACAAAGGAATATATTGAGGTGAAGGTGAAAAGGGATAGAGAAAGTTTGAAGCAGAGAAACCAGAACACTAGCTGACAAGCAGCAGGAATCAGAAAGAATATTTATTTTCCAATTGGAAGAATTAATTTCATTGATAACTCCAAGATGGGGTTGAATTTAGCCCTTAGAGAAGAAGCTGATAATAGCAAAATGCACAGATTAAGTCAACAAGTAAATGTTGTTTTATACTACTTTAAGTCTTGCTGTAAGTCTCTATTTCCCATTTTGTTTTCTCCATTGCTACTATTCTTAGCATAGAGAGAACATTTCTCAAAGTGTCTGTGAATCAATGAACTAAAACTGGAGCAAGATCCGGTCTTAGAATCATAAAGTCAAATAATCACTTAGGTTGGACAAGACCTCTAGGATCATCAAATCCAACCATTGCTCTAGCACTGTCAAGTCCACCACCAAACCATGTCCCTAAGTACCACATCTACACGTCTAAAAGACGTCTCCAGGGATGACTTAATCACTTCCCTGGGCAGCCTGTTCCAATGCTTGACAATCATTTCCATGAAGAAAGTTTCCTTAATACCTAATCTAAACCTCCCCTGGTGCAACCTGAGGCCATTTCCTCTCATCCTATCTCATGTTACTTGAGAGAAGAAACCAGCTCCCACCTCGCTACAGATTCTTTTCAGATAGTTGTAGAGAGCAAAAACGTCACCCCTGAGCTATTATTCAGGCTGAACAATCTCAGCTCCCTCAGCCGCTCCTCATAAGACTTGTGCTTCAGACTCTTCACCGGCTTCGTTACCCTTCTCTGGACACACTCCAGCACCTGAGCATGTTTTTTGTAGTGAGGGGCCTAAAACTGAACACAGGATTCAAGGTGCAGCCTCACCAGTGGCAAGTACTCAGGGATGATCACCGCCCTAAACCCTCTGGCCACACTCTTTCTGATTAGGCCAGAATGCCATTGGCCTTCTTGGCCAGCCAGGCACATTGCTGGCTCGTATTTAGCTGGCTGTCAGTGGTCACTGGGGAGAAAAGATCAGTGCCTGCCCCTTCACTTCCCCTGGAAGCTGTAGACTGGTATGAGGTCTCCCCTCAGTGTCCTCCAGGCTGTAAAAGCAAAGTGACCTCAGCCAGTCCCCATATGGCTTCCCTTCAAGGACCTTCATCATATTCATTGCCCTCCTTTGGACACTCTCTAATAACTTAATATTTTTCTTATATTATGGCACCCAAAACTGCACACATGACTCGAGGTGAGTCCACACCAGTACAAGGTAGGACCAGATCAAGCAGGACCTACCTTTCACAAACCCACACAGGCTGAGCCTGATCCCCTGGTTGTCCTGCACACACCACATGATGGCCCTCAAGATGATCAACTCCATGATCTTTCCTGGCATCGAGGTCAGGCTGGCAGACCTGTCGTTCCCTGAATCCTCTTTCCATCCCTTCTTATAAATGGGTGTCACATTTGCCCACCGACAGTCAACTGAGGCCTCCACAGTTAGCCAGGACTGCTGGTAAATGATTGAAAATGTCTGGTTTGCACTTTCTCAGTGCCCTATCTCATATCTGTATCTACAAAAATAGTATATAATTTGATGCTGAAAATGAATGGTGAAAGGCCTAAAGGAGAAAGTATGTTTGTTCAAAATTTGAGAAAACAGCAAAATCCAGATGCAACTGACTTTTGTTGACCTGATCAGATTCAAGATGTCAACAGATTTAATAGCTATGCTATGCCTATACCAGAAAATGAAACCTTTCAGGACCTTCGGTTTTTGTTACTCTGGCCAGTCTACGTGGCACAGTCCCCATCTGTGTTTGTAAATTCACTACCCATCATAAGAAAATGACTTTGAATGCTTGAGCTCTGCTGAATTTATTTATATGTATATCTATAAACAACCACAGAGACTTAATTTCTAAGTAATTTCAAATATATTTCACATGGTAAGTATTTCCCATGTATTGCAACTATGCTCACAGATTTTGTATTGTAACTGAGATAAACAGTAGATGAAAACAGACAGAAGATGCATGCTGCCTTCTAATACTGACCTCCACACAAAAAGGACATCAGTCAGATTAGGGAGTCATAAAAGCAGCATCAGCTTCAACTTTGACATCACTGGTCTTGCAGGAGGATCTGTGAGTGCCTCCAACATGCTCTCTGCTTCTTTATTGCTTCTCCAGTTCATTTCTTTCCAGGGCAGAATTCAGGGCAGAATCCCCACGTGGTTTCCCTCCTGTGACTGATAGAATTGAGCAAAAGAGCTCAAACTGCTGGTGTCCATGTTTCCAAGGAAGAATCTATGATTTGGTAAGAATAGTGCTACAGAAATCATCCCTTCATGCGCGTTCAATTTCTTGCTGAGTAAGGACAATGGGGCAAAGCCTAGACTGGGTTTAAGCATGACTATCTCCTAGGATCTTTCTTTCCAAACTTATTTCTGGCTCCAAACCACATAGGACCAGGATGTTAACTGTGTGTCAACAAAGAAAAACTGAATTTGGCATACCTCCTAAAGGACAGTGCACTCAAGATACCTCTATTTATCCTTTGCAGATTATAGAAACAAAAACTTGAAAAATCCCTGAGTATATGCAGGGCTTTTCTTTCAGAAATCTACAAAATTCATCCTGTATGTCTGTATTTAATTGTGTGGAAAACAACATGGATGACTAGCAAATCTAAATTGAGGAACAGGATCAGATACTTAATTTCACAACTTTGGTGTACATAGAAAGGATGAACACTGATGTTGTCATCAGTCATGCTTTCCTTGTGCATCCATGGAGAAGATGGAGCTATGGAGTAAGTGCCAACCAGCACAAACAGGTCTGTTCAATCCTAAATTCAAGTGTGGTGAAAAATGAGAAATTGCATCCTGATACCAAGAAGCAATTGATTTCTTCATGTGTAAGTTTATACATACGTAAATATATATAGAGAGAGATACGGTGGTTTATTAATTTTAAGATTTACTGTTGTAGAATTACAAACTTTTCTGTTCTTTTGAAGGCTGTGCAGCTGTTCCCCAGGGTGCCAGAGACTGTAAGATCAGACACCTAAGGAGAAGAGTTTACACAGTTTTGTAAGAATGAGCTGTGACAAAACATAAAAATATGTTCTGGGAGAAAAACAGCTATAGACATATGGACAGAAATAAAAAGATGAGGAAGTAATTTCAGAGAAAAGCTCAAGGAGGACTTGAAAAAGGAGAAGGTACTTGGCAACTGGGGACAAGAAAATTTACCTCATGCAGCCACTTGGATTGAGGAAAGCAGCATGTAAAATGAAAAAAAAAGTTGATTCTTACTGAGGTATTGAAAAAACCTATTAAATTAAGTTTTTCCTTTAAAATGCCGTGCTGGAGTTTTCTGTGTGAAAAACAATCAGCCTGCTAACTGCAGGCTTCAAGTGAATATATGGGAAAAGATTTTTCTTTCTGTGATATAGGTTACACTGACATGTAGAATGGAAGTTTAATACTGTACTTTATCATTAGTCCAATGAAATTACAGATATCAGCTCCTTTAGCAAATTAAAGTTATACCACATGGAGAAAAGGATTAAACCACATATAGAATTAAGGTTATCTTCATTCTTTTCTGTCCTTAGACCACTGAAATGAAAAGGGTCGGTTTGAGAAAGTTGCTAGGAGACCATAATCACAAGTGTCAGAATAATACATTTTTATTTAAAATAGGAAATGTTGATTAATGAACATACTTAACAGATAATGAGTAAAGGTATTGAAAGCATCTATGTTCAATCAAATTTCAGGTGAAACATTTAATTTATATATTGAAAAGCCGATGAGAATTGAAAGTCTTCAAGGTAAAGCCAACCAACTCATGCAGTTAAAACTGAAGGACACAACAGTTTATGAGTACTTGATTAGAAGCTCCTGGATACTGAGAAGCAAGAGGAAATGTTTCCAGTATGCAAGTCCACTAAGACTAAAAACAAAGAACAAAAAAGGAAATTATTTAGCTATTAGTCTCATGTAGACATCTTGTTGAAGCTAAGGTAAGAGGAGCCATCTGCTTCAGAAGCAATGGATTGGTATAAAGGTAAGATACTGGAAAAGATGGAAAAGATGTTGTATATGTAGCACATTAAAATTAGAGAAAACTAAACAATAAATTAAACTGATGGTAAAGAAATTTCAGCTTAAATTAAGAGATCATTATTAAAACCTGACCAAAAGGATCCTAAGATTTATTATACCAAGTCCTCCAACAGTGTCTATTGTGATAGCCATGTTGATTTAATTTGTGTCATGAGAATTTAAACAGGTATTATGCCCTGAAAACACTAGCATGATGTTTTGCATGCAAGATTTATGATCCTTATGTTCTTGGAACCAGGAGTCTAAGTATGTTACATAACTAGGAATCTGAAACTGTAAGACATTGGCTCTCCTCTCTCGCATTTAGGTGTAAGTGGTAATGCATAATAAACGGCTCACTGTGATGGCCACCTCAGCTTCACGCACATAGCATGGATTGTGTCCTTATTGATTCATGTCATTGTCAAGGAAACCAGTCAACAAGACCGTCCATCCAAACCAAGTAAACTAATTTGAATGCTATGAAGAAATTGTTTCCTATATGCCAATAGACACCTGCAGAAGACAGGAAATGAGATACTGGTCCAGAGTCTGGCTGCTGATCACTCATCCTACTAGTAACAACAAAATCTTACTGCAGATACAAATCTTGGTAAGTCTTCTAGGGAAAAAATAAATCTGTACTAATAGAACAGGAATCAAGAAATGCTCTTGAAATTATAGTAGTTTGAAATAAACTTATCATCCCATTCTTAACGTAGAACAATCATAGAAGCATAATATATTTCTATGTTTGTTTTACTTGATAAATAATAAATCCAGACATTTCTTTTTACCAAGACATCACTTAGCTAATTCTGACTTAAATATTTCTAATAAAGTATTATACTCGTAAGTTTATTTCTAGATGCAGCACATATTATTTCTAATACGGAAGGCTAGCTGCATGCAATGAGAAAATAGTCATGCCTAATGCCATTACAATTCAGGAAAAGTACATTTTTGGTGATGTTAGCTGAAATGACAGCTACTTATACAGAGAAAGCATAACCTGAAATAGTGCTTCACTTAAAAGAAAAATAGATTGTTATTTTAACAGTTGGCTCAGATTTGAAAAATCTTATCAGAAGCACAGTGTACAACTGATAGTTTCTCTGCTATCCAGTAGAATTATAAAATTAGGGGGAAAAAAGTTTTGCTGAGTTGTAAGGGAGAACAGCAAATATACCTTGTGTGTAAAAAAAAAAAAAAAAGCAAAAAAGATTGAGATAGCACTAATTTGGAAATGGTTTGTACTTCCAAAGTTTATAGTGGCTTGCTTTAACAGTTCCAAGCCTTTTTAATTTTTATTTAACAATTTTACTTCTGATCTGAATAAAGCTTTCTGGGCAAACAGGAAAGGACTGTCACTACAGATTCATCTCTTGAATGGTGCCTTTATCACCTACCAAAAAGAAAAGTGAATAAGAAAAAATTACTCTTTGCTATTTTGTGAGAGAAATTAGAAACTCTAACAAAATGTATTTGTTTGAACTCTGATAGTATCATTATTTAGTCATCTTTATATAGTATGGTATTATTCTGTATTGCTTATTTAATTTATATTTCAGTTTAATTTAACACCAGGTCTTGAATCTGTGTATTAGTTAATGAATCCAGCTCACCAGAAATACAATATGAGTAATCAGCCAATAACTAGCAAAATTAATTAATTTCTATTGTGTAAAGGAAAAAACAAAGTAATGCTCTGTATAAATTAGTGCACTCTTTTTCTTCCTGCACCTTAGGTGAGTTATTTGCTGAAATATGTAGCATAGTTTGCTCTTCTCAGGATTCTTGGAAAAGCAGTTATTAGATAAATTTTGTAGTTATTATATGGGAGGAAAAAGCAGATATGTAGAAATTAGAAGATTCCTAGGATATTTAAGGGAGAACTCTTTTAAACTTTATATTCACAAAAAGAGACTTAAATAGTAAATAAGATAAATTTGATTAGTTCTTAAACAGAAATAATCAGGTTCTAGGAGAATGTTCAACAAAGTATTTCAGCACCTAAATCCAAGACAGGAATCCACAACCCCTACAGAGTATGTAACAGCCTTTCTCTCTACCAGTAACTTTATTACTGCAGTAAATTTCTTAGACATGTCTTAGTCTTGTACTATGCAATCCCAAAATACAGCTCTTTTGAGAGAGCAGAGCATGACAATGTTCACCTTGTGTCTAAGACAACCTGGGATTTATTAAGCAACCATCCTATTACCCATGTCTCCTGAAAGGTGTGTTTCAGCAGGCATGCACCAGGATCTCCAAACATGCATTGACGAGTGAGATTCACCCACAAAACACAGAAAGAAGTTGTAAGAGATGCACCTGCCCATATCTGTATTTTTTTATTATAACAATGGGTAGAAGTGAGAGATTTGATTTCTGTGATTTACACCTCCTGGAATTTTAACTCACACATGCCTGTGAGGAGACAGCACCAGCTCTAGATTAGGCTGCAGAGGAGGCAGCAGTCAAATATGTGAGAGTTTACACCATCTAGATGTGTCCTTTTAATGATCTGTCTCCTTCCTGTGTAGGTTCATCACTGTGCTTTCCACTGGAAGCAAGTTACCCCTTATTTTTAACTGAAAAGGTAATAAAGTACTATGTTGGAAGAACAATTTTGTTAATTAATATCTCTTCTTATTATCTCTCTTGACTGCTAATTCTATATCTTCTTGGAATTCTGGACTTGGGAAATACTGAAGATAACTTCCACAGACGTCGACGGTAACTGAGTCAACAATAAGAGTTGATGGCATTTGATGCATCTTAGAATGTAATAGTTTCTGCATTTGTCTGCATCATTTCCAAACGATTTTTTTTTCTGTGAAAGGTTCACCACAGACAGTAAAATTAGAATTTTTGTGCCTTTATTTTCAAATCTGAGAAGTAACAGAAGACAAAGTATTTTATACCATCATATTTTAGTAACAGCAAAAATAATTCCACTTTAACTTATAATACAACACTTTACTCACTTTATGGGCCTGAGTCCAGAAAACACTTTGCAAATGTAAACCTCAGTATTTTGTATAAGAAACAATTGTCTACTGTTCTTGAAAAACAAAATCTTGTATTTGCATCAAACCTATTTCAGCAAATAAAAGACACAATTTTACTTACTCATTTGTCTCACAGATTGGAACTGCTGCACAATCACATAGCAAAAAAATTGTCTTTATGAAGAGTTTAGAGTTTTTATGAAGAATTTAGAATACTTACAGAAATATTTTGTATACATACCTAAGATATAGTGTATATATACTGTTGGATGAGTTATGGTGTATACATACACAGGAACTTTGGTTTTAAGGTTCCATAGGTGAGGACAAAGATTTGCTGTTTGTTGATTCCTCCTCCACACAATTAATTTCTGAGTCTTTGTTTCCACTTGCATCAGAATACCCACAAATGCGTTCAGATTGTCTCTGAACAGCATTGCATGTTGCATTTCCTGCATTCCAGCTGAGCAGTGAGAGTGTCACCAAATTAAATGTTGCTTTTTCTGCTATTCCCCTCTTACCTTCAAACCTGTTGATTGAGTTCGACTGTTATCTTGAACAGCATTGAAGTTTACCTTCCAAACACTACATGAATTCCACGCATAAAACTAAGTTGTGTAAGTTGATCTCTGTGAGACAGGGAAGGACCAGCAGGAGTAGCTGTGTGGGCTGACCCAACAGGTGGTGCCATCAATACAGTTTTACATGGAACATCACAAAAGTGGAATTAGACAGTATGCAGACTCATGCCAGGTGTTGTTTGGACATTTAATTTTTGTACTGTCATTTGTAAATGTATATCTATCTATCAGGGACAGAAGAGGGAAAGAAAGAAGGAATCTAAAAGGGTTGCCAATTCAGACCACACTTTATTCTTAGTGATAAACTTGTTTCACAATTTTCCTAGGACTGATTTCACGTGGTGGGCTAGAAGTGCAAGGGCAATTTCCAAGGAGATGTAGCACCTCCTCTTTTTTTTTTTACAAAACTTACAAATTTTCACATTTATCTACAAATTTTGTTTGTTTCTGAACTTTCTACCAGCAGAACAGCAAAAGCCCTACTCACCAGATAGCTCATCGAAATTGTTTCCAATTACAACTGCAAAAATTGTCCATTTATCTTTTCTGTTCGGTTGTCCCAAATCCTTTTATACAGGCTAATAATTCAAGGAAGTTGAGCAGGACTGGAGAATAGAGACCGGTATATTCAATCTCCATTTTTTTTCCGTTGACAATCTTCTTGTTAAGAATTTTAAAACTCCTCTTTCATGTAACTTTTGTACATGTAGCTCTTTTCCCTGTACAATGTTTGAATGCAGGTCCTAGATAAGCTTTTAGGTGTTGCACAGAAGTTCTGTAAGGATCTACTTTTGAAGTGACAAAGACAATAGGAAAGGTTCAAACAGCAGCAGAAGAAAAATCGAGCCTTACATCCTACTCTTTTTCTTGTTCTTATTATATGTCTGCTACATTGAATTTATGGACATTTTCTGTCATCAGTACTATTTTTTACTGTTTTGTTTCGTAAACAACTAAGCCAATGAAATAGTACTGAATGAAAAGACACTTCAGAATTTAAGAAAAGGGGAATAAAGTTTCATTCTCTTGTGTATGTGTTTCTTTCTGCTTTAAAAATATAACCAAAATACATGGCCAGGATCTTCCCAGCTCTCTTATTCTGCAAAAAAAGAAAACTGTGTATAAACCATTTTCCAGCCTTTTCTAAAAATTCAATCTATTATAATAAACATAGTCTACATCTCAAGGAAAAGTTTACTTTGAAAATTTTCTTGTTGCTCCATCACCAGTGTCTTTCTCACCCTCCCACTTTTCTGCTGTTGGAAACCAAACAGCGGCCAGATGGAGTGAAGTGTTCAGGTTCTATAACAATACCAAATCAAAATACAGTTTGGGCTTTCAAGAGGCTTTGAAAAGTACCCTTGAATCTCAGAACAGTCATAAGATATAGTTACAAGCTAGTGACTCAGCTGTATTGAGTGGATTGCCTGATGCTATCAGATATCAGACATCTTTTTCAATGCTGGAGGAGGAAAAATGTCTCTCTTCCTTCCTCCTCTTACTGAAACTCTAAGCCCCAAAAACATGACTGCTTTATTTACAAAACCCAGATAAATTCTCCAAGAATATAAGTGGCATTGTCTCATGTTTACCAATGTTTAGGAAAGAAAACCAATGAAACTTAAGCATCCATTAAATTTCTAAATGAAACTGTAAAGCAATAGTGAAGAGGAAGGAATTGTAAGATTTAGTTTTTGCCTACTAATATTACAAATAAAGACTTTACACTAAAAACAAAATACAGAAGGACTTGAGAGACTAAAATCCACCTTTTTAAAGAAAACTTATATCCCATAATGTGCTATATATAACATGTCTAACAAGGCAATTCAATTGTAAGTGTAGTCCTTCTTCTTCTCTTTGGGTTTTTTTCAATTCTAGCTAAATCCTTCTCCATTTTTTTTTAATTTTTTTCTTTTTTTGTTGGAGAATAAAAAACTTTCTAAAACTGAAATATTTTCAAAAGGTGTCAAACATGAGGATTCTGAAAAGTACTTCACAACACGGGTCCCCAAGCAAGACACACAGATCCTATGGTCACTTTTGAAAATCTCGGCAATCTAATTTTAAAATTTTAATCCAATTTCCTGTGCTTATTTATAGAACGGAGCAAGCTAAGCCCTTTGTTGAACTGCAGCCATTCTGTGAGTTTATGTTATCAGTTATAAAAACGTATCCTGCCCCAATTTCACAAGTCCTTAATTACTCATCTCCTCCCACAGAAACCATTAGCAAGTGATACATGATATGTATTTCTTAAAATATAATATTAAATGCAAAGCAAAGTGTCAGGCTGTTGAGAAGCTATGCATATTTTGGTGACTCAGAACAATGCACAACAGTATAAGGAGATTAATAAAATTAAGAGTTCATTTTCATTCCCAGTTCCAATTTGTCTTATTTAAATGCTGGGCTGTCCTAAGGTTAAAAATAAGCTCTTCTAGTTTTAAGCTTTTAAGTTGTAGCTTTAATCCTTTGTCTCATTTAAATTTGATGGACTCCATTCAAAGTAGATAGGTTATATTCATTATTTCTTTCTTTATTTTGTTAAATGTTACCCATTGCAAACCAAAGAGGTCAGCAAAATGCAATTTGATAACTTTCCACTGATTATTGAAATATATTTTCCACATGACCATAAAAAAAAAGTCATCTAAATTTTGTTTTCATCTTTCAACTCAATATTCCTTCACAGAATTTATCTGGTAGCACGTATTTTTAAGGAGTCGATCAGACTGCAAGTCATACTCCATTTGTTGCAGGAAAACAAACATGTTGTGTATATTTAAGGAAGAGAGATATGTGATCTAGCTAATTACAAGCATAGTACTCTTACCTCATGGAGATTTTAGAACAAATCTGGATCAAAGTATAATTAATTATGTAAATCAGAAGTGAAAAAAGGCTAGGTAGGTTCAGCAAAAGCCAATCATGCGGGGTAATTGTACCTTTCTTGGTTAAATTAATAGGTTTTCTAGGCAATGAAAATGTAGTAGATGTATCTGGACATCAGATTTACTACAAAGTTACCTCTGTAGGAAGTTGTTTATTAAGTTAGTGAAGCTAGACTAGTGGAATAATTGTAATATGGGTAAGAAAAGAGTGCAGGTGATACTGCTTGTGGAAATTGTTAGTATGAAAAATAAAATAGTTCCAGTGATACTAAATTAACACGGAAGATGTCCCAACTGCCAGAGCAAAATGGACAACTGAACATGGGAGTAAAAGATCTGAGATGACATACAACAATAGTAAGTGGGAGGTTTAGGACAAATAACAAGACTTCGGTGCTTACAGAGTGGAAATAATATAGGAAGAAGATACAAATTTGTACTAATAATCAGTCATATAAAATATGTGAAGAGGGTATTGAAATAACAAATATGAAGTTGTGGCAAGTAAGGTATTTGCAGTATGGAAAAGAAAGTAGTATTCCTATTGTAAAAGAAATTAATGAGGTCTCAAATACTATTTAAAGTTTCTGCCATCTGTTTACCAGACAGATGTGTGGAAATGAAAAGAAGCATAAGGAAGTGGAAAATATTTGCCTACAGAAAAGAAAGAGTATGTTAAGCTGTACCTATCGTGTGCAGAATAGCTCACTTTCCTCAGCTGCTGTGATGACCTTATAGTCTTGTAACTGTGTTAGAGAAGTACTTTGAGCTGGTATAGTCAACCTCTGACAAAAGTATATTCTGTTAGAAAAGCTTGCCTAGGAAAGAGAATGTAGAATGTGTAGGCAAAAGAAGTGTTCCTTGCAAAGGTGGTCTTTAGACTGGAAGTCTAATCTTTCTTTTCCCTGAAATCTTGCAAGTCTGTGAAAAAAGTTCCTACAAGGAATGATTAAGAATGCATAAAATTAAGCTACTGCTCCAAACTGGCTAAACTTGATGAAGTTGATATTTCTGTGTAGTGTTTTTTTTATTTTGCAGTATTCAGACACACTTGTATGTTTAATGTAAATGACTAGGAGATCTTTGGAATACTGAAAATTATGGTTCTCAATGGAAGTTTCTGGTCTATTTTACTGTCTAGCTAATTGGGGAATTCAGGCACCAGAGACATAGACATAGATAGCTTTTGTTTAGAAGATGAAGTGTGTCAAGTTGTTTTATCAGCACACTCATGTATAGTAAACCCATGACCTGATTCATGGATGGACTGTATGAAATGTGAGCTGTTGGAACCGGGGAAATGGAATTTCTCCCAGAAGAAGAGGGAAGATGAGCTGGTCTCCCATGTAACCTACATCAAAGTGGAAAATGTGAAACTACATGTAGAAATTAAGGGCCATATACACTCAGATCAACCACACCAACTTATATCCCCACCCTCTAAAGAACAAGAGTTACATCCAAGTGACACTCTACCAGCATTTTGAACTAATAAAATGTATTACAGATTTTTTTTCTGTGCAATTAATTGGATAAAATAGTATATTGTTGCCTTGAATATTTTTATTTCTTTAACCAAACTGTCATTCTTACACAATTTGTTGGGAAACAATTTATGTTGCAGATTTCATCAGTGGAATTTCAGTTTAACAGAATCTACCGTGTTAATAGTCTCAGGAAATAACTGAGATCACTAGCTTGAAGTGTTTTATTTTACAGCATGTTTTTATCAGGATATATATCAAAAACAAATAATCCTCAGGCCAAAACTTTTTTTATACTCTGGAGCTTCTTCTCCCATGAATCCATGAGAGATTTGCCTTGATAGCTTCTATTAACACAAGTGGGAGTTGCAAGCCAATCCCCTATGCATTGTTTGAAGAACTTATCTCAAAGCATTGCCGAAAGCAAATTTTTATGGTAGCTTAGCACCCCTGGGAACAGGGATTTATAATGGCAACAACTGAAAAAGACCCTAATCTATACTTTAGTGATGGGAATAAGAGTACTGCTATACGTTTTCAGTTATTATGCTGCTGAACTTGAACTCCAAATTGTTTCCTTCTTGAAGAAATATTTGAAGTAGTTTTATTGAAATAACTATTATAATGCTTTAAAATTTCCAAAGTATTTTAATATTGTCTCAGATTTCAACCTTTCCTTCCATTCCTCAGTCAAACCACACAATATTTAACAACATGCATTATTAACAGAAACTATATAAAGCCCTTGAAAACCACCATGTAAAGCAACAAACACTCTTGTATGTATAACTTTAAAATAATGTTTTCCTAATATCTATATATTTCATCTATTACTGGTAATTTTTGCTCTGATAAAGGATCTAACTTGTTCTTTGGGTAATCATCTCTGTTTTAAAAACTTCCAAAGGAAATAAGAAATAAGACTTAAGCTAAATGGCATGAGTAATGCTCTGCAAATTATCTTGTCAATATTATATATTGACAATTATATAATATCAAGGCTGATAATAGCATATAAAATTAGAAATCTATTTAAATTTGGTATTTTTAAAAATCTTTTGCCATGGTAAATGTTTGCTATTTTGTAATTTTAGAATTTTAGCTAGGTTTGAAAAAATACTAATGAAAACAAAGCAAAGTTTCAAAAGTTAATGAAAGGAGTGGGAGTTTGATACTAGTTTTTTCATGTCCATGTTTTTGGATCTTATGGAGAGAAAAAAACTGTCTTAAAATATATAATGGTGAAGTATTTTCTTTTCCATATGAAGTAAGAATTTTTTCTTTATAAAGGCAGGTTTTGAAGAACCTTGAAAAAAATGGTCAAATTTTGGTCTAGTTTAATTCTCTTTGATCCCACGTAGCATCATGTGTAGCCTAAGTAATGCACTTTCATTAAAGCAAATTCCTTTCACTCAAAGTCAAAGAATCACAAAGTGGCTGAGGATGGAAGGGACCTCTGCAAGTCATCTGGTCCAACTCCCCTGCTCAAGCAGGGCCTCCTAAAGCCAGTTTCCCGGGACCACATCCAGACTACTTTTGAATATCTCCAAGGGGGGAGATTCCACAACCTCCCAGGACAACCTATGCCCATGGTCAATCACACTCACAGTGAAAGAAATGTTTACTGATGTTCAGGCAGAGCTTTCTGCGTTTCAGCCTGTTCCCTTGCCTCTCATCCTGTCACTGGGCCACTGAGAAGACCCTGACTGTCCCTTTTGTACCCTCCCGTCAGGTATTTATAGGTATTTGTAAGACCATCCTGAGGCTTCTACCAGGCTGAACGGTCCCAGCTCTCTCAGCCTTTCCTCATAGGAGAGATATTTCAGTCTCTTACCATCTTTCTGTCCTTTCATTGGACTTTCACCAATATGTCCATGTCTCTCCTATACTAGGGCACCCAGTACTTGCCACAGTTCTCCAGGTGTGACCTCACCAGAGTTGAGGAGAAGGGAAAGATCATACCCCTTGATCTGTTGAAAACACTCCTCCTAATGCAGCCCAGGATACCACTAGCCTTCTTAGCCGCCATGGCATATTACAGCTCACACAGGAATCTCAGGTCCTTTTCTGCAAAGCTGCTTTCCACATGGTAGCCACCCAGCAGATAGCAGGTCATGGCATTGTTGCTCCCCAGGGCTTTGTGCTTCCCCTTCTTGAACTTCATGAGATTCCTGTTAGCCCATTTCTCTAGTCTGTCGAGGTCCCTCCATATGGCTGCACAACCCTCTGACATACAAACCACTCCTCACTATTTTTTGTCATCAGCTAACTTGCCACATCATTCAAATCATTTCACGTTATTGAAAACGTTCTATCTTTCATTGTCTCCAAGCATCTTTCCCTCTTTCCCTCCATCTTTTACTAGCTCTTTGGTGCTCCCAACAATAGGAGTTATTGTTCTGAGCTCCAAACAATTCAGGCATGCTGGCTGGTATGAATACTCAGAAATCAAAGTGAACTCTAAACTGTGTAAGGAGCAACGGAAAATCTTAAGTGAGGAAGGAATTCTATCTAGGTCATACTGCAGTGGCAGAGAAAGGTGTAATGGAAAGACTAAGTTAGCAGACAGTTCATTAATTGCTGTCAGCTCATATGTATTCACACATAATACTCCAAACTGCACTATCCTTGTTGGTATCTCTACATAAGGTGTAGAAAACAGTAGAGACATTTTGTCATCAGGTATTGGGGCCTTAAGAACTAAAAGTTTGGGTTAGAACTGTGTTTCCTTGTATTAATGAATTCTGTACACCACACAGATGGAAGCTAAGTTATAACTTTTTCTCTGAACCAGTCGTAGTAGAACATAGGTTTAATATGAAAACAAATTATGAAATTGTGCACTCTCCTCATAAAAATATATTGGGATGAATCCAAGACTTATCAAATCTGTCGCAATTACTGTACAGCATGATAGGTTGTAATCAATTCTGGAATCAAGTTTTAACTGGAAATCAGGAAAGATAAGATCATGCAGGTATAAACTAATTTGGTCCACTATTTTGAAATGTAAATTTTGTAAGAATTGAATGTCTAAAAATATCTGGAATAACTGAACTTCATTAATGTATTGTTCAATTAGCTTCCACTTGTGGGAATATTGATACAGCTGACATGCTGTTTCCTGACAGTTGTTATTGTTCTTAAATTATTTTAACCTGGCTTACTTATCTGTCCAAGAAGGTTGTATTTTGAACAATGGTAAAAGCCAAATGGTTAGTTTGGTTTTGTTTCAGTAAATTACTCCCTGACTTCTTTGCAAACTATTAGCTCTTGATGTGTGAGCTCTGTGTCCTCTAATATAGTCATAATATGCCATGTCTTCATCCTAAACACAGATATCTGTACATCACAATTCCCATCCCTACTTCACACAATATTAACTAGCAAAGCTTAATCTTTCTAACGAATTTCCAACAGGTTCTAGGGATTTTCTTTGATGATAACCATACTCTTTTTTTCTCTCCTTCTGTCAGTCAGATGGATGATTCTAAATGTTTTGTCTGAGTGAAGATGACCAGTCTCTTTATCTGTGAGTTCTTGTACCCATACAAAATGTGCTACACACATCCTTTTTTGCTGTTTTGTATTTGTCTGAAATGGATTATAGCAGCTTCATCTTTCTGGGTATCTACATTAAAGTAGTATACTACATAAATAGAAAAATCACATTGACCCTGAATATATTTGCAACACTATTTCATATTATGGACATATTCAGATTTCATTTACACTGGCCTCCACCTAGGCAAACTGCTCATGAAGGGAATAAATTGAGAAAGAAACACAGATCACTGTAATGAAAATCAATGTCAATATATATCCCATTCTTTCTGGGAATAGAAAGCAAACAGGTTGCTGTCTGTTTTGAATAGCTGCATAAAAATGTTGTACACAAAATAATCTGTCATGAGTTTTCTGTATTCAGAATAAATGTGTCTGAATTGTCTTAAACATAGTTCCATTATTTCTTGTACAAGTAGAATTCCAGCTTATTTATTAAAACCTGAGGGGCCATCACATGATAGGTTGTAATCAATAAAACTTGGGTTTGGATCCGGCTTTCTGTATGTCAAGTCATATTGCTAGAGTTCTGTCTCTAGGATGTTACAAAGCACTAGCTTGTTTGCAGTGTTCTTTTCTACCTTCTTAGCAATGACTCAGGAATTGTTTCTCATAACTATATCAATGAGAAAAAAACCAAATCATATTCCATTCATTTCTAACAAAAGACACAAAGACACACCAAAAAAAAAGCAATAGAAAATTCTGCTCTAATGCACTGTTACTGCATTGTCTCAGATGCATTACACAAACTAAATAAATTACCTTCTGGTAAAAAACTTGCATGATCACTCAGTCACATCAGCATGTTGCCAAACCTGACTAATCTAAGCAAACAAAGCAACCAACCAATCAACCCACAAATTATATTTGACATTGTCAGATCATCTGAAACACTACAGCATTCATCCAGATTAGCTTGGTGTACATATTTTAAGGAATAACCTAGATTTTATATATAAGACTTTTTTTCTGTGCATTGCAGAGGTGAGGGAAGAGAAGACTCTCTGGAAGGCAAAAGATACAAGAACAGAATCATCAAGGATAATGTGGTAAGTTTTATGGTAGAGATTCACAAGGGAATGATGAGGCCAAGACAAGTACTGTCCATAACATGCACTACTACCAGTTCTATGACTCTTCAGGGATCAGCTGTTTAAAGCTGGTTTTGTTAATCTAATATATATTTACATACATCCAGAGACAGGAAAGGATTTATGTTGCCATTTGGTTTTTGACAACTGGTCTGCTATTTAGTTCTCATACATTCTTTCATTAATGTCTTGGACATTGCAGGAAAAGAAGACAAGACACCAGGAATGTGGTTTAAGTAGGCCGTGACTTCATAAATAACACATCTGGGAACCATCTGGCAATGACTCGTCCAGTGCAGGTCATACTTCCTTTGTAATCCATACCACGTGGTGGCAAACTGCCATCAGCTCTCCCCCCTGCTAACATGGCCTTAGCATCACTCCTGAGATCCATGGGCCCCCTTCCCCTTAAGAGGACTGAAAATAAAGGGGCTGTATCTCAACTCGAATGTCGCCCCAACTTTCTTTGCAGCCCTCTGTTCCCTTCTCACTTCTGTTTACATTTTATCATAAAGTCAATAATTACCTTCACTGGAAATTTGCTGCAGTGAGGCAACAACTTTTCTACCCTAGCCAAATTCTCACATTGTCAGTAATTGCTTCCATTAGAACAGATAGCATCATATTCCTTTTCAAGTCCGAAATTTGAATAGAACACTTGAAAATATTGAAAGCACACTTCAAATGAATAGTTACCTGATTTTTCTCTTCAGTTAATTTATAAATCAGCCAAATTCCTCCGGTGATCACCTAAACTTTCTGGTGTGGTGTCATGAAATCAGTCATTTTCCTGTAATATGATCACGCTGTACTTATGACCTCTTGTCCTAATCTCAATTCTGCCATTATTTTTCCCTCTATTTTTTTTATCATTATTTATCTTGATCCACTCATATGGCCTCTCCCTCATCCTGAATGGATCAGTTGTGCCTCTTCAGTTGGCCTAACGCTTACCTGAAAGGTAACTGATGAACTTCCAGAAAAACTAGATTCCTGATGCAAGCCAAATGCACACCATTAGCCAGAGAAGTCGGACTTATCCTGAAAAATAGACTGAACATGGATATTACTGAAAATGTCCCCTCCGTACTCATATGTCAACTCAGATATTATCAGTCACAGCCACAGTCTTCCGTGTTCCTATTGCCATGTCTGCTTCAGATGCTATAATATCCACATGGATATCCAGTTTATTATGGTAATGGCTGTAGAACATGTTCTTTGACATTGACGTGAAATTAAATATTTTTTATGCTTTTCATGAGAAGCAACAGTAGCAGGGTATCAGTTGACCTCTATCCTTGTCACATCTGAATAGTTTGATTGAAAAACTCTTACATTATTATAATACATAACTATTTCCTCATCTTTATTTTTTAAGACAATATTCTCAGAAGCAGAGGAATTTTAAGATGCAAAGGCAGCTTTTCTTCATTTTTTTTCAAATGCCTGAATTGTAGATACCCAAGTCAAGTATCTACCTGAATTGTATTTGTCCAATTCTTCAGAAACTGCAACTATGCTACCCTCAGACCTACTTAAATTTCTCATAAAGTTTCTCTTAAGCAGATATATTCCTAAAATAATGATGATCAATACTAATGCAAAAGAAAACAATAACACATTGCCTTGTATTCCTAACAAATAAAGAAAAAAAATGGAAATTTGTAACATTTTAGGACAGATTTCTCCACTTAGGAAAGAAGAATAAAATTATTCGTGCTTACACACTTGTAGATGTTTTACATGTTGACAAAATTTCTAGCAGAAATCAAGCTTCAAGAAGCCAACTGTACATAAACAGGCTCCTTGCTGGCAAATTCTCCCAATCTCTATCTCTTTCCCTCTTTGATTGATTTGAAAAATACTTATTTTTCACTAATTGTAAAAATCAAATTATTACCACTTATGTAAATGTGAAACTTTACTTGCTCCATAATATATCAATCTATGTTAAATGGCTGTTATGGCTGGCTGTAGACCTACTCTCCCACTTTAAGTTTGGGAAAAAAAAAGAATAAATCAGGACCTCTCCAAAACTAAGTACCCTGTTTCTTGTTTCGTCCTTAAGAAGAAAAGGGGTCTGGTCATTACTTAAAACACAGCTGATGGGAAGGTATCAATTTCAAAGTGACTTCCCAAAATATTACAGGCACTCTATCTGTAGTTTATCTTTTTTTAATACTGTAGTTATCTTTATGATCTTAACAATACTTACAGCTTTAGTGAGAATTTAATCTAGTCTCCAGCTGAACTAACTAAATGCAGCAGTGAATAGAGAGGGCAATTCACTATTTTTCATTTGTTGACAGTATCCCAAACTCACTGGTGAAAAGAATATGAAGGTAGCAAACTTTTGTCCTCTTATGAACTCTTAAGTTGAAGAGAAGTTCACTATGGTGGTTGCTGTCATAAAACCTTGAACTTTAGCCAGTCCATATATATTGATCCATATTCATGCACTTTTATAACCTGCATGTCTCTAGGTTTGATCTGCTGAAACAACCTGGACTTTTCAATAAAAGGTGGATTTAGACAGAAATCTACTTAATAATGTTCTAGCTCATCAGTGCATGAAGCACAGTGCAGAGAAAAAAACCAGTGAGTTACACTCCTAGCCCCTGGGTAATGATGGGAGACATCACTTCACAGAGTCTTAAACTTAGTGCTACTGGTATGACTGACAGATGTTAGCAGACCTCTAATCCTTTAGACACACAAAAGCAGATAAACACACCACAAGTGTGTTATCATGTGCTCCCTGCCTTCTTACAGCAGCTTCTAGGACTAGTCAGGTACTGAGAGAGATCTCTAGTTATAGCTGCCTATGTATATATAGACAAGTAGAATGTCCTCAAGGAAAACCACTCTGTGTATGAACAGGAGTCAAGAAACTGAACCCTCTGCTTCACCAGTCACCTGCTCCTGTCTTCTGCATGCTTGAGGAGAAGCTGAGGGTCCAAAGAGAAAGTGAGTTGAAAAGAGATAATATATAAAAATTGAAGTTCCTGTTGGCCCAGACTGCCTCCTGAGCCTCTGAAGATGTGGAACGGGTTCTCTAGCTGGACAGTGCACAAGACATCTGCTACAATGCAAGCTTTAAAAAAAAAATCTCCATTGTTTTGATTCAAAAGCTTTCTCTTGTTCATAGAGCTTTGTATAATCATATCATTCCCTAATTGCTACTGAGAGAATGTGCTTTGAGTTGCAAACTGATGAGAAGAGCAATAATTAAGAGGGTATACCAAGTACATCTGCCTTAAGCAAAAGTAATTTGCAATGCTGAATTAATGTATTCTTTGTCTATCAGTGATATTTGGTGCCACATTTGCTTCTGTTATTGTTTTGGGCATATTTATTTATTCTGACTTATTCTGTCTCCCCTGAGTGTGTTATTTCCCCAATCTCACTTTCTCTTTTTTTTCCTGAATAAACGCAAAAATAAATATGCCAGGAGAATGCCTCTCTGTGATACCCTACACAAAATCAAAAGCATTTTTTTATTGCTATCTACCAGTAACTCATAAAACACATACATAACTTTTGACAGAGCCAAATGTAAATTATTTTTAAATAAATTTATTTAAGTAGCATTATTTTCTTCCTAATTTTCTCTATTTCAAGCTTCTTTTCCACTATTGCTGCAATAAGCTTTCTCATGATTCCAATAGATGCATCTATTATGAGATCAATTTAATTTTTTTGAGGGCATTATTTTAGGTATTATTTTGCCTAAATCTGTCTCCTGAAGATCTTTCCACCTCACAGATTGGCAAAGGTTAAATCTGCAACAGGATTCAGGTGTTGAACTACAGGCTGTTGTGACATTTTCAGTATCCTACCACCATCCTGTTTCCCAGTGTAAGGCATGAGGTGAGTTGGGTTCTTAGCAGTTGACTCAAAGCATCCAAAAGTGAGTAGAGAGCCCTCTACTTTAAGCTAAGGATACACACAGATTGCCTACACCATGTCCCTCACCTTAACTGAGTGTGGATTTAAACTGCAATAAAGTGCTTCCTTCTACTCTGGAGCCACATCTGGAAACCCTTTCCTGAATGAGGCACCTATACCAAGACAATGATTTCCTGAAAAATAAAATCTGTGGGGAGTTTTTGGTTCCATTAAACCCAGCTGCCTCATGGCTAAAGCATATCTGACTACTTTAACTGCATGAAAGGTGTAACGGTTTGGATCCGGCTTTCCCGCCGAATGCTTAAACCTCACAGTTTGCAGCCTCTCCTCCCCCCACCCCCTCTATGAACACAAGGGAAAGGGAGAAGGGAAAAGCTACTGAAAACACCGAAATGACCAAACCAGAGCTGTATAAAAATATATATACATACACACTTATATATATAGAGACATATATACACTTATATACAACCAGAATACTATGTACACAGAAGAAGGGACCCCGAACACCTCCCCCCTGAAGGGAAAAGGGAAAGGGAAAACCCAAAACAGATATGCACAATCAAAACCCAGGAGCAACCAATAAAGAACTAACAAGAGAAAATCTTACTACTCTCCTCGAGATAGCAGAATTGCACCAAGCGACCGCCGGCACTCTCCGCTTCCCAAGGTCCACAAGGCCTCACTGGGCCTCATTCCTTCCCATGAGCAGAGCCGATAGCAGAGAACCTGCTCCCAGATCCACCAGAAAGGAAAGAGAGCAAGAGACTTCTCCCCCTTCTTATTTATACCCTGGTTTACATAAAAAATCGTATGGAATACTAGGAACATGGTCACTTCCTCAGTTACAACCTGGTTACCAAGGAAGGCCTAGAATCAAAACCACTACAAAAGGATGTAGGTGATCTACATTTGACTGTGTCTTTCCATGCCCCAGTCAGACCATAATCCTGTCTGTTGGGATAGTACACTAGCCATGAGAGTACAGTAGATTTTGAGGAAAAAATCCTAGTTGCTTTTAAAGCCTTTTTGTGTAAACTACTTACATATTCACTTGGAGAAAGGAGTAGGAGCTGGATTTCCCTGGTGAGTGATTTAACCACCAAGCATTCTAACTCCCTCTCTGGCCTAATGAATATTTCATATTTTATTCTGTGGAACAACATATTATGCAATCATTCAATTAAGCACTGTCTCATAATGCATATGCACAAGGTGTTATTCATGAATAACACCACTGAAGCTGAGAGGCTTGTTTTGTAAAATAAAAAATGCTGTTCTTCATTATTAAGCATCACATCTTTATCGTTCTGCTGTTGAAAGCAGAGCTCACGTTTGGAAACATTGTATCAACTGAAAAATTGTATTACTGAAAATATCACTAACCCCCAGTTAATTTCCAAACTAGAATGTAGAGGTTTGGAGAAAAACGATCGTGGTCTTTCTCCATCACCTACAGCATCCTCACCTCTCTTTAAAGATACAGTCAGCTTCAAGGGGAGGGAAGACACAAACTATGGTCCAGAGAGCAGAAATACAGAAATTACAAAAGACATAAATGAATAAGAAAAGAAAGAATGAAGAAAATCTGAAATTTCAGGGCTGAGAAACCCATGTCTTACAAATAACCTTTTTTTTTTTATTTTTTTCTCTGAACTGAATAAAGAAAATTAAGAAGTTGATGCCATTGCCTCATCCTCAGGAAAAAAGTCAAAGTAAGGGAAAGACAAGAGGAAGATCTCAAGAAAGTAGCTTATCTGGCAAAACTGTTTGCTGTTTTTCAGGAACTTAGCTTGCTCTGCTTCCAAAGACCACAAGTGAAGAATCGAGAAGCCTACGAAGAAGAAACTACTTGAACAGTTGGCTTAACAAGAGTCAGAAGCAGAAAATTTAAATCACCATACTAGAAAGTTTTTACTTCTGTGTAAAGCTTGTACAATGTTTCTTAAAACACATTTAGTGTAATCTGCAAAGCCTTAACCAGCCTTTTAGTGGTATTCTGAAACGGATTGAAATGTACTGGAATCTGTCACAGATGGGTGGCTGGGATGGCTACAGGTAGCTGAGGATACCTGCTGAACCTCATAAACACCCCCAGAGCTCATGGAGCTTTCTCTAGGTCACAAACTTGCCTGAACATAAATGTTACAGGGATGGGTAGTAAGGTCTTGTGAGTCTGCCATATGACAGGAGAGAAAAATGTCAGGTTCAATTCGCACTAAGAAGCCATATTATAGTTTGGTTTGTAGTTAAGGGAGAGACAAGGGGAGAGGAGACAGTGATGGGGACAGTAAGTGGGATCAATCTGTTCTTTAGGTCCTTTGTTAAGGTAACATAAGGTTGTGCATAAATGTCTGCTGCTAGTGACAGGGCTATTAAAGGGCCTGATTCCCCATTACAGGAAGTCTTATGCTTCAGGAGTGGGATTTGTGTGTACAGGAACTTAAGGAAGAGTATGTTTATGTGTTTTCCGTAACTCTTTTGTTTAGGAGGTATTTAAGTCTTTAAACTTTCAAATAAAGACGTGTGTTCATATGCAACTTTGACCTTGTAGAAAATAGAAAAATTATGACAGTAGCATCAGTCAATTGCAATCACGAGTATTTGCCATTCAGTACCACCATGCAGAGATGAGAAGACAGGATAGACAAATAGCTCAGCTATGGTTGCACAAAGATACAAAAATATCATTTTAAAGTCAGTTTTCTCTATATTTTAGTTGTACTGTCTTACTAAATACTGGCATGAAATCAAGATCCCTGCTTTTTACATTTCCATTCTGCCCACTTTAAATATACTAATTTACTTTTTCAAGTTTTAAAGTATTCTAACCTTTTGTTGTCCTCTTTCAAAAATAGTCTGCTATAAAAAGTTCATATTGATCCTCTGCATTAATCCTTGATGAGAACTCCTGCATTGAGCTAGTTTGGCCAAATTTCCTTTCCAAATTAAGTTACTCAAGGTCAAAACTACTACTGTTCAAGCCATTCTCTTCAAGCAGCAAGTACAAAGCTAAACTTTCAAGACTTGTGAACTTGGACTAGAAATGCTATTATTCCACAAGTTCCCAAGTTTTTGTGCATTTCCGTTTTCACAAAAGTTATGCACTGGAGCATCAGAGAACTAAACCCCCCACAATTCTATAATGAGAACTAAAAACCCCATGACTTTATTACATCAGTCAGCATTTTCTGAAAGTTTTAGAGAAGATATTATCTTTTGAGGTAGTTTTGCAGCCAACAAATGACAACATTTGAAAAAATTCTGATATTATCAGTGATCATATAGAACCCATAAACACATTCCAGATTGTATTCAAGAGCATCACAAGTTTTGCTGCACACTTAAAAAGGAATCCTATTTATGGGCTTCAATTAGAGTACTTCAGAAAGTGACCAAAACTGAAAAATCCACACAGTGACTTGAATAATTTCATAAATGTTTATATCCATTGCTGTAGGCACTTCATGCAGGTGAGATTAAGTGCTAAGTTTATCAAGTCAAAGGAAACCTTTTCCTCACTGCATTGATTAGGATCTGTCTCTGTTAATCAGTCAGTAGTCAAGTCTCACATAATTCTGCACAGTATTTCTGGGAGGTATCACTGTTTACTAAGTGATACTTTCTCAAGGAGATGCTGTTCACTTTTAATGTGCAAGGTTTGTGGACACCTGAGCGAGGCTGAAAAATCTACAAGGTAACTGATTAACAAGTAGCTTGGCATTAAATTATATTTAGGGGCCTAATTTAAGAATGTTGTTTTATATTAATTAGCCTTTTAAGTCAATTTAAGGTCCTTAAAATTCACACAGACAGTAGAGCCTCTGTTTAATAATTATCTTCATAAAAGTATTCTGGCTGTAAGAATAAGCAAAACCAGAATCAAAAGTTCAGAAAGAGTGGAGATTCTAATCTTTCAGCACATGTATTTAAAAGCATCAGTGTTGACTTGTTTTTCCTCCTAAAAATGAGTAAATTTGCAATTAATAATTTACTACTAGCCTTACTGTTTGTTTAATTGTAAATATTTTATACCATCCTTTTCGTGGAAATTTTTTTCTTGAGCTATTTTAATGTGATTTTGTGCTATACAATGAGATGGACAAATCACTAGTTTTGGCTTTTCCTTTGTTCATTTTTTCCAGTAAAACTCTGGTTTTTATTGAAATGTTGAATCACACTAGAACCAAAACTTTTTCTTATTTTTATGTGAAGAAAACCGCTAGCCAGTATTTTAAATAAATTTAATTTCCAAATATCTTACAAATACTCTGTTTCATCCTTCTTCTTTTGCTAGAATAGGAAAAAACCCTCTTCTCTATGTATCTTATCCTTTCAGCACCACTACTTGAGGTTAACATATTGTCTGTCTAGTTTTAATAGAAACATTCCTCATGTATTCTAACAAATCACGTATATCTGAATTCTACATACAAAGCTGTAATTCCATTGAGAGTTTGTAGTGACATTGATAAATGATGTCACCAGAACCCTTTGCTTGAATTACAATCTTAATTATGTACACCTGGGTTCTTATTATTTCTTATATTATTTCTGTCATAGCACTATCTTGTCCTATTCTTACTCTGATGTTAATTTGTTTTATCAGTAGCCAAGGCACTGCAGCTTGGCAAAGCCTGTCCACAGTGTTTAAATGACCGTAAATTTCTTCCTTGTTATTGCTGTTTTAAAAACAGAATTCAGCAGTAAACAACAAAGTCAATGAAGATGATGCAGACTTATGTAAAGTTTGGGGGTCTTGTTTTTGTTTTCCACAGAGTTTTCTTACTTAGAACTACCCAGCATTTCTGACTGTTTCGAGTTGCTTCATATCTCTTGAGAAAAGAAGAGCAAAAAGGTTTGGTTACTCAGTTGTTTTTGTGGGAGAGGAATTCCCATATGGCTGAAGGTGGGAAACACTGTGTGTGTTAAGCCTGAGAATGGGAAATGCAAGTTTCTTCTAGTTCTCATTCTCTTTGTTTTTTTCTATATTCACCTTGTGAACCTAACCAAGATTACTTTTGTCACAGAAAATATAAAAGGCTCTGCTTTGAGTGCATGTGTGGCCAATGGAATCCCTTTTAAAAATGATCAATCAGGCTGTGACTTGCTTTGCTCTGGAAGCCCCTTGAAGAGACAAGCTTACAACAAAGGTGATTAAAAGCTCACAAATCCACTTTATCCTCCAAACATTTAAAAAATACGAAGAAAGCTTAGACTTTTAGGATATAACTTGTGTCTGTTCATTATGTTTATTTAACTTGAAGAACTTCGGTCCTATCTTGTACAACACTCACACACTTGCTGAAAGTTCAGAGGTAAATGCTAGCACATTATTTTTGAACTTAGTCTTTAGCCAGGCAAATGTGTACATGAGCTGGGTCAGACTTGGAAAAGGAATTAGAAGATTTTGGTTCTTATAGCCATTTATTCCTCCATCTTTTTTTTCCCCCCCTAAGTGTTCTCTTATTTCTGTCTGTCAACAAAATATGAATTGCATCCTTTAGAAAAATGTACATTTCTGCTTCCTTCATGGTCAGATTGGTTAGGACTGAGTATTAACACTTGTCTTCCTACCCATCACTAGTGATCACACATTCTTTTCTGTTTCTGCAACAGCAATCCTCAAAAACCTGAAACAGGAACGAAAATGCCCTGAATTTTGGACCATTCTACACTGGAGTATCAGGAGAAAAACAGAAATAGGAAGGAGCATGGACAGAAATCCAGACAACTCTATCATAAATATAATTCTTGTACCTAAGTTGTTTTAAACAAATATTTATTTGCCTTTTAGTTTAGTCAAGATGACTAGTATATTTATGGCCGTTATTTGCTTATATATGAACAATCACATATGCTCAACCCTACAATTAATTCTTAACACACTGCCATATAAAATTTTTACTTATATTATTTCTCTCGCCAGTTGTTACGTTCATCTTTACAGTCTCAGTTCCTTCTCATGAGATGCGTAGGTCCAAATGAGACTTTGAATTTTTCCCACGCTGTTTCTTAAGCATTAGGTCTGTTCTGATGGCTCTTCCTGTCCCAGAAGTATATGACAAGTTCCTTCAGAAAAGATTCAGGCCGCCTTCTATTCCCAGGAGAGACTGTAATTTTTACTGTTCCACAGCCTCTAAAATGCTAATTAGACACTTATCAGTTCTAGAGTTGTAATTCTGGACTCTGCATATTTCTCTGTAAATCCAGCCTATGTCATTAATCATGACCTACTGGAAACACAAGCCATCACAACAATGAAGAATACTGAAAAGTCTAGGAAGGTGGCTTAAAAGCCAGCACTGTCAGGTCAGAGAAAATCCAAGCCTGCCTTTATATTTCTAATCCTTTAAACACTTGGATTGGTTTTCAATAAACTTTTTCACACTTTGCAGGGATCTGCTTTTAAGGTCTTGTCATCCAAAGCTCACTTCAACTCCAGCCAAGGTTTAATTGCATGCTAGTTGTTTTAAATATACCATAATGCACCAGTTTCCCATTCTGGTACATCTCACATTTTTGAGAGTGTATAACAGGTCTTTTTCACTCCTTAATTGATATATATGCATGTGCACATGCATGAAAATTTGTGTAGATGCTCTTTGTGAATGGTCTTTTTTTTCTCATTCTAAGGTCTGAGACACGTAAGTTATTGCCTAAAACTTGGAGTCCACTCTGAAACACGAGTCAAATAAATAACAAGATGAAGCACAGATATTGTTGTAAACTGCTGGAAAGATTTGAAAAAGGTAAGCTCTTTCTGGTTTACTAGTTTTACTTTGGTCTTTCTGTGATCTTCAGTAAAAAAAGTGACAAACTAGGGAAAAAATATTGCTGGAAACTTAACATACATGGCCTACTAGGCAGAGCTTAATCCACATAAGGTTTCTTAAAAAGCAGTGAGACAATAAACCTAAGTTACATACTCTGAGCCCAGACACCTAAAGTTCCATTGAATCCGAAGTTTTACAGAATCTCATTGCTAACATACATTTCCACACTTGGTAAAAATTCATGTACAAAACTGACTCATACTAGAGAGAAGAGGCAGGGGAACAGATTCCTGTGGTGAGGATCCAGTTCTGTAATTTTCCTATTAATTTTTGTTTGTGGAGATAAAAGAAGTTCCTGTGTAACTGGAGAACCTGATGGGACTTCTTCTTTATCATTTTAAAATGAATCCTGTCATTGGTGAATAATGCTTAGGGGTAGTTCATATAGAATAGGTATGGCCTGGAACAGAACTAAATAAAACTATCACAGGGCTGCTTATTTTAGTTGTTTAAATGAAACTTTTTTTTTTTTCTCAAAGACTATGAATTAGGACCAACAAACTAAGGACCAACAAAACAGCTTGCTGTTTTAAGCAGGCATGTGGACTTCTATGGCTTGCTTGCCTTCTCCATTTACTGTGAAAGACTCACTTAGTGATTTTTCTTTTTTTCAGCTCAGTTGTAAGGCTGTTTATAACTGGGATCCAAATGAAGGTGTAGAACTGACCAATACTTCACCGTGCATTCCTAAGAGAACTTTGCTTAAAAAGAGCTTTGATTTTTTCCTATATTTCTTCTTTCCCTGTCCTTCATTTCCTTCCTTCAAAACACACTTTACCTGCCTCTCCATGTTAAAGTGAACTCTTTCTTACACAATAGGTTTATTTTTCTTCCAAAGCCAAACAGGATCCTAATTAGATAAGCGTCCCTTTAGTGTTCTAGTACTACAAACCATTATTAATAACAGCAAGAGCTGAAACAGAGCAGTGATCCTGCAATCAAGCACTTATGATCTGTTCTTGGACATGAGATGTACATAAATGCACTTTGGGTTAGATTCCAAGGTCAGTTACCCAACTACAAATTAGATTTAACTCCACTGAATTTAAGAGTTTTAATTTGTCCATGCCCTTATCAGGGGGGCTGGAACTAGATGATCCAAGGTCCCTTCCAACCCAAACCATGCTATGATTCTAGGACTGCTGACACAGATGCAGACTTCATCAGATTTTTTACATTTTGTTTCAAATAGTTTGCTTCAGAACTTTACCATGTTCACCACTGAGTCTTTTGGGGGTGGGGGATTGCAATCACAAAAGAAAATATTTTTAAATTTTTTTTAATAAGTCCTATACAGTTATTTAAAAAAAATAATAAAATCAAGAATAAAATACTATATCAGTTAGTGTCTTGGAAGACAGATTTTCCAATCTTTCTTTGAGATTCTAAAATAAAACAAAAGATACACAGAACACATTGGTCAGTGGCCCTTGCCCTGAACATGTCTGGGATACAGGTTCACTCAGTCATCAGCCAAAGCTGAGCCATGCTCAGTCATATTGGGTGGCTGCTGCCTTCACACTTCACAGTAGGAAGAAAAGTATTTAATTCTTTCCTGGTGCACTCAAGATGAAGAAATGGGAAATGTTCTAAAAGAAAATTTCTCACAAAAAGGGAGAGGACAAATATTTGGAAAGTCATTTTACTCATTTCTTCACTTCCCATAAGTTGTGTGTTTGCCATTTTCTCCAATTACTGTGCAGAACAAACTTCTTTCCTACAGATTCCTCCTCCTCCTCGTTGTGATTTCCCTACCCTTGTGGGGCCCAAGCCAGAGACCCTATCATTAATCTTCTTTCCCAAAGTGTTTAGGTCCATGAGGTCTGGCTTTAATTACAAGCCATGAGAAGAATTAATTACCCTGACCTAACAAAGACAGGATGGTGGAAGGGGGGTGATGTTATGAGGATCTGACAGTGCATGTTTTGGCATTTTAGATATTCCCATTGCTACTTCTCTGTCACTTGTGTGGAAGATAAAAAGACAAGTATGCAGTAGTTACTCCAAGTTTACAAATGCCTCCAAAGATACCTCTGTGGGAATTAAAGTTCTCCTTGTGGGAGTACTTGTAGAGTGAGGAGCAAATAGATAGCACTTTAACAGTGAATGCATAATCATAATGAGTTGACCAGTGACTCAAAGCTGAGCTATGCAAGCCTAAAATAAGCATTACAAATGTGGGAGTCTATAATTCTCAGTCAAGGGACAAAATGTTTTACTGCTTTAAATGTAAAAAAGCTACTTATCCTTTTGTCAGCTGAAGTTGGATATGGCCACATCACTTCTGAAAAGTTCTCATTTTCTGTGGAATTGGGTTAGTTCATAATACATTGAATATCTCCAAAATACACTCTTTTGCTATAATAATTTTCTTACTTAGCATGAAAGTCAGACTGGAACACTGATTTACAAATAAGCACTCTATCCTGAATGGAGCTGCAGCTTGTTGAAGTTAAAGCACTTCAATATTTGAGTCAATAAAACACGTTGTTTCTCTGATCCTTCTGTGTACTCAAATGAATTGACTGAGTGTTTAGAAGTATTGAGTATATCACAGGAGTAGCATCTAAAGGGAAAGATGCGTATGGCAACATTTTGTTACTTAGTAACTGGGGCAATAACATTAAAAATTATAAGTGACATGGGAACCACTCCAAGAAAAATATGTCTGAGCTTGCAGTGGTAAAACATCTTGCAGAATGCTTGAAAAGGCTAAAAAGTTTGTAACTTCTCTGGAGAATCTGGCATTCAGCTATTGGATTTGGTGGTTGTCGGGTTTTGGTTGGTTTTTTGTTTGTTATATTTTGTTGGGGTTTTTTTTGTTGGTTTGTTGGTTTTGGTTTAGGGGTTCTTTTTTGGTTTTTTGGGGGTTTTTTTCTGTCTGAGAACTGTGGCATAACACATCTGACACAGAAGTGGCATGGTACAGAGTTCTGCCCAACAAGTCATCAGCTGTGCCTCATCTTTACCTATTATCATAGCCTGGGCTGTTTCATCCTCTGCTGTGCTCCCAGCATATTCAGTTCTTCCTTAACTGAGGAATCTCTATCAGGGATATTACTGATGCTTGGAAGACACCACACTGACAGGTATCATCAGTCATCCCATGCCATTTTGTGATTTTAAGGTATCTGAAGCGGTTTGAAACGTAAGAGTTAGCTAGCTGGGCTTCCAAAAGCAATGTTTCTATGCTAATGTGCTGCTCTGCCTGGTTTAATAGATGCTTCTTTCTACCTGGTTTTAATGTTGACTCCTGAAAAAACAGTGGATCTTTTATTGCCTGGAATGGTGTGCAGCAAGCCCTTTCATCCTAAGTGCAATGTCTGCAGAAACTATCTTGCTGTGCCATCACATCCAAAGCATCGGATCACCTTAACTCAACTGCTAGGTGTTTTGTGCTACATTACTAATTACTGCAAGGCTTTTAACATTTATTTACTTCAGTAAGATTTTGTTCCACATATTATGATTCATGACTCAGTCATGAATCAGTCATGCAGAATGGATCATATTTAATTGTCCCAGCCATGGCAATTACGTTATGAGAATTAGGAACATAGTGCCTATCTGATGAATACTACCTTTGCCTTTCTTTGGGGTCTGACTTCTCTTTAATCGATTTTGTTGGAACTCTTAGCCTTTGGGGGATGCCTTTCAGAGTCAGAAGAATTTTTACATCATTGGAGCTTGTATGACTAAGTATCCTGTGAGGTTTATACATAGTGTAAAAATAGCTGTATCATCAAAGTTCTTAGCCTGAAATGGGGTTTGGTTTTGTTTTTTAAATATACCTAAGTTTCTCAGATTGCATAGAGAAACTATTTTCAATTTTCTTGAATGCCTCCAATCATGACACCTTCTGGATGACAGACAAACTGTGTTGAAGAGCTGCTGTGTCAATGGTTTATGTAGCAGCTGACTCATTGTGAGTTTCATGCATGCACAAAAGTTAGCAGAGAAATTTTTGTTGATTTGCTGAGTGCTATGCAATCCTTCATGTGTCTGAAGAGATCATCCATCTGAAATCACATACAATAAATACATTAAGTAACACATTATCTAAGCTTTTCCAAGTCTTATCAATAATGAATGCTGCAAGTATTTGTATATTCAGGTTGCTGCTCAACCTTGTGTGACAGATAAGAATCAAATTACTCTACCATGAATGGCCTGTGAGAGACCTGGGGCAGTAAGTGATGCAGATTGTGCAACGGCAGAAAGGAATGCATGTTTCTGAGCTCAGTTCACTTTTGCTACAGGCAAGCATTTATTTTCTGCATTATATGAAAGAATAAAGGAAGTTTTATGACCTGTGTAATGCAGAAAGCAAAACTCTCCGGTCATAATTGTCTATGAATTCCAGACTAGGGATTCCCAGTCTACAAATTCCAGCTAATCTGTTTTTCTCCCCTCCTCTTCATGGGACCACTGGCCATTGGGAGTGGTGAGTTTCATACACACAATCATTTCTCTACTTCCTGTGCCTGGAATTTAGTGAGAGATTAACCCTTCCTGTCAGACCAACTAGTGCAACACAAGGAATATATTTATCATAGGCACTGTGGGAAGGAAGGAAGGAAGGAAGGAAGGAAGGAAGGAAGGAAGGAAACATACATTTCAAAAATCCCTTAAAGGAATAATGGGAAATGAAATGTGTTTTAGAATATCATGAAAGATCCATAACTCAGTGAACAGAGAAATCAACTAAAAGATTTATGAAATGCATCTTATAGAAACAGTTTGCAAATTATATTTTAAAAAGTAAGGTAGCAATACATGACAGAATCAAGAATGATTGAAAATAAATTTCAGGTGGGCTTTCTTCAACACTTAATTACTCAGTGTTGAACTTACTAGTGTGTCTTCAAACTAAGCTCTCTGTTTTCTTATTTTGAATTGAAAACAATTACTTAAAACAGTGACCTCTAATGCCTCACTATTGAATTAGCTCCTGCATATTATATGATTGTTTAAATTTCTTAGTGTCAACAAAATCTTTTTTGAATAATGGCATATCACCATATCCTTTTCACACCATCTGTTCCAAAACCATTGTCTTACTGAAGAGTTATTCCAATAAAAAGCCTAAGCAATTTTATTGGGTGATTTTTATGCAGTATTAACAGGGTCATCAGATAGATAGTGTAGGTAACTACTTGATAAATATGTGTAAGAAATAAAATAGCAATTATAGCAATTAATAGCTACAGGAAAAAAAAATAAAAGAAGATCTATGTTCTAGCAAAAGACCAAAAGATTATATAGATAATTAATTTTAAATGTAGATAGTATTTCTCATCCTAGCAGGTTCTAAACTGGTATACACAGTCTCACTGAAATGCATGTTATATATGGGGAAAAGGGAAAACAGAGCAGCTGTTCATTGCTCTAGGGCAATGTCTCACTACATGGTTTTGGACAGGAAATAAAGAACACCTTTTTTTTTTTGTGGAAACCAGTGGGGAATTTGAGGGTGCAGAATATTTTTACCCACACTGATTTTGGGCCAGGCCATCAGCTTTAAGACCCCTGTTCTTGTAAATGTGACATGAGATCTCGGAAATTACCATAGGCAGCAAGGATATGTCCTTATAAGAACGTAAGTCACACAGTTTCTGCAAATACTAGTTGCACCTAAGAATTTGCAGGGTTTAGAAAAAAGGGTCCCAGAAGGCCCCAGTCCCACTCCATCCCAGTTTTCTGATTTTCTTTGGGAAGAAGCTCTTCAACTAAAACACCAACCAGGACTACTGATGCTCAAGTCCTGAAAATGTATGTGTTGTGAAAGAAGGGTTCACAGCACAAAGCAGCCCCATCACTTGGTGCAGGGGTACTAAACAACAAAACCTATCACTTCAATCATACTAAATAGCTTGAGATGTGTCTATGAATATTAAACTCACTTCAAACAGCAGGGAGCAAGCAACCTACTGTTTGAAATAAGAATGTGTGCTTACAAATCATCCACTATTGAGGAACTGTCCCCATCAGACTGCAAGCCAGCAGGCAATCTAGTTCTTACTTTAATGGTTCCTACAGTGTGGAACTGGTTTTCTTGCAAAACCCCATTCATTTCATCTCTGCCTGTTTTTGAAACACCTCCCCTAAGACCTTTCCTGCCCATAAGGTATTTGCAAAGTTACCATGGCCATATATTACCTTAGATCCTGGGTTGTCTGCATCATTGTTCTTTGGATTTTTTTTTCACATTTTGTGGAGAAGTCTTATTATTTGTTTAAGTAACTTTGCTATGTTTTTTTGATATCATGCCATTTACCAAACTTTCCAGACAGCAGTGATAAACAATAGCATCATGGCCCACTAAAACATGCTATCTATTCCTAATGGAATTCATGGCAACCTTGCTGAAACCTGTTTTAATATTGTTGACCTGGTGAAAAACATCTTAATTCTCACCTGACCAGCCAAACTGGGAGAGGACATGTTTCTCAAGAATGCATCTTCCCATCAGGTACAACCTGAATGCGACCAATAGGAAGAACAGATAGGCTTTACTTGAGAATGCCTTTCTTTGTATGATTTATGGAAGACCTATAGTATATTACAACAGTTATTCTAAGTTAGCTGATTTGTTTCAAGGTTCTTTAAAAAAGCTTAAATATGAAAAGGGACATGAGATTCATCATTTTCACAGAGTTCTCAATCTACAGGTATATAAAACATAAAATCTTTAATGTAAGTAGCCTACCAATATGCTTTATTGGGAAGTTCTGTTCTCATTTTCAGTGGTATCTTTTTGTATCACCTCACATTCTCCTAACTTTCCATATAATTTTTAAAATTTATTTTAAAAGAACAAGCCAGCTCTATTCTGTACTAACACATAAGTGATAATCTCTTAGTTAAAACATTATCTGTCACATGAGCCAGTCACCACCAAGGGTTCATTTTTGTGTGAGAACTATTCTGTATGAGTATTTTAGTTAGGATGGATTCCCTACCTAATGTCACTATACTAATTTTAAAAAAAATGCAAAGCCTGTGTTTTGAAAGTGCTTGTCTGTATATCAAGAAAAATGGCAAAACACAAACTCTTGCAGTTAATATCAGGCCTTTTAACATGATATAGGTATTTTACAGGCATTTTAATCTCCAGTTATTCTGATATGGTCTGGGTGGAAAAATAATACAAAATATAAAATCATGACAATTGAAAAAATTCCTTTACTTGTAGTTACAAAACTTTGGAGATCTGCATTTTAGAACCACAACTGAATGACATATAAAGTTCTGAATCTATTAAAATCATTGTGCATTTTGACACTATCTGCCACACAGCAAATATTTCACTGATATAATTTATGTGGTATCAAAGGGAGGAGGTAGAACGAATTGTCAGTAGGGTGTGGCACTTTTTTTCTTTGTTGCTAAATTTAAATGGAATCAGAAATTTTTATATTCAACCTTCCAGAACAATTTGTAATAATTTTTGAAGTTTGGGAATAGATAGAGTCCAAAATAGCATATATAATTTATAAGCCTTAATTTTCAAGAACATCTGGGCATTCACAGAGGAGGTTCTGGAGAAGAAAGCTGACACATCTTAACAAGTATCAACTCTCCTCTCCAAACAGTCTTTATCTCTACTTGCAGAATTCTTACCTTAAATAAGAAGGAACATGTAGGCTGAAGAGCACAGAACAGCAGTAAGATCCTGTAAAAGCATCCTCTCAAGGGATGTTGAAGGAGACCCATTGCTTGAGTCATTTAAATCTAAACTGAATAAAAGTTCACTATAGGGAACAGTTTTGGATAAGTGGGGACTATTCAAGTTGATTTTACAAAATTTTCCCATTTCTACTTCTATGATTTTGCAGCAACTTTAACAGGACACAAAATGGCTTCCAAAATGGCTTAATACTAATCTTACATCTTTTCATCCAGAACTACATTATATAGGTCTTGTTTAAACTATGCCAGAAACCAGGGATAATCACAGCAGATATATTATGGGATTATGATCTACAATGGGACCCTCTACCTCAAAACTATTTAGGCTATTGCCAAAAACATTTCAGATCATGCTCTCTCTCATTTTTTCCACTAACAAACTTGCAAAAATTAGTTGTAAAGTTTTACTATAACTTATACATCGTTTTTTTCTTTTGTATTTTGCTGATTGTTTGGTTTGGGTTGGGTTTTTTTCCCCCAAACTACAAAACAAACAGAATTACTGAATTAAAGGGCAAAATAAAAATCTACAGTGTAACTTTTAGCTGATACATACTTCTGAATCTACACTGGTTTTGTTCTGGAGAATTTGTATTGCTTTGTATTGATGACAAACTGGGGGTTTTTCACTTTAAAATAGTAAAATACAGCATCTGATCCAAGGGTGATTTCATGCCAACATCAGTGGACAAGAAAAAAAACGACTTTGGAAGCAAAAGCTAGAGAATCTCTACCCAGAACTGAACCCAACACAGCAAATGTGCACTACTGAGATGTGCAACACCTCAGTAAACTGTTTGTGAACTACTCTTGAGCAGAGTAGTTGAAGTATGTTTAGTTGTTGAAATAGCTGAAGTAAGTTTAAGTATGATGAAATCTCTTCTGGTTTTATGCTGTACATGGGTTTAGGGATTAAGATCAGTCATATTTATTTTTGTTAGGTCTATACTAGAATTCAAGCCTTTATTTCCAAAATTGAACACTGAATTTTGCCACCTGTTCCCACAGAACATCATGCTTGGTTGGCTATCCAATAAACACATACCCTAGCATAGCATTTGTGGATAAGAAGGACCAAGCCTGCTATGCTTATGAAAATTAAACAGTAGGCTTAAAAAAATACTATATATTAGAACTGTATTACGAACTATATTATATATGCTATAAACCATAAAGAAACCATATTTGCTGTGCAGCTTTCAGATGGTGACTTTTTGTTTCTTTAATCATGTTTACTGAGCAGTTTTGAGATGTAGACAGGCAGTCACTAGGGACTGAACAAAGATCAGCAAGCTTATTTTAGTAAGGACTTGAACTTGGCCTCTAAACTCAAAAGCACAGTCTCAGAGGTAAAAGGTTAGTGTGTTAAATGCCCTGCTTTTTGAATAACTGG